>JAFBJQ010001940.1:498613-602452 GCA_016785345.1 Trinectes maculatus
CAAGAGAAGACAGTACAGTGGCAAAACACAAATTAACCAACCAAAATAAATACATCTAACCATGTGCATGTGAGAACTTTTATCTGAATTTGGTATTTAGAAGATTCAGAGTGAATGATGATATGTGACAATCAGTCACAGCAATTAGTGTTACTGTTAAGAAGCCTTTTTGTTTTCTCTCACCCATACAGAATGTCACAAATAAATCCTCACTTGCATTTGCATATTAATTGGATCTGAGACGTCAAGCATCTTTCATTAAGCAAAATGATCTGCATATTTGGAGACATAAAATAGTTTATTTCAATGTGGGAAAAGAAGTCATTGAAAATTGACCGCATATGGGATATAAACTTTGGCTGATCCATTAACCCTTTACCCCCTGGCAGCAGATTGAACACAAAGCAACAACAGGCAGATTAACAATGGGATAATGTTTCTTCGACAAAACAATGCTAAGCCAGATGCAAAAAATAAAGCAGCATGCGAGATCAAATGCTTTATTACAAGGTATCGTTAGTGTTTTGTGTATTTTGTTGTTTTTTTCTTTAGAAGAATAAAAACAACCCCAGAAATCTTGAAACACAATAGATCACACTGTTGCATGATCTAACCATGAGCACAATTGGCAACATGTGCATGCAGCAGTATTGACGTTGTAATAATTCCACAAAATAAAAACCATGGCATATTTTCAGGCTTGGAAATTCTGTCATACGAGCGTTTGAATCAGCAGTTTTGTTTATCTTCTTTTCGGATTAGGCCTCGAGGGAACTCAACCCCATGATTATCAAAATCCCTTGTGTCATCTGCAGTTGTCTTATGAAGTTATTCTCCATAGCTCCTAACTCTCCTCTGCTAATTACTACAACAACCGACGCGCCTTGAAAGCATCATTTGAAAAATAATGTCTCATTGTCTCAAGATTGTGTTCTTCCAGTGATAAAAATTTTTTTCTCTTCTTCTTCTTCAAAAGTAAATAAAATCCCAGGACAAAGTGGACGAGTGGGGAAAGATGTTGTTAGTCTGAAATCTTTGTGTGTCCGACACAGCCATGCTTTGTTTACCATGTGTCTGTTGGCCATTCTAAAGGGAAAAGTGACATTGGTGGGTTCGATATGATTAAGGCAGGCTGGTAATGGAAAGGCTGTGTGTTGCGGGGTCTACATAGTTAGGGGTGAGACTTGTGAATAATTTGATTAGGTTGCAGGGGAATATATCTGGAGGATTATGTAAATGGCGGTGGCCCCACGCAGAATTCTTTTGAACTCTTCAGAACTCACATCTGCCGGGGTCGACAGCTAGACAGGACGGCTGCCTTCTTGTAGCCTGATTCCTCTGTGCTGCTGGAAGGTGCTTAAAGGTCATTTTCAGTACAAACAGACTTGTCCTGAAAGACCTCTCCATTCTAAAGAACTTCAATTTATTTTCTGTTGATGCCCATGCAATTATCATTTTCTTTGAGTCAACAATCGCTGAGCTTAGGACAATTATTGTTGGATACTAATTAGCCAGCCTTTGTGTGTGTGTGTGTGTGTGTGTGTGTGTGCTGCCAGTATCCTCTTGCAAGCACTGGATATGTAAACACTGGAATAGCTTTGACCTGTTTACAGTATATTTAAGGTTATATCTGCCTCTCCCTCACTGCCGCCTGATTATGAGTTTTTTCCCCCAAGCCTTATTTGGTGTATTTCTGGGTGGGGATGTGTTTGTGTTGAGCACTATGGCAACCAAAGTCAAGGTGACCAGGAGCATGTTGCACACATTAGATTACCAGAATAGAAGCAGGAGACAATGCAGTCAGCACAAAATGCCATTTATCTGCAGCCTGATTGTTAGGGATTTCAGAGACCATCCCTGGCCTGGCTGTGGATTTATTGTCCTGGTGAGTCTGACCACTGCACTCTTACCCATACGAAAAGCAAACGCACCTCTGCTTGCACAGCGGCCTGTATATGAACACACACACCTTTACAGAAGTAGTTATTTTGGTTTTAATATTGTTTGCATGATCAGTGTTTCTGTGAGGTGCCTCTTTTCAACAGTAGCATGTGAGAAACCTCTTTTAGTATCCGTGTATGTTATCCGTATTTGTTTTGTCAAAAGTCTGATATAAGGTGTAACAATGTTATCACCTCCTTTGTACTTATATCTCTTCTGTCGTTAATGAAAGGTGCTTGAATTCCACTCATAGTGACTCCATTACACTGTGGTGCGGGGTGTTTCTGAGCTTTTTTGGTCAATCTCCAAAAACAGCTAAAAAGCCCTAGCATTATCAGCTGGGTGAAAATCTGGCAGACTCGTTGCAGCACATGTTAAGTGACTCTGGCAACTTATGCTCGCCCGTGCACTGTGGCTGCATAAAGTCTGTTTGGGCCTTCGGAGATGAAGTGTTTGGGACTGCGCTGCAGAAGCGGAGGCAGTAGTGCCAACACAGTAAAAACTTAATCACTTTGGCAGGCTGTGCGGTTGTGGGATTCAGTTGCACTCAACAAAACATGAAAAAGAAAACAAGCAGATTTTAACAGTGCTTAACCTCTTGGTTTATTGAAACTTCCTTCCACATGTGAAGCCCCCCTGTACTGATATGTGAAATAGGGGGAATGTCTTACTCCGTGCTTACGTGTGCCCCCCCGGTCAGTTTCCTCTCCCAGAAAAGCTGGAATCCTGAAATATTGACTTAAAATAAGCCTAACAAAACCTCCCACTTCCCCTCTTCTTCTTCTTCTTCTTCTTCTTCTTCTTTTTTTTTCATTCTCAGGAATGTTTTCAGGGCAGTAAGCGGTTACTTCACCAACAGGAAGGATGATACAAGGACATACTGTAATTATGTTCAAAGATACAGATTCAGCCCAGTTTTTACTTGTAAAACTTGAGCAATCAGTTTTGGAATCTAAAAGAATCCTCTTTTGTGGTTGTCATGTGCTATTGAAAGAGTCTGCTTTGCCGTGGCTTGTGACCACTTGTTGAAGGGGTTGGGAGTGATTTAGGGAGGGCAGCTGGATAACAGAGATTTTATTTATCTATTCTGAGAGCCCTTTATTTTTGCAAGCAGTTCTCAGCTTGCAGTTGTTGCTTTCATGACTTTGCGGCAGATTTCATGAATTGTGTGAAATGAGTATGACTAACGGGAGGAACAGCTGAGGGTGAATGTGCGGAGAAACCTAAAGAGTAAATGGAAAATGCCAGAGATGTTAACCAGAGGGCAAAACTGGAGCTGTGGAAGTGCTGCTTGAAGTGCTAAATGCTGATTTCCTGCGGCTGTGGGGGAGGGCAAAACATTTTACAAAGGTCAGGACATGGGAAACTTGATGAATATATAAATATTTTTATTTTTTTTTCTTCATGCATGTTCAATTCAACGTGTGCAAATGACATACTCTTCATTAAACAGACACGTTGGATCACTTTTGAAAGAGTTCACAAACACAAAGGTCACCAGGAATAGAAACAGTTTTTTTTTTGTTTTTTTTTAATAGCACGTCTTGGTTATTTGACAGTGTTTCACACGGCTTTGTGAAACCTCTCCAGGCATCTGAATATGCGATTGTTCTCTGCCGCTACGTGTGTGAGGATAGATAGGGAGGCATTATTACCCTGGAGAGGTCAAGGGTCAAGTATTAAGTAAGCTGCCTGCTTGGATACCTGCATCAGAGATTTCACTCTGGTGGCCCAGGAAATACTCCTGTGTCTACTCTAAATAATCAAGGAGTCATTCTGCGTACAAATTAAAAAACTGATAAATAAACACAAAGAGTTTGATACTGGAGGAAAATATCAGGGCAAAGAAGCCCACGGTGCCAAAGGGAAGATTTTCCCACTTCATTATAGAACGACATAACGGTGTTTACTGGGCTTTGCTCAGAGACAGGAATACCCTATTGGTGTCATGCCGTTACCTTTAGTCTCCTTTTCTTAGTTTCATAACAGTGTTGTTTGACCTTCCACATAGGAACAGTTTGTTTTAACCTCATTCCTCCAAAAATGCAGGAAAACAATGGAACAGGCTGGGGTAGGAAGTCCCATCTTGCCATATCAAAAACAGATTAGAAAGTGAAGAAAAGGCCAAAATACATGAATGCATGGGAGCAAAGGGAGGTGGCAGTGGCAAACTAAAGGCACTCAGTACTGTTTTGAGGAAGTGTTTGACAAAATTGTTTTGTTTCCTCTGTATTTGTAGAGAATTTTCCGAATAAAAAGTAGTCATTTTCTTTTAGAGATGTCACCAACTGCACTGTTATCCCTTGTCCATACATATAATCGCTCTCATATTCATATTAATCTCCCACAATGAACGCAATCAATAATATGAAGTCGTATTGTTAGTTGTAATGGTGGTGGCAGAAGAATCTCACAGTCCTTAAAAGTGCTGGCTTTTATCTGATCAAACTGCCATTCTCCGAATGCTTCTTGCTCGCCTCCTGTTAGAATTTCTAAAGTCGGAGTGAGCATTATCACGCAAACTCAAAATAACTCCCGAATTCAGACAGTACCTTATTAGGTCACGAATCCACAATGGGAAGGAAGTGAACAAAAAAAAAAATTTATTGACAGACCAGTGTTCCTTGTAGTCCAGGCATGGGACACCGTAACCTCAGACAGAGATATCTGCCAACTGCTTCACTTTGAGAAGAATAAAAAAAACAACAACAGGGTTTTGCATATTAGCACAGACACTAGGCATCATTGCTTATCATCGCACATCACCTGTCTGGGTAGTTCCCATGTACTACAGTTATCAGAAAAGTGCAGTATTGAAGATTTTCCACTACAAGCCCATCAGACATTAGGTTATTATGGTTGCAAATTGTTCCTTGCTCCTATGATCGTCTCTCCACAGACAGCGGAATATTAGCTGAAAACAAGACGGATTAGTGCAGTGAGTAAACTCGATTTCATTTCTGTATGAAAAAAACACACACACAAGATGTCTATTTATGGATCCTCTTGGTAAAGTGTGTGTGTGTGTGTGTGTGGGGGGGGGGGGCGTCTGTTACACAGCATACCTCGCTTGTCTTTTGTTCTATTTTTGACAGGATTCTGTCCTTGAAAAGGACAAGAAAACTGACGGTCTGCATGTGTGTGTGTGTGTGTCTGTGTGTGTGCGTGTGCATGTATGTGTTTGTGTGGCAGTCAGATAGGGTGGGGTGTGTGGGATCGCAAGAGCTCCAGTTTAGGAAAAGTGACACTTTGCCTTGAAAGACTCTTCGGGGCAGTGAGATAAGGAATTTAGTGGCTTTATCACAAATGCCAGTATTTAATTTAAAAGGGTGAGGCACTTAGGATCTGGCACCGGTCTTTCAGTCTGGTGATAAATTTGCAAGAAAGTGGAAAAGATTGGAGCCTGAGAGCAGATTAGCAGGATACAAATATAGAAGTGACATTATAGTGGGTATTAGTCAGGTGCTCCTCTGAACAAGTGGCTGGTTCCTGATAGGCCTGAGAATGGGGCCTGACTGCAGGCTGTGGGACCAGGTTTCTGGAACGCTGCCTGATTCCGACAGGGTTATCTCATATTGTTATTGAAAAAGAAACGCCTTAAAGCTCCTTTGTGTTCGCGTACGTTAACTCGGTGTATCCGTCTGAAATGACCTTTGATAGTACTTAACCCTGGTTAATTCTCTGTGTGGTTATTCTGTTATTTCTGGGTAGGATTTGGCAGAAATACATAGGCGCCTCAGCCAAAACAGAGTGAGGACTCACATTCAGTGACTGTATTTGACAGAAATAAGCACAGAGACAACATCGTTTCAGTCTTTGATGTTAACACAGTCCTGGAATAACGTGGATAATCACATTAATCACGTAAACAACACAACCACAAGTCATTTTTGTCACTTCAGGATGCACCTCATCAGTGTTTGTGGATTCCTTCTTACATTTAATTACAGGTCACACACCCATACCTGTTCCTTGGGAACTACTTTGGGAAACAATGAGGGAAAAGGTACAAATTGAGTTTAGTGAATTCACAGATGAACTAACATATTACAGAAAATACTATTGACTTCGGCTCTAGTTATATTGACAAGTTATTTTTTCCCCCTATCAGTGTTCACTGATGCCGGCTTCCCTCATTTCTTTTGTCTTTCCTCTTATGTTTATTGTCAGGAAGCCAAAATATCTCTATCACTTTCATTGTTTTCCCCTGTTCCTCTAACACACATTTCTATTTTGTTACTAAACCTTCCTTTTTTCCATTTGTATCTTCCTCCCTCTCTTCCTTTTTTTTTTTTTTTTTTTTGCCACAGTGGATGTGTGTTCATCTTGGCAGCGCTCCATCGCCTGTTTGATGTGGTTTCCAGAAGTCCTGAACGGCAGCTCCCTGGCTACTCTTTCTGTCATCGGCAGACCTGCTGGCTCTTTAGCCTCCATTGACTCCTTTTAACCTCCTCCTACCTTCCTCACGTCGACGCAGCTGCTCTCCTTCCCGCTGCACATTTCTGCATGGAAATGATGGGATTCCCATTATTTGGTAGGAAACTGGATGTTGCTGTGGGCTGCATGCACCAAACACTCTCTCGCAAGTATTACGCACTGCGCTGACGAGCGTCTTCCAGGCTCCGTTCCAGGTAGTGAAGAAAATTTAAAGAAGGCTACAATTTCCCTGTTGTAAATATAAATTTAAGGCGGCTTAAATTTAATGATTTGCTCTTTGGGCCACGAGACCCCCGGGACGTGCATGGCGCTTTTACCGTCCCAATAACATGTAAAACTAGATCAAAGTTTATTAGCTCTCTTGAACTCATCTCGACTACGGATGTTCACACACTGTAATAATACGGGGGGAGGGTGTGTGTGTGTGTAGAGGCAGCAGGATAGTGGCATCAAAGAGGGCTTTGTAGAGGACAGCCAGTGACCCTACATGGGCACCTTTCCTGCATCTACCAGCAGGTTTGAAGGGAAACTGATAGGCAGGTGAAATATCTGCCACTTAACAGAAAAGGGGCAGGGACTGGGGAGGGCAAACAGGACAGAATGGATATGGATTGGGTCACAAGGCTGACGAGGCCTTCCTAAGGAAATGAATATTCCTTTGCAAAGTACACTTGGTGACACTTAAGGTCTAAGGACACAACACAAGAGCAAAGGAAATCCATTCCTCACTTTTATTTGGCGCACAAAAGCTCTGGATCATAGTTTTTATTTTTTTATCGCATTACACTGTACACACTATATTGGGCAGTTTATGGTGACATTACTACAAAGTGTGCTGTATTTTTTGACATCGCTTATTGTATTTTGATTTGTCGTACGGAGCAGTGCAGTGAAAAAAGAAAAACAAAAGAATCGCTCTCCAAGTCTCTTTAATCTGCAGCGTATGTTCAAATCTGAAAAGTATAGGGATTAATCAATCGGCTTTATTCGTGCTCCTGAAGTGTATATGTATCCACTTTCACCCCAGCAGCGGAGATACGTATTATTATCGAGTGGACTTCCACTTTGTATCAGATGGAGGCGATGCGGTGGAGGCAGAGCTAAACATGCCCAGGGGGCTGGAGTGAAACCGGTGTCTCATTTTCAGGGGCAAACAAACACATACAGGGAGCAGACATGGCTGTCACATCTCCCTTAGCTCCCCGTCACCCCCCGAGGCCAGTGGGCAGGGGCAACCTCTGTGCTGCGGCGATGCCATGGAAATCTGCATGTACTCATGCAGGGACGGAAATACATGACCAGACATGCACGCCCTCGTATACGCACAAGCATACGCTTCGTCTGCTTTGGTTGTTATAGTGACTTATAATAATATAAATACTAATACAGCAAAAAAACAAAAAAACACACACTCAGTTGTTCAACTTTAACATCCCTCTCGAGATCACTGCTTTGACCTTCCGCGCTGGAAAGCAGCCGATTTTCGTCCACAAACCTGGTTCCATTTTTAACTGGCGCAGATTGATCAGTGAATGTGCTGGCGCCGAGAAGCTGTATAGCTTTACATCAGCGAGGAGGAGGTTTAGCGGTTTTCAATAGTATTTCAGGATATCCTTGCTGCTGCTGCTGCAGTTTTTGGCAGACTCACAGCTGCCACCAGCATTAGTGTACGAGCAGACACTTCTTAATGTTCCCCAGCCCTGGCCTCATGTGTCACATGGACTCCATCCAGCTTTAACCCAGTTGCCATTCACGCTGGCTGGATGGGCTGGAAGCCGTGCGAGACCAGCAATTTACAATATGACTGCGACTGTCCTTTCATTTTGGTTTCAGGTTCGCAACAATAATGTGAGCGGCGGTGACGTCTCAGTGGCCTCTGTTTGCCCACAGAAGGCAAACAGGGCAGGGAGACCTCACTAATTATATGCGATTTATTATCACAGATGAAAAGTGATTTATTACTTTATTTTAAACAGTCTGTGGACCAAGGGAAATTAGTTATAGAGCACTGTTGGTTATAATTTGACAACACTGTCTTGAATTCACTGGGATGTAAAATTAATTCTTGCAGTTGTTTTCAATGGGACTTTCGTGTTTGCCGCGCTCGCTGTTAAAAATCGGGGGGGAAAAAAATACAAATGGTCGGGCTTGGCTCAGTAACTTCATTGTGCAGGGAACAGGAAGCCAAACTGGACGGGGTTCAGTGGTTTTAGGCCTTTTGAGGGTTTGTGTTTTTAGGATTTATGTATTTAATTACACACTCATTCCACTAATGTAAGTGGAGGAAAAAAGGAAAAGGGATGAAAAGCCTATCAAGCCTATAAGCTTGTAGTTTCCCTCTGACTGGAAGTTGGCCACCGCTGCTGTTTAGCTCCCCTTGAACTGGGCTAATACTTGTCTATTCCGATTAGGATTAGAATGTGTGGCGCAGGCTCAGGGACCCAGGACTCGTAATCTAATAAATCAAGATAAAAAAACGCAGAGATTTGTGTAGAGAGGGCTCGGATTTACACTTATTTACTATTGGCCATCTCGGAGAAACAGGGATTAGCGCAGCGTTCTGTGCCGTAGCTACACACCCGGAATCTTATGCATTGGGAGAGGGAAGGAGAGAACAAGGCGGTGAGGGAAGGAGGACTTAAAGGGGGGAGGAGGGCTTTATGTTGCCTAACAGGCAGCAAGTTAAACTCACAGTGACAAGGTCAGGTTAGTCCTTGTACAAAAGGCTTTGTTCCATAGGCAGATTAAAGGTCTCTTTGACAGTTTCTACACTTTTGGATCATGTTGAACATGTTAGGAGTTAATCCTGTCTGTGAGGGGAAGAAGCCCTGTTGCCGTGTGAAACAGAGATAGGTGCAGAGGAGCTCTGCAAGCAAAAATCACATTCAGCACATTTGGCAAAGATTTTTTATCTGCGTTTGTAGACGCAGATCAGACAATTGAGTTGTTGTTGTTGTTGTTGTTGTTGTTGTTGTCTAGTTCTCACCATCTTTCTCCAGCCCCATCGATTAATTTGTGAAAAGAGGGCACCGTGAGATGGCGTGAGATGCAGCATCACAAATAACACAACACATGTTTGTGGTTACATGTGAGCGTTAGTGGGAAAATGAACTTATTTTACTGCTGGGAGCTGTTTGCAGAATAGACTTTGTTTGTTTTTACATTTGACGCAAGGAAACAAGCAAGATTTGTGATTTACTTAAAATTTGAAAAAAACTGCATGCCTGTCTGGAAAGATGGTCACCTGGTCAGTGTGAATACGTTTTTACCTCACTATTCACCTGTGTTACCGCTTATACAGGTGAAGAAAGTATCAAATATTATTCAGAATATGTCTTATGATTAAATATTATAGATTATACAAATTATACTGCTTACTTACAATTTAACGTACATAATTTGAGTCGTTACGTAAGTGTCGAGGTGTCGTGTGCAAAGCCATGACTTTTTTCCCCCCTCTCAGCCCTGTCATGTGATATTTTTACTTGTGGTATCCTCAGCATTTAGGGAGAGTCGGTTTCATGTACAAAGATTGCATGTGCTGTCCATGTCAGCGATACTAAGAAGTACTAGTAGATATAATATTGGAGGTTGCAGGGTCCAGGAGGGTTGGAGGGTCCAGCAATGCAATGATGTCCAAAATCCAATATGATAGATAAATTATATTATTATATTAGTGCATCAACAAAGTAAAAGTACACAGTTACAGTGTCGACTCTTTGTTCTCGTAGCTGATTTAAAAGAACATCCAGGCTTGACTGGGATTTGAAGAATTGTGTATCTGTTGCAGTCATCTACCGGTGCAGCTCTTTTTCTGCTGTGTATTCTGAGAAACGAGACAAAAATATCTCCACCTGAAACATGAGCTCTTTCTATTTTCTCTCCGATGCTGGGGTTTCACATAAAGTTTTCCATATCAAAAGTGGCCTGTCGTTTCATGTGTTTGCATTTCTTGTTAAGCAATATCAAACGCAGGAAATTCTCTCGGCGTCCACATGAAAAGGCTGAAAAATCCGAGCAGCACATCCCGGCTTGTGCAAAAGAGGCATTTCCTTTCTTTCTGAGTGAACTGTGAGCAATATCGCTGGGCAATTAGCAAGGAAACGAGAGAGAAATAGAGAAGCCAATTACTTCTGCGAGTTAGCTAAAGGCCATTTTAAACTGTGTGCCCATGACATAATAATGTTTATGGTAAATATTATAGTTGGAGACAGTGAGTGCATGGCGTGAGGGGCGAGGGGGGAAAAAAAAGGCATCAATCTCAGATCGAGAATAATTTATTAAGATCTGAGATGCAGCAATTACGCGGAAAGGACCAAAAAGAAAAAAAAAAAGAAGAAGCCAACTCTCCAGGAACCCCATACATGATTGCAATCTTGATTAAATCCCCCTGGATCTAATGAGTTGATTTTCTGCTGTTAATATTGCATTGCCTGATGATGGATTCGTTAAGATAATGGAACGAAGCTAAAATATAAATGACTCCCTGTCAAGGAGCAGATTTTCGTCATTTTCCGTCTGACACCTCTGCCGTGGGGATTTGGCGAGGCCTTTTTGTGTTTAGAACCATCAGGATCTGGAATACTAATTGCTCATGTGTGGACGCTCCTAATGCCTCTCCTCCTCTCACCAGCCCCCACCCCTCCCTATTGTCTTGGTAAATATCTTCTCCACATCTCTAGGCAGAAACAAAGGGAGAAAGCACCGATCTTTCTCGTTCTCTTTTTGATTTTACCACCAACGCTAGGATACAAGAACACTTTTCAAGTAACACAGCTAATCCATAACATTTACCATCCTCATTTCCAATGACTGAAAAGGGGGACAGATGTCTAAAGCAGCTGTGAATGACAGAAAAAAAAATGCCAAAAAAAGAACAACAACATGTAAGCAATCGGTTTCTCATATCGACCTGTGCTTTTCAGATAAATTAATAATGTGCTCTCCCTTTGGTGTCACATGGTGCGGAGCAGCTGAGCCAGTCTCTCCGTTTTAAATGCTCTGTCACTCGGGTCAACCGGTGGAGTAAAATGTCGGATGCATGGAATATTGATCCCGTTTCGCACGTGAACCACACAACACTACATGTATAATTTTTCTCGGAAGTGTGTCAGGAACCTAATGCAAAAAACATCCATAATAATCGAGCATTATGCTACGGTGTGAATATGCTCGGATAATGCGCTGCCATTTGTTGCGGCCGGGGCCGAGTGTCGTTAATCAAAGGGGAAGTCGGTGTTTTCAGGTCCACACGGTTTGTTAATAACAGTAACATATCCAGAGGCAATAATGGAGAAGCTTTCAGTTGTCTGACTTCAAAGGTTTTACAAAGAGGATATGTCTTACTAAAAACTGCAGTACTGGGATCATGAAAATTCCGAACAGTGTAAATACAGAAATTCCATTATGATTTGATGGAGGCTACCAACCAAATCCCCAACTTTTTCCATCGTTATTGTGATCGCTATTGTTGTCAAATTTAATGCTTTGCCTGACCTCTCTCTCGTGGCTATTATAATATTGTTCCTTATTCTATGAGATATTACCGGGGAAGCCATCTGATTGGGCCGCCCCCAATGTCCCTTTCTTCTCTGTGTCACTTTTTTGTGTCCTTTAACATGGTTTTCCTCAAAAGTCTTTTTTAATCAATCAAGACGCAGGCAGAAAATGAGCTTTGTCATGGCTGCGCCCGGGGTCGTGTGATGCCTGCTCTGCCCGGTGACAGGTCTTCAAAAGGGATAAAAAGGAATATTTTGGGGGGAAACCGGGGGTTTCCATGGCACCGGTACTTGTTGCACATGGATCACCATTCTTTGCTTCTTCATGAGACTGAGGTTTCAAAGGGCTGGACAACAAAAATTAGGCGAGGAGGGGACAGCGGGACTGTGGAGGTAGCTGCCCTCAAGCCCCCGACTCTGTCCTCTCCTGGGGGAGAAGGAGAATAGGAGCCCGAAGTGACAGCAACAAAAGGGGCCTACTCGGCGCTGTCAGACATGCATGAGTAAATGGTCACTCTCTCACTGGAGTTTGTACAAAACGTTCGAATGAAACGGACCAGAAGACAAAATGCACAGACTTATTCAGCGAGAAGTTGCGGCCTTCCACTTCATGTAATTAGAGGTTGTCGCATGCTGAATGAGGTCACGTCGACTTGTAGGTTTCTGGGTTTGTGTGTGGGAAATGAAACCAGGAAACTGAGACAATAGATTGGCATTGCAGCAAAGAGGCTCATTCTTTTAAATGGTGCTTTTCAGTCGAGCGCCTGTCGGTGTGTTCCTGTTATTTCAATTTGTAATCATCGAGAGAGTGAAACTTATTTGCTAACTTTAAATCTAAAACAACCTTACTGTACGCAGGTCGGATTTGCATCGCCTGCGTTGACGACTTTAAAGCATGCATGCATGAATGCATACTGCGTTTCACACATAGACGGCTTGGGTGTAATAGCGATTTCCTTTGTGCTCCACCTAAATTCCTTTAACAATCACATAGTCTTCCTCTTAAGAAGTGGCATTATGAGGTCAAGGTTTTTGCCTGTCAGGAGTCCCTTAAGCAATTTGCAAAAATTTCCATAGCATCATCGCTGCCACCTTCAATAACAAACAAGGTTACACGCGTGTTCTGCGCCTTACATTCGTGCAGTCGGTGCTGGATGTGTGTTCGTGGCGCAGGGCTTTAGCCTGGTCACACGAGGAGGTCAATAGCTCCTGGAGCACTTTTATCTGCGGGTATACAAAAGTGTTTCAGTATTATGCAAAGAAAAAAAGGTTGCGTTCTCCGTTCCTCCATAAGGTGTCACATAATATTGAAACGTCTGAATACAGGGATGGGTTTGGTTGCATGTCACTTTAACTTCTGTCTGTTTATTATATATTTATTTAGTCAGTTCTGTGACGTTCTCGACAATGTGCTGCCAGTCTGTAAAGGTTAAGGCAGTCGGGGATATGTTCCTTGATGGGATTTTATCATGCTAGGCATGCTCTGTTTCCTGATGAATATATTAAAATTATTACTGTGCAAACAGAGTTTCTAATTACTGACCTGCTTGCCATTGTACTGTGCGTTCTGTATGCCCCCCCCCCCCTCCTTCTCCATGCCTTGTTTATTTATCTGCACCAGTGAATACAGAATAGTCTATGCAATGTCATTTCCATCCACATGAAAATGATTTGGAAAATGCCAATCTTGCCTATTATACAGTGTAATTACTTGTCTGCTTTTTGATTTTATCATATCTTCAGCCGGTGGGAAGATACTTGGAGAGGCTAAACATCTTAGGCGAGCTTGTCAGCTGATGCATTGTAGGGACAAAAAAAAAAAAAGCAGTTTGCAAAGAAAAGTGTATTCTGCCACATGTACAAAAATCAATGGGTGTAGTTTAATAAAGGGTTTACCTGCTGTACACAGGGCCTTCTTTGAACCATTGTACAAAGTGTCAGTTTATAATCTCCATAAATGACAGGACGAGGAAGTACAGAACTTTTTGGGGTATAATTAATCATAAGCCTCCAGACATCACACTAGATGTATAACTAGATACATACTTTAAATACATACTGAACAAAAAGTTGAAGATGGTATGTTAAATATGGAAAGATGGAGCCACCTTGATGCATTCAGATGGAATGAATGAGCGTTTGTCTCTTATCTTTTCACTCAGCAGGTTATTCAACTTCCGTGGCCAAAAACATTATATTTCAGGTTCTTTTTGATTGTCACCGCCATGCTGTGCCTGTCACATGTCATGCGCCCGTCCCTTTTCAGTGGCGGCATCTATACTGTGCGCGTTACGTGCAGTTGGAAAGTGTCACCCATTTTTACAGGAGCATCTCCACTACATCGCGGAAAAGGGCAACCCTGTTGTTTACTTGTCTGCCTGCGATGTTGCACAGGGGGTTGATCAGGGGAGTTGATAGGAGCTGCAATTTAAAAAGAGGACACTGCAGCTCTGAACAAAAACAATTAAAGGAAAATGAAAGACAGCCCCCAAGGGTTAAAAATAGAAAATTATCAACATGCATGCTGGAATCCACTACCCCTCCATCCCCCACACCACCTCCCGCTCCACTACCTCCACCCCCCCCCTCAAACTTGCTGGGCCTGCATTGTTATGTATGATCAGATCTGCCAGTTCTTCCTCTAAGCTCCTTGTCACATTTTGACTTAATGAAGTGCAACTTAGAAGGGAATTGGGTTCATCATGCTAGTCGCACGATGCTCCCCTGTTGTAGCAAACAGGAGCGGCATGGGACCGAAGCGCTACAGCGCGAGTCGTTATCATTCCGGTCAGTCTGTTTAACACAAAATTAAACAAAGAACTAATTAGTGCCTCATGAATTAATAACTGCACTGTTGCAGAGAAGAAGTTGGGTTGCTGAGGGGAGATATAAAATAAGTAGGAAGATCAGGTTAGAATTATTATTACTTTTTCGGTGGCGCGTGGGCTCTCAAGGTTAGGAAACTTTAGAGAGGATTTAAGAGTGACTCAACTGGTTCTGCCAAAGTCACTGTTTGTCCTGATGTAACACTGTAACACCGGGTCAGGGTTAATGGATGTCATATAAGACTTCCCAGTGCCCTGTGCCGTATAGGAGAAAAGCAAATAGTTGTAATCATTAACATTATATTTTAGCCCATGTATAAATATATTTTGTTTAGGATGGTATGAATAAAGGACCGGTACTATGTAATACCTCCTGTTACCCACATTGACCCATCACCCATGTTCTTTAGCTACCAGAGTTTGATCCAGCTTGTATTTTGCTACTTCATTTGGAGGTTTATTATTCTTTTTCTGAGTCTAGTCGCCCTTCAATTAAACAAGCCGCTATTAAAATATCTACCTAAGTCTGACTTTAAGATGACTGCCTCTAAGTGAATTATTGCTGGCAAACTGCTGAAAACGCACAGACACAGTTAACGGTATTCAACAACTGCTCGCCATGCTTCAGTGGGTTTTACAAACCATGGTCTCCGCCCTCGCCATCCCCTTTCCCCCCAAGCTATGATATGAAGCCTGGTTATCAGTGCAGGTTTTATAGCATAAAATCAAACAGATGGGAGTTAGCAAAAGTACAGGTTTTCCTTTTGGGGTCGTTTGAAGTCCTGCTACATCACGTGAGCTGCCGTGGGTGAGATGAATTGTGCAAATGTATGGATTTTTCAGGCACATGCATGCATGTACATCAGAACAATCAGTGCCGGGGTTTTTAATGTTTCTCCTTTGCTCTGTGTCTCAGATGAAGTGAGCCCCTGTATGGAGTGACTCCCCAGGAAGAGAAAACGAGGTAGGACAAATCCCCAACATGACTGATTACTGTCCCCTCCATCTCCCCTGTTCATATCTACAACAATATCAGGCATCTTCATTAATCCCCATGGATCAATGTGTCTGGGGGTTGTAAAAATTGACAAATGACTTATTAGAATCCCACCGTTTTATTTTCCAACTGATTAACTCACAGCAATGTCGTACACTATACAGGCACACTGATGTATCTGTTTTCCAAAGAGGGCCTCTCTCTCTCTCTCTCTCTCTCTCTCTCTCTCTCTCTCTCTGACTCGCATTCTCTCTCTCTCTCCCCTCTCTCCTTCTCTCTGTCTCGTGATATGAGGGATCTATACAGTGCAAAAACAGCACCCTAAACACTGTGTATTAAAAACCCTCCACAATGCTGCAGTGACTCCAGCCTATAGGCTCAGTAAGGTACATTTGACCTGTAAAAGCTGCTGTTCAGATGTTGAGCAGCGCTTTTTCTGACCTGCGCTACTTTAAAATACACGAATGAGCACAGCCCGATCGGTTGGAGAAATAATCAGTGGGAACATGAGCTTTTATAAGCTGCACACTGGTAGTCATACATTTTATCACCATAGTTCCTGAACAGGTTTCCCTGTGTGTATCCATTTATCCAGGTTCCCCTCCTGTTAATTATGACTCAGTGGTGTTTTATGTCTGCTTTATGTTGAGATGTTGTCGTGACGTGGTCCCACATTGTCATCATGACAAATAAGACCATTTTTTTTCCCCCACAATGTGGCATTTATTACTGCAGCAGACATTAGACACAGGCATCTAAGTACAGATGACATCCACCAAATTAACAAGAGTATAAAACCTTTTGTTGCTGATAAAAAATCTGCCTCTGTACAATCTGACTCTCGAGAGGACACTAATGACTTGTGACTCGAAGAAACTGGGTTGCGTTTTCTTTTTTTTTTTTTTCCTCTCTCTCTCTCTTCCCGAGATGAAACCTTCTGTGCTAATGATGTTAGCTGGTATGAGCACAATGCTGATGTGGGAGTCTGTCAGGAGGATGCATACAACAGCCCTTGCCCCTGGCCTCCTAGTCAAGAGGGATCTAAACATTGAGAAGTGACACCGTGGGCTGTCTCATGTCAAATCAGAGACCCTTGCTATCACCGGGGGGTGGCATGGCCGTGAATTGAGGCGGAGGGCAACATCGCGCTCCTTTGTTTCTGGTGGTGTCACTCACACACCCGAGAGAAGACACACTCCTTGCATCAATCAGAGCCCCAGATACATGCCCGGTGTACCCTCCCTACAACATGATTATGACGCTACCCACAGATACCCTCACAGATACAATCACCAACAGCAACGGATGAATGAGACCTGCATATCAGATTCAGCAAGTCCAATACACACGGACAGATATTCGGAAGTCCTAGAAAGTCAAGTAGTCTTTCCTGGTGTAACCACATAAGAACAACATAACTGAGGACAGTTGGTTTAATTGGCTTTTGATATGTGTTAATGCAGCGTAATCATAAAGGCCAGCTGGCTCTAACACTGGACTGGCATGACACCCCCCCAACCCCACCCCTCGCCGTGGCCCCCACAGGCTTCGGCTAGGGAACACTCCTTGAACGGAGTCCCACTCTGCGACAGTGGGAGGAAAATTAAACTGCCAAATTTGTTTTCATTGGTTCCAGGGAGAATCTCGAGGGATTTCAAGGCTTTTAATTGAGCTCACTGAGCAGAAATTTGTGGGGCTGCTTACCAACAAGAATTGTGTCTCCCTATTAATTCTTTCTGGTCTCAGTGAAAGATCAGGCAGATTGGGAATGACTGTTAAGTGAAGAGATGCTTTGCTAAAAATTAGTGTATAATTTGTGTTTTGTAATTCGGGGGCCGTGTTAAGGTTCTTTTCTACTTGTAGTTCTCTGTGGAAAACAAGGAAATTGGTCTGATAATTGAAGCTCGGAATCACTTTGTTTAGTGTTCGGCTGGCTTTTCAGGGTACGTGTGTGTGTGTGTAGGAGGGCAGTAATTCTCTAATAAACACGAGTCATGGATCGAGGTAAATAAAGTCCACCGTTCGCCTTAGGAGCGATAATTTGTCTCACTGAGGAGAAAAGAGCAACAATTCACGGAACTAAATATAGAGTTATTGAATCACTCTGTATTTTATTATACCAAAAATGAGATGCTGCCTTCCCATTTTCCACCACACGCCCCACTCTCCTTTACTTCTTCTTCTTTCAAATTTTCTCTCAGTGTGTCAAAACAAGCAAAGGCTACATGCAAACGGCAGCCCTGTGTAAATATTTATGATGTAACATCTCCATGTGAATAGACTTTCCTCCCAATCCATCCATCATTACGGGCATATCGTGAAAGCCCACCTCCCGGTGGCGGCTTAGGGCCTTAGGAAGCTCAGACAGGAGCGGCGTGTCCCCCTCTCATTCAAAGTATTTGTTTTTCCTTTGACTAGCGGCAGCCCAGCTGTGAGGGCATTTCATGTGTCAGCCCCACGGTTTTCATTCAGCGCTGACTTCAAAGCCCATTTTGCTCCATTGTTTCTGTGACGTGGCTGCTAGACCCGAAAATGCCCAAACAGAAAAATGTGATGTAGGTCAAATTACAGCAGTTGTGGCCCTGAAAAAAAAAAAGTGAAATTCTTATGGTCCGAGAATAAAGCCTTGGTTACGCCTAACCCCGGCTTTTGTGCCCGTTGTCCACATACCTCTTTATTTGTTCGTAGTAGAGCTGAATGAATGTGGGGAAATGTTAGAATAAAAAGGCTGTAGATCAGAGAGCTTGGCAGAAAATCAATGTTTTAAGTCGAACCCTTTCTCTGCTGCTTTTCATTCAAAAAAATCCCCCCTCTACCCGAGATCAAAATGTCAAATAGCTGAGTCGCTAAAGATGTGATAGAAATAATTTGAGGTTCTAGTCTGCACTGAGCTCATCTGTTTTGAGAATATTTGCTGCTGTATGTGTGAGACTTATTTACAGAGGGTGCATGCCCAGCTCTATGACTTGTGCAATGGTGTTCAAATGTAAAACATGTCCTCATTTGGTACAAACAAAGTGGGATGAAGGATCCGTCATGTTCTCCCAGGAATGTGAAGGTGTAGTAGATTTATGGGGTTGTGTGTGTTTGCAGAGGTAGGTAAGTCTACTGCCTTACCTAAGTGGATTACAAGGTTTTAGGCTTTTCTCCTTGCACAACTTATCAGCAGAAAATAGGCGTTGCAGACGTTAGCGAAATATTGCCACCCAGACTCTCATAACATTATCATTAGCCACGGAGGATTGCTGAAATGTGATTAATACATCACCATTTTGACAGACTGAGCCTGAAAAGGTAATATGGATTATTACAATGGTTGTAGAGCTCAATACCGCCATCCAAGTTTATCCATTTATCTGCAATGATGAGACTCCTTTGTGTTGTGTAGCATTGTAACATCTATCTAAATAACAAAAGATATCTGTCCCATACACAATTGTTGTGCTGTTAATATTCAGACCATGCAACAATGCGCATGGGAACAGAGTGTGGAGACAAAACTTGACTCCGAACAGGGAAAAAGTCCATGGAACATTATGAGCATTATGAATCGATGCTCAAGCGTCTGGTGCTCGACTCGTTTTCTTTGGCTCGGGTATCTTATTACTCGCAAACAAAAATATTGCTACTGTATTGTTCAATTACAACTCGTCGAGTGCTGAATGATGCAATTCACTGTCTAAGAGCTATTTTTTTCTTTGTGTGTGTGTGTGTGTGTGTGTGTGTGTGTGTGTGTGTGTGTATACATTCTGTGTGTTTCATTTAGTTGGTGCGGGAAGATACTGAATAAATGCCATTTTTCTGTTATTTCAAGTGCCTCTTTTCTCTCTGTAGATCCATTCAAGCTTTCAATACCTTTTCTCCACTCTTCTCTCCTGTCTCTTTTTTCCACGAGCAGGAGGGTTTTACTTTACTCCTTTGTCATCCTAATTGATTGCATTAACCTTTTGAGTATTGAATTTCCTGTGCATCACGCCGAGCACAATGTGGAATATTATCATAATCCTTCCAAGTAATGGACACAGGGCAATCAACAATGCTTTAGGAAAAGTACATCTTTGAAAGATGGAGCATCATATTATTTTCCATCCAAAGACCTGGACAGGTCTCGAGACTTTGGAGCTTTGGAAAAGTTTTCAAATTGCAAAGTTTATTTTCTTATTGTTTTTTTTATTTGCTATTTGCTGATGCTATTAGTATGCCTATAAACAATGTACTCGGAGGTATGAAGTTGTGTTTGCAATCGTCACAAGATCCCAGTTGTGCATTGTTGTGTTTGCGTTTGCCTAGCGTGAGAAGGTCATTTCGACTGCATGTCTTGTGGTTTGTCGTAGTGATTCAGCCAGATGGTTTTGTGAATGGATTAGAATTGGCCTAATGTGATGGTTCGCATTGGAGCAACACATGGCTTCGCCTACCTGAGACAGCAGCGTTTTCAACTCAGATTCAGGGGGAGCACTGCAGACTTCAGGTCAATGGTGGAGTAAACCAGCTGTTGATCTTCTTTCCAATCACAGGCACATGTGTTCCATGGATTTGTAGGAGGCTTATGAAAGTGGCATGCGTGGGGAGCTTTGTTTATTGTTAATTCTGAGATTTCCTAGTCCTGAGATTAGCTCATGATCATCTCAGTCAACTACTTTGTTTTAATCTTTAGTCCATTTTTTGCAGTCATATAGTAACATGGAAATTTTGCATCTGTTTAGTCATAAGTAGTAGCATGGAAATGTTGGACTCCCTCTGTTTTTCTCTGTCAACAGTTGATTGACATATGTATGAGTGTTTTACTGTTTGGTAGAGCTCGTGTTTCTCACGTATTCTGTAATGCCTGCAAAAATATTGTACATTTTTTGATTGAATTTGCAAATGCCTGGCAGCATGAAGAGTCAATATTTGAGTTGCGGTGCATTATAATTCCTTATTCTGGGAAAGTTCATTAAAATGTTTTACAGTCAAATTAAATGTCATATTTATTCATTATGGCGTAAACTTCCAACCCCTAGAAGTTTCATCTTCTAGGGGTTGGTTGGAGTGGGGAAATACATTTAAACCGGCGTTACTAGTACAGTATATTTCTTTGGAACATAGCACCTCAGTGGTATTAGTAATATTAAGGGCCCAAACCTAAAAGACACTCCAAGGATAACAGTACTATAACAGCCTGTTAACAAGGCAGGAGGTAGCCTACTGGCCTATTGTGTTTAATCTATTGCTGGAGCTATTTTATTTAAACAAGATGCTAAAGGAATAAAAAGTACTTTATGTGGCAAGACCAGTGTAATACCCATAACTGTCTTATAAAGGCTTAACGTCAGGCGGCTTCAGGAGAGGTGTCACTAGAATAACACTCATCAGCCCTGAGCTTTGGAATTATATACAGCCAGTCTTTGAGTATAACGTGAGCGATACAAGTGGGCAGCAGTTTTTCTGGACGAATTTGTACATGTTTCATATAACTTTTTATAATACTAGATTTTAGCATAGAATATCAGGAAGGGCTGTCACACAATATTCAGTGGCGCAGTACAAAATGTAATAAAATGATGAGAAACCTTTGTTTGCACACCCTTAGGTAATAAGCAGCATTTAGCTGCACCTTATGTTAGATTTGTCAGCCTTGCAGTGGCAAGTAAAGATGTCTGTTTGTTCTGGAATGAAATGTTTAGCATCCACAGGCCACTCGGATCCCAATGTGTTGTGTGTTTCTGCAGTAAACCAGCCAGTTACAGTATTGGTGATGTCTACAGACTGTCGTGTGTTTCTCTGTAAACACTAGCTGAAATGCATTAAAGTAATTGATTGTGGAAAAACAGACAAAATTATCATGCTATCGTGTTTCCCTGGCAACGTCAAGTATTATCTGGCTTCTGTTGATGAATTGAAGCAAAACACCCTGTAATTCATAGCAACTCTGTTATATTTTTCAGCTCAAAGAGGAAAAATCAATTGAAACAAGCTCTTATGCATGGATAGATGCTAGTTCTGATCAATACTATTTTCACGGGGATAGTGCCTTTGAGTTTGATTGAGACCCGGTTACACAAAGCGAGCCAGTGGTGCTCAGGACTAATGCAAAAAAGGGGGCACAGTCACTATTTGGGCACGTCTTTTAGCACATTCACCTGAGTTGTATTGATCACAATAGAATGATGTGATTGAGTGAAGATGTAGGTCGAAAAATAGGTCAAGGTCAGTCAACACCACAAAGTCTAATCCTGTCCATCTTTTGTATTCCATCAAGCATCACTGGTATTCCACTGGGAACTTCTGTGCCCTCAGCATATGGAAACTAAGGGCCCTTAGTTCAATTATACAAGCCCATTGAGCTTCAGAATATTGACATATCTCGGTATTCTGAAAATGTCATGGATAATGATCAACCAGTTCCCCGGAAAATGCTCTCATAGAAACCAAGATCTTGAGGCAAGATGTGGATGGAATTGAACCTGTCGACTGGAGCCTAGAAGGTCAGGATTTCCCTGCTTGAAGTTAGGTGTGATAAGTCTGTTGTGATCTCCAAGGCAAGGGTTATCACAATGCTCACAAAAACAATACAATGTTAGTGTTCGTCTTGATGTTAGTCTTGATATATGCGAAGGTTACGTAATAGATCTGTATCACCCATTTAGATCCAACATACAGTAAATGCATTCAATTCATTGGCCACAGAACCTGTTTAAGTCAATATTATAAAGCTACTAGATATTCTGAGTTACTTAAGGTCAAAAACATGGCTCATCCCAAAAATAGCTCCAAGCTGCTCCATAGGAAAACGTGTTCTCACTGGAAGAAGTTACCGATTGACTAACATCTGTTTAACTCTGCTGGAAGCGTTTCATGTGGAGTTTGAGGATCCAAGTGTAACATGTATTTGGAGAGGATCCAGATGCATGGAGCCATACCAGAACCGTTGGCAGGGGCGTTTTACCCAGCGTATCAGTTCCATAATTCATGAAGTGAGTCGGCAGCCTTTTTGAATATGCAACTAATATTTTATTAAACATTATTTAACATTATCCTAAGACTTCACATTTGATGAGATAATGTTTATTACCATGCCCGCAAGGGTCTAAGTTTAAAACACATAAATGCGTTTATTCAGAACCTGCAAACTACACATTTATCAAAAAGTGACCATGGCGGACATGTTTTTTTTTAAAGCTTTAGATTTTGATAGCTCTCTGTTTCTTTGACATTTCAGTCTTGGTCTGTTCAGCAACAGCTACACACAGAATCTTAATTGATCTAATCTGGTTACAGCTTTCTATTTTCACCAGTTCCATTAGACAACCCCCCCCAAACACCACCCCACCACCCTCCCCTTCGCCGTCTCTCCCTTCACCTCCCACACTCTCTACCCCCCATCTGCCCTGACCTACATGATAGTCACATGGCCCAGACTCCCTGGCCTGGCATTTTATGGAAAATCTGCAGGAGATAAAGCCACAGGGTTTAAAGTGTTATCCCTGCCTGTCCTTTGAGAAGGGCTAAACACTGAATGAGGTGTTATTGCATCAATGCTGTTGGACACACATAGGCAGCAAAGAGGATATCTTCATCCTGACTCCCCCTCCCTCCCTCCCTCTCTCTCTCTCTCTCTCTCTCCCTCTCTCCTCAGTTTGATTGGATTTAGTCGAGTGTCACCACTGTGACTTTGGGGGATTTTTCTTTCCCTGTCGCTGTCTTCTCCATGCTTGCTCGGGTTATTTACTTAACTTGTCCAGAAAATGGACTGTGATCTGCAGCTTACTGCCAGAGCTGGGGAGAGACGAGTGCCACACGCTCGTTAAGATATGGCAGACAGGCACCTAGACGCTTGCCTGCCTGCGCTGGCTTGCTTACTCCCTTGCTGGTGCTGAGGGCTCAGTTTTGCACTGTGCTACATGGTAGTCACATGGCCCAGACTCCCTGGCCTGGCATTTTATGGAAAATCTGCAGGAGATAAAGCCACAGGGTTTAAAGTGTTATCCCTGCCTGTCCTTTGAGAAGGGCTAAACACTGAATGAGGTGTTATTGCATCAATGCTGTTGGACACACATAGGCAGCAAAGAGGATATCTTCATCCTGACCCCCCCCCCCCCCCTTCCGTCTCTCTCTCCCTCTCTCTCTCCCTCTCTCCTCAGTTTGATTGGATTTAGTCGAGTGTCACCACTGTGACTTTGGGGGATTTTTCTTTCCCTGTCGCTGTCTTCTCCATGCTTGCTCGGGTTATTTACTTAACTTGTCCAGAAAATGGACTGTGATCTGCAGCTTACTGCCAGAGCTGGGGAGAGACGAGTGCCACACGCTCGTTAAGATATGGCAGACAGGCACCTAGACGCTTGCCTGCCTGCGCTGGCTTGCTTACTCCCTTGCTGGTGCTGAGGGCTCAGTTTTGCACTGTGACCGAGTCCCCTTCACACTGTTGTCTGCCTGTAAATTTTCTGCTGCCCTTGCTATTCAGCCAATTACAGCCAAAGAGCTTTAGCGATTTTTTTTGCCCCCTCCGTCTCTCTCTCTCTCTCTCTCTCTCTCTCTCTCTGGTGTGTATTTATATATTTATTTAACAAGTGAATGATAAGCCTTGCTGAAGGTTAAAAAAATGCTGAATTTCATTGTGCATATGATGTTAACTTTTTTTCCCCCAATAGCAAGGCAAATCAATAGCAGTCAGCATTCGAACAAATACATTTACTGCAGCAACTAAAAGAAAACAATTTTTTGGTACTCTATCATTTTCTATTCTATTTTGTGTTTTCGATTTTAAAGAGTGTCAAATGTGTTTTTATGTTCTGCATACAGGTCATTCTGGTTAGATCGCTTCTACTCTCATTTTTGGAGAAGTAATTTTTTTTTTTTACAGAACTGGTAGCAATAACAGAAACAGCTATTGTTCCTACCACTGATGTGATGAGAAGAGATAGTGTGACAGTTTAAGTGGAGGCTAATAAGTTCATTTTATCTGAAGTTTGCAGATGTTGTGTTTTGCCCCTCTGCATCTATTGTATGTTTTATTCTGTCAGTGTTTTCCCAAGATGCTACATCCCACACTGTCAATCGTAGCACCCCTAGCTACATATTCTACGACTGGTTTAAAAGTACACAACCATTAACTAAACATTACCATTAGTAGGTGTATTGTATTTCACTTCTGTTTACCGTATGTTCCTGTGAGGTATTTTTGTTTACTCTTTTTTTCTGATGCGTGTGAAAGGTCACAGGATAAGTATCAATACAATGTCAAATGTAATGCAGAGCCACAAAGCGGTTTAGGAATGCATGCAAAGTACTGTGCCATGTTGCATTCTGGTGCTAAAATGACCAGAGCAGCTATCTTCCCAAAACACTGGATAAGATAAGTCAGACAGGGCCACTTTGCATCACTGCGGCGGCTGGTTGTAGTCCTGCTATAGCTATACTTGACAGGGAGAAGTACAGGGCTCACAGCATTGCCTCTGCAACCCAGAAAAAGAACATCCCATATTGTTTTATCACCCATAAAAAACAAAACCAGAAGTTACACAAGTGATAATTGTGCATAAAAGAAGTGACACCACAAAATGCACAGTGTTCCAAAACAAGAGAGCAGAAGAATAAAGGGCTCTTTTCCACCAGTGTGAAATCAGCCACGCCTAACAGTGGGAACGGAAAGAAAAACTGCTTAATGTGAGAAAATAAAGACAGAAACACTCCAAGGGAAAGTTAGAATTAGGATCCTGAAAGATTTATGCCCCCATTTTATTTATAATTTGTTTTCTTTTCCTTATTGGAATTGAGTTGCAGCTGAATATTTGATGAGCACAGCCTTGAAGTAAAGGATGTTATGTCAGCAAGGAAACAAAAAGAAAAAGAGAATCAACCGAGAAATGTGTTTTGCAAAGTTTGCGCTTTTGGAATAAACTCATATGCCTCTGCTTAAGTGGCTTGTTAATTGAAGAGGGGGGGGGGGTGCTATCTGCAGGTTGCGTTGAGCCCTGGCGAGGCTAGAGCGAGCCTTTCCGTATGCACTGCGCTGAGTGCTGGGTACTCTCCCTGCACACAGCACCATCTGCATTTCGCTGTTAACGCGCCTTCACATCCAAGGGAGGATTAGGAATAAAATCCCCAGGTTTTTTTCTTTCCAACCAGTTGACAAATATCAGATTTGTCTCGAAAAAAAAAAAAAATTAGCTCCATCTCCATCTCCCACCATATGACACACAAAAAAGATTATCTTTAATACCCTGGCAGCTTGGGCATGGAAAAAGCAGATTAAAGTTTCAGTTTGGTCATATTTACCCATCCACTTCAAGTACAAGACGGCCTGCGTTACACAGCAGACGAGCCCCCTCCCCACATGTACGCCCACCCCCCAACCCCAAGCCTCTACCTTCTAGAAACAACTTGTCTGCCTTGAAACGATTAGACATCATACTTCAATAATTCATCATCGCCCAGTCACTCTCTCTCCCCTACATGTCCTTTAAACAGAGCGCTGCGAGCCGCCAAAGAGGCTAAAGTGAATAACAGCAGCAGGTGCCTTTTCAGATGGAGCTTTGTAGTCTGCAGAGGGTGCTGAGCTGTTATTTTAGTGGCCCACTGGTGAGGAGCAGGGGGTGGCTGGGAAATGGACCTGGTGGCTGACCTGAGACCCCTGAGCTGTCCTATTAGCAGTGCGCTTTCTACTAAACGTTACCGGCTGGGATTCCTCTACCTCAGTCGTGCCCACATGTCGGCGTAATAGAACAGTACCGTGTGCGTGACCACGATTACCCGTCGTCCCACACGAGTCCAAAACAATTTGGTGGTCCTTAAAATGTGACTTCCTAAAAATAACCCCCGTTGACCCCGAAGAAGGTCGTTTGCGTCCGTGGTGACAGATTGCTAGACTGGACACGCATGATTATTACCCATCAGCATTCATCAGAGGGATTTAAACATACGGGTAAGATGCTTCTTAAGCCTTTGCTAAGTCAGTATGTTCTTCCTGGCCATTTCATTATCAAATGCATAATCATCATCCGCCGTGGATGGAAGCGAAGGCCTAAGGCCCTACCTGGTGTCCTGGACGTTCTTGCTTCCGCTCAAAGCCACTGCCCCACCCAGAGGTTGCTTTATGAACACTGGAGCCCCATAAATGAAATTAAGGTGTCAATTAGTCAATTACGGCATAATAACTCTGAGGGCAGACATTTAGAGACAGAGAGAACCTCAGCTAAGTTCATTTCCTCCGGCCCAGGAGCCTAGCGCTTGGCACACGTCACTCCCCACCCTGACTCGCTGAATAAGGGCCCCAGTGCTCTCCCTAATGTTATTTTCCCCTGGATATCTTTTTTGATCAACAATTTCCTTTCATGGGTTTGTTTTTCAGATGCAGGGGATGCACTTTTTCTCTCCCCAATTTGGCTAGGGAGAATTTTATAATTTAGTAATTAAAATCTTTGTTAGGCTTTAGAAATTGCAGCTAATTGAATTTAATGGGAAGATGAATTTCAATTTTATTTGATTAGCAGGACCCCTGGCATAGGTATTTATGGAAAAAACTCGACAAAAATATGCTGTGTGGGCTAAGATGGCATAATAGAATTACAGATAATCGGATTTCACTGTCATGAATTTCACTCTAATTTCAGTATAATTTTCCATTAGATAGCTGGTTTACAAATATTTGCTCATCTGCGATGGGAAAGGCTATCTGTCTAAAATGATTACAGAGCGAGCCTTCAGAAATATGTCCCTTTTTTTCCCCTCCCTTTTAAAAACCAGATTGCGAGGGATCAAAATTAGGAAGATTGCATTATGGATGTCTGCATCCGGGAGAGCAATGGGGGAGATATGATGATTACGGCCGGGGGATGAAAGCAGTGTCAAGAAAAATGTATGACTCAAAAACATAGGCCCGTTCTATCTACAAAATCTCTGCTCTCAGCACACTGCCGCCGAGCAACATGCTGTATCATAATTCACCTAATATCATAAACAGTGCATGAATAAAAGAAGGACTGCAGCACGTTGACACACAAATATACCTGATACCTTCCATGTTAGTTCCTTCCAATTGTGTGCATGACATGAGATTTTGTTGTGCGATTTTTTAAAGTGCATATGTGTAGCTTTGTGTGTGTGTGTGTGTGTGGGTGTGTGTGTGTGTGTATACATATACATATACATATACATATACATATACATATACATATACATATACATATACATATACATACATACATACATACACACACACACACACATATATATATATATTTACATATATATGTATACACACACAGTGTACAGCTATACAATAGTTGTGAAAATCAAATGAGATCCTGGAGAATGATTGTCACGAGTAATGCAAATGATGATCATCAAGAAGAGGTGTATCGCCGCCATCGCCGCTGTGGCTGTATTTGTGTGTACGCTTAATATTCAGTGCCTTCTCTGCTCCAAAATAAATATATAATGAAATATAAACAGACGTGCGCGGGAATAATATCCCGCATCATAGGCAACCTCGAATAGCACTGCGGTGAACTCTTGCTGAATCCCACTTTAAAAGCCCCTGCTTCAGAATTGAGCATTTACATGTTCAATTTCCTGCCAATTTAATAACAACATGACAGTGAATAAACTTGATCCATAGTCGGCGGGAAAACATACACTATTTTAATTTGTTGTGCTGAAAGTTGGAGCTGGTGGAAGTACTTCCCGTCGCTCCGCTCCTCCTGCGTAGCTCCCACCTCCGACCCACCCACCCACCTGTGCGCTCCACCAGTTAGGACCGACCTCCGCCCCACGACAACGATCACCCACTCCATCTCCTCCTATTCGCTCACTCACTCTTTGGCCCGAACTGCCAGAGACAACAAGAGGGGTTCAAAAACACAATCTGACTCTCTGCAAAGGTCAGATTTCTCACTCGGCATGTCTCTGGGCTTTGGGCACAAAAGCCACTGAATTCACATCTTTCAACTGGGCCCTGGCTTTTGTCCTGGGGAATGGAGGACTCGGAGTGGGCCCTGCATCAGACCAGCCCCTCCTGGAGTGCACTGTCAGGGGCAACCAAACGTCTGGCCCGGCGGCCCTTTGACTGATGTACCCCTGCCATGTCACGCGCACGGCCGCGTGCACTAACACTCTCATGCATACACACTCCACCTTGCCCTCAACATTCTCCCGCATTGCACTATACAATACCCCCAGACCACATCAAACGAAAAGCCCCACAGCTCTTTTTGAAAAGTAATGGTTTTGCCCCCAAAGATGGCAGCTCCAGGGCCAGAGGGCTGTAATGCATGGACAAGACCCCCCCCTCCCTCCCATGATCTTACATGAATAAAACTCGCCCCTCAATCCAAAACGTCCCACAGCATCATGTTTAGCGTTACAGCAGTAGCTTTTATTGACACTGCCATAGCAACAAGGTACAAAGTGTTTACAGCCAGAAAACAGTTTTCAGATCATGATCATTTTATATCCTAACCGAGCTGTATATGTTGTTGTGAATGTGATATAAGACTACAATGTGCATTACACAACATTACAATATAGATAGGAATGTATTCCTATGTTGCCAGAAGGCTTTGCCTAAACTCTGTTCTTACCAGGTGTCGCTAATATGTTTCTTTGACATTGGACAAAATGTGAAAGGAACACAGACTGATAAAAGTCAGGCCGCCAAGTCAGGTCATGTCCAACAAAAACAATTTCATTTTCTTTATTATGGGCTAACAAACACTGAAGTGGTATTTACAGTGTAATGTTAGAGCAGGGGTGGAAGCTTTTGATAGAAACTCTTTTATGGACATTTTCCTTTATGTGGGTAGGGAAGGAGGAGACAAAGCTGTTTTTTTCCATTATTAAACAGGATGAGTCATCATAATTTCAAAATCCACCAAAACCTGTTTTATGTACATACTTTGGACTTTGCTGACAGCACTCAGGAACTGAAGCCAGGGCTGTGTATCATTGTATTATGGTTCGCAGTCATAAAGTTGTTCATTTCCTCTTTTCTATAACCATTAAATGGTAGTTACACACAAAGCCTTTTTTTCAGTGTTAAACTTCTGCAGAAAACAGGAATATCGTGTGACCTTTCAAAGTTTTACACTCTTTTTTTTCTTTTTGCGTCACTTTGTGTCACTTTGTAAATTCCACATTCCTGACATAGGCGCTGTGTTTAAAGCACAGTATGTACAAATGGTCCAGAGGTACTTTGCATGCCACTGCGGAAGAAACTGCCAGGCAAATAAGGGGTTTGTCTTATAAAGTATTCATTGTCACCTGGTAACGGCCGTCGTTTATCATTTCACCTGAAATTACAATGAAAACTGATAGCTTATCGAGGGGGGGGGGGGGGGGGTGGTCTGAGAGAGAGAGGGGGGGGGGGGGGGGGTGTGCTCTGAGCCAGAGAGGCAAAGAAAGTATACTGCACGGCACTGAAATGGAGAGGACCCCTGTTTTGTCAGAGAAGTCAGAGACGTATTAGCTTGGAGATAACGCGTCGCACTCCCTTGAGTATTTATGTCAGATATTTTATAAGCAAATGATTGTGGACCAGATGTATTTCTTTATGAAGTTTAAAATGTATTTCATGCAAACGTGTCCCCTTTCATGTACAAAACGCTGTAATGACTTCATATGATTATATGATTAGCAAAATATCCCTTGTATAACATAACATTTATTATGACTACTATATAAAAATAATCCTTCCACTACTTGCTCAAAAAATCATACAACGTATATTACTAATACACGTGTTATCTTTTCCTCTGTAAAACGTTTTATTTTTTTTTTTTTCAAGTGCTGTGCTATAGCTTCATTTGAATAGAGGCAGTGGAGGCTCCACCCCAAGAGAGTTGAAAGGCTAGAAGACCACAAAGATGGAAAAGGCCAGCCCACTGAGGGAGGGAGAAAAAAACTGCTCCGGCTCCTCTGCCATAATTTCCTATCAGCCTATTCAGAAAACATCACCAACAGCTTGGTCCGCGCGGGTGTGTGTGTGTGTGTGAGAGAGAGTGAGTCTACAGGAGCAAAGCAGAGAGTGGGAGAGCGAGGCAGCACGCGAGAGGCAGAGAGAGAGAGAGAGAGCGGGGAAGGGGGAGGCTACATTTTCTTGAACCTACCCCCCGTCAAACCACAGGAAGGAGGGGCCAGACCCTAAGCTGCCAATCAAATCCGCTCGTGGCAGCCGGCATTATCTCAGCAACAAACTATTGACAGATTACATGTCAAGGAGTTTAGTGCATGATTGAAGGAAGGCTTTTTTTTTTTTAAAAAAAAGAAAAGAAATCTAGTTACTTTTTTCCGCTTCATTTCCCCCCCTTCCACCAAACAACATTCGAATGACTTTCTACCAGAGTTGAGTAATATTATGAAAGTTACATGTCTGAGAGGATTTAACTTCGACTTTGCCGAATATGGTGAGTACTCTTCTCTCCTGCCTTAACCAGAGATGTTTTATTAGCTGACAGTTTAAGGTGTGTGCCTTGATCTTTGACTAAATATACAATGAGAGGAAAGTTGTTCCTGATTTAACAGTGTGCCAGTGCGTATGTATACCCGAGCGTTGCGACACCCTTATTTATAGCTCTTTGACAGTGCCTAAAGGTGACTGCAATATCAAGTGTGATTGCCTGTTTTCTCGAGCACACGACCCATGACGCTGTGTTACACGCCGTACACATGTGAAGAAAGTTAACACAGCCAGTTTCATTTTCTCTTGTCAAGAGTGCCTTTCTCGTCTAGGAGACACGAGACCAGCGTTAACACCCTGTTAGGCTTTTTCTATCCCTTCAGCAATTTTTCTTTCTTGTTTGTTCAGTCCCGGGGATTTTATGACATGTTTTTCTTTTCTTTTGTTTTTACGTCAGCATTCGGTTGTGTAAAAATACAGGTATTAGTTTTACCCACAGAGGCACTTGCAGTGGGTACATCGAATGGCCTAAGGGTTTGTTGCCAAGGGGACAAAGCAAACAAACTGTTGTCTTGCTTATGTTGTTACACATGTAAAGGGAGCAGGAATTATCATCAGTATTACCATCTTTCCCGGTACTTCTAATTAGCGCCCTGACAGTACATGAGTGTATGTGGCATTAAAAATGTTACGATCTTGATAAACCAGAAGCATGACAAATTAGGTGAAATTATAAAAGCAATATTAATTTAATCATTTAATAAAATGTTGAGCGATCAGTATTTACATATATATATATATATATTTGACCAGTGCACCTATGGGGCTTGTTATTATGACTGTCAGGTTTACAGTCATTCTGTACATACTCTTGAGAGGATAAACTTGTGCAGCGTTACTGGATTACACCTCGTACATCTCAGCGTCCCTCTCCTCGACACTTCACTTGTGCGAAGGGTTTTGCGTGTGTGTTTTAAAAGAACTCCTAATTTAACTCTGTTTCTGTTTGTGTGTTGTATTTTGTGTTTGCATGCACTCAGCTGTGTCTCCCCCCTCTACTGGTGTGTGTGCATTAATAGTCTCTGTGCCTTTCATTATTTGCACCATACATAAATTTAACTGAACTCTAGCATTATGGGTTCCAGTTTACTTTCATAAATCCTGTTTGCTCTATTTCTAAAATGCTTTATTCTGAACCCGTGCCGTATATAAATGTATGGTAAACACTGGGGATTCATTTAGGAGTAGTTTTCTAATTTGCTTAAATTTGTCCAGTTGTTTTAAATTACAGAAAATATGCTGAGCATATTTATGTTCAGAATTATTCCATATTATTGTCTTTTAATATTTGAGACAAAAATGTGCAATTCAAACGTCATTCGAGAGCAGTGTTTGCTCCAGGCTATCATATTTAATATGTTTATTTGCCAGTTATTTGAATCCCCTTAACAAGTATTTATTTTCTGTGGCTGTCTAACCTTGTTATTGAGCACTCCTGACACTACGCAGGCTTTTCTGCTCTTTAAGATGTGTATTGCCCCATTAAGGAAAAATAAATCAAATCCATAATGATGTTAATTAAAGAAAATTTGGAGAGGCAGTAAAGTAGACCATGGCGACCACAGGGTTTCGCAAACACATTCGACAGACAGACAGACAGACAGACAGACAGTTATTTTGTCTGGTTATTTAAGGAGTCCTGTGTTATGGTTGAAAATAACAGACAAATACATCTGTTATCGTGACACACCTTCATTTAAAACTTTTCGTCAGCTCGGAAAATGTTTTTCTTCCCTCTTATGAGTCATAATGTTGATTGCCTTCTCCCTTCTCCCTGAGTTGTCTCATTAACCCTTTGTGGCCCTCTCCAACTTTTACGGCCTTCCACAAAACCAGAATGAAATGAGGGAGAAAAACAAGCCCAGGTCTGAAGGCCCTCAATAACCTTTTATCACAATTTAGCAATAACCTGAATCAATTTGATGTCTTAAGCAATAAAATATGCTGTTGCACTCCTATTTCTGCTGCTCCTTGGATGACAGTAAATTTACATTTTTTAATTAAACTAGCCGGAATTTTTATTAGGGGGCTGGGCTATGCTAATGGGAATGTTGTGTACAGCAGATTAACAGAGTTTTGAAATAAATTTAACAGGGAGACATTTGGAGGAAAAAAATGCGAGTCATTGTCTTTAACCTCTTTCATGCCGATTTCTCCTGGGGGATCCTTGTATTCTAAGGAGCCTTGTCAGGGAAGAGTGCTTCTCAGCAACGAGGTGATTAGTGTCGCCTTGTCAACCGAGGAGGAACGATCACATTCTCATAATTTATTTGTTCAAACGATGCCAAAATATATGATTTTTGCCATCGCTTACGTACGCGTTTGAATATACTGACACAGTTCCCATCACTCACCGTTTAAAATGGGCTTTTGCAAAAACGGCTCTGTTTGTGTTTATCCTTTTTTTTTTCCAAATGTCAGAATGGAGTTGCTTTAGTTTTACATTTTCATTTACATTTAAAGCAGTGCTGTATTCTTCCCTCTCATTCTTATTTCTTTTGCCTTAATTAATTTCCCTTCTGTGAATTTAGTTTGCTTATTTTACAGCTACGTCGTAGCGGGACAATTTTAAAAAGTGTCAAATACAGTAGTTAATGGCGGTGTATATGTTTGTGTAGTTTTATGGCGCGCTCTCAGTATTTGATTGATGCTGCGCGAGGCTGTGTGTGTGTGTGTGTGTGTGTGTTATGCCTGGTTTTAGCAGAGTGGCAGAGGGAGAGAGGGGGGGGGGCGTAGACAGCAGGGGAGGGGATGTGTATTGTGTGCGCGCGTGTGTGTGTGTGTATGTGTATGTGCGCGGGCGGGCGGGCGTGCATGCATGTGTGTTGCAGACAGAAAGAGAGGGACAGCTGAGTCCGGATTGAGCATGTGCCCAGTCATCAGACACAAGCCACCCAACACCATAATTACCCTAACCCACGTCCTTTAATACCCAAATCACACCAACTGCCCTTTTTTCCTTACGGCAGAGAGAGGGAACAAAAGAGATCAAACAGTCAGATAAACTCCAGATGCACGTGGGCTGCCATGCATTTTTCCGCAGTAGCCAAAGTGTTCAGGGCTACTTGATATGGGCCAGGAGCAAAGCAAGTGGCATCACCACCCCTTTTCTTTACTCCTGTGCACTCATGCAGTGGCCAGCACCTAATTAAAACCTCAAAGCTCCCCGTCACCAATCTGGAGTAATGGCCTAATTAATACTCGGTGAGGAAATATTCCAGAATGATAAACAGGTTGTACCTCGGGTCTTCATTGCCTTTATTATCTAAAATATAACAAGCCAAGTTTTATTATCACAGATAATACATGTTTGTTAAAGTGCTCTGCTAAAAAGAAAGGATAAAGGGATGGCGGATATCCTTTTTAATTATACTATACTAAATAGGCTAGGAATCAATTATATATTGTATCAGTAATGGGGAAAAAATGGGTTTACCATTTATTATATTTCTGGGGGAAAAATGTCTTTCTTTTCCCGCATTTGTTTCAGCCTAACAAGCCGTAGAGAAAACCATCTTTTCATCTCACAGCCGAATATGCCGTGTCATGTATTCTCATGTGCCGAGTCAAGACCGAAGATCGCGCTCAACGTTTTTTTTTTTCCATTTCCTAATCTGTATATAAAATTCAAATTTCATGCAAAGTAAGGGGGAATAATAATCTCCAGTCGCTGATATGCCATGTAAAAGAGGAAAATGGGAAAATGAAGAGGCAATTAGCAGAGTGGAAAAGTTTGGCGCGTTTGTCTGAAAGCATGGTCTCCACTGGCCATGAATGCATTTGCATGCTTTGCTTATCGAGGCGCACTTATTAGGCCGGCTGAAAGAGAGATTAAGCCGGCACAAAATGTGGTGACTAATCCTTTTAAATGTGGCAGGGGGTCTTTAAGGTGTGAACCAGCCTGTGCTTAAGTTAGAGGGTACAGAACGTGACAGACCACAAATTTCATACAACCGGATGTGCATGAAAGGCAGCGAGCAGCAGATGTGGGGTTATTTAATGACAAGGACAGTGATTGACATGAGCAATAAATTATTAGTTTATCTCCTGACCCTCTTATCTCTGGAAGAAATACGGCAGGTGGGGTCAAACTGGGTTTAGACAGTGACGGAAACACTTTGCGTGGCCTGGAAACGTTTGCGTGTTTTGTGTGTGTGTGTGTGTTTCTTTTTTTAATTAATCAATTATCGTTGGTGAGTTCAGTGTCTTAAACTTAAACTCGAATCGGACATTTTTCAGTCTTTCGCCGTTGAGCTCATCTCTCAGTTTCACTTCTCAGTCACCTTTTCTTTGACAGGAATTACTGGTCTCTGGCCTGTTTTTTTTTTCTTCTCTGTTAGGCAAGAGAAAGAAAAAAAAAAAGAGCCACAAACAAACATGGAACCTCTTTTTCCTGTCACCTTCACTGTGAGCGAGGAAGTGTTTGCTCTGGCGACTTACAAAGCCAATACCCCTGTCCTCGTTCCGTAATTGACTGCAAACAGGAACGTAGTGACGTTTAAACACTGCCCTCCTCTCTCTCCTGCGTGTCTCTCTCTCACACACACACACACACGCACACACACACATCCTCCGCACAGCCGACAACCCGACACTGCTCGACTCCAGATCCCCCCCCTCTGCCGTGTGTTTTTTCATGTGACTTTTCTATTCACTTGGGTCAGTAGCAGGCAGCACCAGCAATAATTACTGTCTGTACATGATAAATCTGAAGGCCAGCTGTTCGTTTCTGTCACTGCCAACAGAGACAGAACGAGAGGAAGAAAGATAGAGAGGAGAAGGGAGGGAGGGAAGGAGTGGATGGGGGGGGCTCAGGAGTTTGCAGTTTGTCTGATTTTTTTTTTTTTTTTTTTTTTTTACTGGGTAACCTGATAGGATTACATGGTTCAAGGGCCCACACCTGTTAAGAGGCTGTTAGCAGAACAGTTGGTCGTCCCATAGCCACAGCTTAGCCATTTTACTCCTCTCGCTGCAGCCCATTCTGTGTCCTCTGTCGGGGACGTCACCCAGCGCGTATGACAGGACGGGAGAGCAGTCCTTATGACACGCGAGCCGTGTGTGTGTGTGTGTGTGTGTGTATGAGAGAGAGATGTTACAGTGTGTATCCTGGGTTTCTATACGTGTGTGTGTGTGTGTGTGTTTGAGGCCAGGTTGGCCGACATCTCTCTTTCCCCCCTCCCTCTCCTGAGACACATTGTCTGCCATCAGTTTACTCTCCGACCTCAGTCACACCGGAGCCTATGTACAAATAACACACACACACACACACACGCACAGAAAAAGTTCATTTTGTTTAGCTCTATCTATAAGGGTGGGGGCAAGGTGTTGGCAGACTCATTAAATGCCCAAATACAGGTTAAACCAGACGATGTAAATAATTGAGGGTTAGGTTGAGAACGTTTGTGCATATTTGAGGAGTGCCAAAGCCCTGCTGTCAATTAGAAATACTTTTGGAAGGAGTGGAGAAATGAGTAATGCATCAAATTTGTTGCTTGTATTTTCTTGTCAGACTATTCAAGTGGGAAACGGCCCTGAATATCGCCTTAATGTAGGAAAAATACTTTCGGGGAATCGGTGGCGGTTTCCAGACCTGGAAAAGCACATTACAGTAGGTTGTTTTCTGCCTGCGTGCAACGTGTCTCACTGCCTTATTTGGCATCGAGCTGCAACTCTGCTCCGCGGCTTTGTCACTTTCTATTGGGCCCTGAGCACCTGTTCCCGCTATTGTGCTGGAATTTTCTATATTTGGCAGGAAGTTGGACACTCTCAATTGGTGTGTGGGTCACTGTTTGTAGCCGTGTGAGGGATGGACTCGGTATCCGCCGAGGTTATTTTTCTCTTTCGTCCGCTGTCGCTCAGTTATTCGAAAGACAATATTAGAAAAGATGATTCAACTTGGGAGGAGGACGATACATTTCTCACCAGGGCATCTAAATGTCATGTTGTCTCGTGCATGTTGTTGACACGTTGCATTGCCATGGGTGCAAATTGTTCTCCTCCCGAAGCAGCGGAGGTAAATAAAAAAAGAGCAAAGTTAATAGATATCGCTGGCTAACTTTTAATTGTTCTGATATGTAATCGCTAAATGACAATAAAAAAAGGAGCAGGGCCACTTTAAAAGCGTTATCTCTCCTGCTCTGTGCCCAAAGTGTCATGTCCATAACAGCACCACCTGATCTACAGAGTAAAATAACCACTAAGGCTTATTGTTTGGACAATATTGGAGCCCCCCCTCACCCCACCCCTCCCCTCACCCCACCCCCCCTGCTCCCCCCGCTGCTTCTCTCCCCCTCTCCCTTGATTCATTTCACCCACTGTCCTCGGCTGCTGGAAAATGGCGTTAATTTTTTTATTACCTGTTTGACTCTCCAGCCTTATTACTGTAGCCCCTTAATGTTCTCTGTAACCGTGGAAACCAGATGAATAAATGTCCGCCAAAGAAAATGAGATGATTAAACAGGTCACCCTTGCAAAACAAATTCGCTTGGTCGAGCGCAATTTGTGTACCAAGCGGCTGTCTTAACAGTTTGCTAACAAGGGGATTGTTTGCCAGACTAACTGACAGGGAAGGGAGGGGGAGGATGAAGATATCTGGGGAAAAGGATATGATTGAGGAGATAATATTTTACATCACTATGCTGTTTGTCTCATCGCTTGTAGTAGTGTGGCATTTGAATAAGAATTCACCCATTCTTTTATTCTCTTATAGATACATTTTATTTTACACCGCACTCTTCGTATACAACTTTAAGGCAGCCATCCATATTATTGTCAGAGGCATTTGGTCTGTGATCATCAGCAAGTGCAGTAGCAAATAGAATTTCCCCTCATTTATGTGGCAACCAATCATTACTGCTAATTGTCCTTGAGGCCATCTGTATAGGGTGGCGCGTCCTCTATTGGTGTTGGAACGGTGCTGGTCATGGATTTACAAGTCCAATAATAATACTTAACTCCTCCGTAGTCAGCGCAAAACAGCTGATATTCACAACTGCAGTCGTAAATATGAACACGTCGGGGTTGTTTTTTTTTTTTTTTTCGTTTTCTCAAATTAAACAGTAGCTTGAAGAGCGCCCTGCTTTTAAAAGTGTCACCAAGTTTCGTTCCCATGATGTCCCCGCCCTTTCCCCCCCCCTTGTCCAAGTGTTGTGTTCTCATATGACTTGTTTTAGGCAAAGCACAACTTACAACCATATAAAATGTCTGGTGTTTTCATCGGGGAAAATAACAGGCTAGGTCGGGCAGATTTAGCCATGTAACGATAGGGCAAACATGCAGACTTGGATTGGAATCAGGCCCGTGTTGCCATCGCCACCACAAAATCATAAATGTTGGGGACACGGCGGTGGTGTTGTTTATGGAAGGATGCCACGCTGCGCCACTCAAGGGTGTTGCCTGTTTGCATTGATGCACCACCACCACCACTTACTGCCTCCTGCTTTAAAACAACTTCCGCATCCCACTCAGCCCAGCCATTTTGTCCCGTCACCAAAGCAGATCCCAAAGGTTCACCACAGCTTTGGCCTCAGCTTTGAAAGAAGTGGGGGGGGGGGGGGGGGGGGGGGGGGGGGGGGGGGGGTTGGGGGGGGGGGGGGGTTGTTGCTCAAAGCACAGCCATGGCTTCTTTTAGTCGTTTGTGGGACAGAAGACGGCGAGCTAGAGTTCCTCCACTGGTAGAGGAGGTATTTCATCCCAATACAGGGACACTATAGCTCAAAACTGAAAAGCACTTATGCATTATTGATGTTTTAATTTGTGCGAATGCCCAAGTCTTTGTTAAGTGATTATAGTGCTGGGGAGATAACAGGGGAGATACTTCTCTATGAAACAAGAGCTCGCTTGCTGGCCGCACTGGGAAGCCATTGGACTAAATCTAACAAGTCCTCGTTTCTACTCAGCTCAGTGGAGAAAGGTGAGGGTTGGGGTTGGGGGTGGGGGGTGGGGGTCTTGTTGAGTGGGAGGGATAGAGGAGAGTTGGCTCAAAAATATCTACGTGGCGAAGATAAGAAAAAATTCAGCCGTTGATCTTTTGTCCTTACTTCAGCTACACCTCCTCCGGTTTATGATATTGGGTTTATAGGTCTTTTACATCCCTTATCAGAAAATATTTGATGTAAATACAATGTAACTGACCTGAAAAGCCCCATGTGTAAATATTCCTCGTGGCACTGACTGACCTTGGGAGAAGAATCCAAAGTTATAATGATTGCAAAACAAGCCAATAAAATAATACGCCGTCGGAGTGACTGAGTTTGGGTAAATATAAAAGAAATGAGCGGAGAAGCAGTTTTCAGTCCCAGCAATGATTAACTCAGAGCAAAGGTTATCACGGAGGACATTTTTTTTAAACTCTGTAATTTCTGTAATTGCCTGTTACAGCTACCTACACAGATAAACAATGACGGTAGGAAAAGTTGAAACCCGGGAAACAAACATGCTCGTACCACATATTGCAGCGTAGAACCTGAGCTAAATGAAGGTGTTGTTTCATGTCGTTGATCTGATCTCCAGCTACATCACAGGTTATTGTCACCAGAGCGGAGAAACCTGTGTCTCCTCAATTGTGTTGTTTGGTTATGGCTGCTCAGACTGGGCCTTAGCTCCCGCAGCTGCAGCTGTTCACACAGCCAGAACCTAATGCATGTATAACCTGTAAATTATGCTTTATTCATTTCACTCAGGCCGCATGAATATGGGCTCTATCAGTGTCAACCTGTGAGATAAGTGTCGTAGTCTTGGCTTTGGTTTGGGTATTAGTCATTCTCTTTTGTTCATTGCCCTTTATTCTTGCTTTATTCTTTGGGAAAATCGGCTTGAGTGCGGAACCAGGCTTTGCCTTCTGTCTCCAGCTCCCCGGCGGAGGTAAAACATGAGAGCATGCGTGTGCACACAGGCACGGATGTGCACGCACAGATAAATGCACACGCAGTAGGCTCTCAGGCTTCCCCGAGCATTTACTGCTTTATTAAGCTGTCTCATGAACCCACAAGCAGAACATGAGAATACAGGAAAAAAAAAAGAAAAGAAAAAAAAGAAAAGCCCATATTACTTAGACGATTTGATGTCATTTGTGGACTACAAAACGCTAGGCTTTATTGTGTGTGTGCAGAGAGAAAGAGTGGGAGCAGGGGAGAAAAAAAAGAAAGAAATTGGCTTAGAAATTCAGAATTTCAATTAGCGTACGTAATCTGAACCTGCCGGCTTTGATAGAGCCTTTTTTTTCCCCGACTAAGAATACAGCAGCACTTGTAAAACATTAATTAAGCAGACTTGTTTTTTTTTTAAAGGACAGAGTAAAGTGTGCTTTATGCAGTCCTTTTCACTAAATAAAAGGCAGTTACCTCACACAGAAGCCCAGCTTCACCCAAAGCATCTGGGAAATAAAAGGATTTGAATTGTAGAAAAACACAAAAGACAAAGAAGACAAGCCATTGAGAGTAATGCTCTAAAGGAGATGATATCATATGAGAGCGCAGGCTTTTGCTGAAGAATAGAAATGTATCCCTGCCTCAGTGAAACCTAAGCTTGGCACAGGAAAATGAGCCTCTATTTTAATGACTTTCTACCTGACAGATGACTTTAGAGCGCCTTTTGGATCACATTGCTTTGACTTTGTCTCTTACATCATCAAACCATTGATTATTAATAGTTTATATTAATTGTTAATTGATGGGTAATATGAGTTATTATGGGAACGCACCCTCAGTGGAAAGAGACGGACGTTGGGTTGGGTTTGTACCACTGAAAAATGTGATTCCTGAACTTACTGTGTCTTACTGTAAGTAGCAGCTCATTTCAGGTTAGTATGACAACATGATACTGCACCCTTAAAGGCATGCTCTAAAAAAAACAGGGGATTATAGCTTATTCACATGCTTCGGTTTTATTTTCCATGTGTGTATCAAAATATATATAAAAAAAAGGTCTAGTGTAAATGGGTCATTTAACAAATTCAGATGCGGATAATACTTAATGCATAAAAAGCATGTTAACTATGCTTGAAAAATACAAACACTGGTTGCTTTAAATGCCTCCCGCTTCTTGAAATGCATAATAAAAGCAGAAAAGGATAAAATCCCTGATCCAAATTTGCACACGGTGGGGCATGTGCATTTTCCACACATTATTGTAAATCCTCTTGCAGTGGGTGATGAGTACACATACAGATGATACATTAAAACTGCCATAACTCGCACACCCAGCAAAGCTAAAAATCAATTGGAATGGATAGTTAAGCTGGCCCCTAAAAATCAATGAGCAATTCATGTCCTTGATCACAGAGTGTCATTCCTCTCAATGTTAGAGGCTGATGAGGACGTGCAACGTGCACACATATCCTCGCATTCAGCACAAATACACAGGAAACCCTCACACACATTTACCGAGCCGATATTATGGCTTTGTCGTAAATTTAACGCACAGGTCAAGGGCTCACTTTTGTTAACAGACTTCCTTGAAATAACTCTGGATACGTCCAAAACAAGCTTCCTGTTTATTTCATGTAACACAGTGTTGTCCTTGTTATTAGGATTTTTCAGTCCATTTTGTCTAAATGTACCGTGACAGTGGAGAATGGATGTAAGGGTATTTTCTTTGGGCCGCTTGGTGAATACAACATTGTGGTCAATCTATCGCAAATAGCAGGGAGTCAGATTTCAAATCTCACTTTGTTGTTTTTAAAGCTTGCAAAATGTTGCAGGCCAACGACATTGTACACCAGAGAGACATGACCTTATAGCCGTTATGTTGTGGAGGCAGACACACACACACACACACACACGCACACACACAAAGGCAATAAGGTTAGCCAAATGATGAGGATGAAAATTCTGTGTTTCAAAATAGCAATTTTGCCCTTATTAATGCCATTAGTGTAACAGTCATAATGGATCAAATCAACGCATGACCGAAGCAACTCCTCTGTCTGTGCGCTATGACGGGATCATGTCGGGAACAATTTGGGCGTTTTGTGTTGATGGGTGAAGTTTCGTGTTGCTGTAGCGCTCTGCAGACCAGCCCTCCATCACGCCTGGAATTCCTCTCTTTGCACTGTCCTCTATTTACTTCCTGTTCCCTATCTACACATTTCATTTCTTTTTTTTTTTCCCAAAACCTTTGAACATAGTGTATCTCTGCTGTTGCGCCGCTGTTCCGTCATTGAGGTCAGCTATCAGCAGAAGTGACCCTTTCATTTGGAACGACTGTATTTTTAACCCAGATTTAGATAATGGCACTGTGACAGTCATTTTGTTGCTCCTGGGCTATGTGCTACTTTGAGGCTGCTCTTGTCACTCACTCGTTATGCCCCCCCCCCCCTCCAATACCAATTATATCCACATTGACCAATTCACTGCAGTAAAATAATCTACATGCAAAAGTCACATCTTCAGCTGCAGATCTTAAGTTCTCCGTTCTGAACATTTGCTACAAACTCGTCTCTCCTTATTTGTCCATAAAGTCTCAGAGATATGAGTGAGCAGCAGTTGCTTGGCCTTAACAGGTGGTCATCTTTTATGGTCTATTACTCTGGTAACATTTGAAAGGGTCATTCAGCTCACTAGCTAAATACCTCCGATTTGGGGAGCAGAGAGGGCCTTCGAAACAGTTGTCGCCTGTCAGGAGGAGCACAGAGTCAGAAGGAGCCATGGAACAGTTGCTTGTCCCTTCGTCGAGGTGAGAAATTTCCCAGCAGCTGTCACTCGGCCTGTTTACCTCCTGTTTTTTTTTCTTTTCTATTTTTTTTTTGTTCCTTGTCTTTTGTTTCCCCCTCATTTCCAATAAAGCTGAAATGAGTGTTTGTGGCAACTGGAGGGGGAGGGGGCAAACTCCAGCGCACTGCCCTGTCACTCACAATCTCGCCCGTGTGTGTCCTCCTCTACACGTCTCATCAGCCGCCAATCATGAGACGCACGTGAGACGAACTTCAAGACAGAGTCCTCGTTTTTTCGTTCTTGTGATTCGGCTGCTTTAAAGGCTCTGCTGGTTTTCTCATGCCTGCCCTCGCCAAACTGTTTCCGTCTGCCCAGGAAGTGTAGCGAAAAACAGTGTTTTTATTTTTATTCCTTCTCCCTGACTGCACTACCTACCATCTCTCTCGCCATATTCACTTCCTCCCCCTGTCTCCCTCGCTCCCCCTTTCTCTCCCCCTCAATCCATCTGCATCATGTCGATCTGTCAGACTGCCAGTGTCTGTTCCAATTAGATTCCACTTAATACACGTAACCTCGATTAACACGCAATCAAGCCCAGATAAATCACGTCCTTTAAGCCCCCCCCCCCCCACTCCGCCTCTGCCTCTCCTGTGTTGCTTTGCATCACTCAGTTTTCCCCAACAAGCTTCCTTCGCCACAGTCGATGGTCACGATGTATAAAAATCACACGACGGCTGCAGGAGCAGGTAAACAGTAAATGTCCTCAGTGGTTGCATTTTACTGCACGGACAGGTGCTGTTCACCTCAACCCAGAGGCTCTATATTAGTGTGCGTCTCACTTCTGTTTCCAGCAGTGTGAAGTTTCTCTTGTGTTTCCAGCAGACTCATGCCGGCGCCCTTCTCACCCCTGAAGATGAAGGTGTCTTAATTACATCTTTGGTTAAAAAGCTACAGAAGACACCCTGGGCTTTCTCTACATTGCAGGAGGCTGTGTAGTCTATTGTCTCTGTGACCTTTTTAGCTAGCGGACAATTGGTTTGACTAGATTACAAATTAAGACAGCACCAGGCACTTGGAAAGCAAGTCTGTTAGAGAGCAATTCCATTACTACCAGTCTGTGAGAGCCACTCATCCATAGATTTTAAGCATCACATAAATGGCCACAAAAGTCACGCGTCACATGCATATTGTTTTGCATCTATAAAATATAAAGTTACTTTTGCTTTAATGAAATCTGCAATGACATAGTGGCAGACACTGGCACACAACTATACAGAGTTTAGGGCTGATTAGAAGTCTTTTAACAAAGTTAATAATTTACACTGTTTATGCTAATAGTAGTAAAAGGACTGTTGAACTAGAAAGATGCATTTCCTGATGAAAATTTCCTGTGTCAATTCTAAGTCCAGCAAAAAGCTTCGCTTCAAATCTGCACCGGATCTCTGCTGAATGAGCTCAACAGACAAGCAGAAGAGGATTAAATTTTAGTTGAATTCCAATACAATTCTCACCATAATTATACCACAGAGTGATGTCACCGATTAGATCACACACCCCAAACTGCTCTCCCTTTTGTGGGTGTCGGTGTGTGTGTGGGTGTATGTGTGTATCTAAGTGTATGATGTCACTGATGACATCATGCAGGGGTTAGAGTTAGAGATAGACAAACATGCAAAGAAAATGTGACCAAAACGTTATAGTATAGCATGGCGTCGCAAAATCTGGCAAAAATGTGACTTTTTTCCCCCTCAAAAACGTGACTGCAATGTCATTGTATACCATGGCGTTGCAAAATCTGGACAGGCTTGTGTCACGCCTCATGTGAGGCTTGGCTTACTAGAGCCCATTTGATTTGGTGTTTGGAGCCCTTAGCAACTGCGTGCTCTTGCTGACATTGGCCTTGACAGGATTCAAACCCAGGTCTCCTGGGTGAAAGATGGACACACTACCTACTGAACCAAGGTGGCTCAGTGCATCATAGTATACCATGTCGTCACAAAATCAGCTGAAAATTTAACTTTTCTCAAAAACGTCAAAAATTCGGCCTAAACATCATAGTATAGCATGTCGTCATGAAATGGGTGAAAATTTCACTTTTCTCAAAAATGTCCAAAATTTGTCTGAAACATCATAGGCAATTTTTGGCAGTTTTTCCTCACCCTTGCTGACACCCTTGCAGTACACCCTGTACTCTTTGTTAAAGCGAGGCAAATTGCAATTTGTGAATGTGGGCAATACAAATAAAATTTATTTGATTGATTGATTGATTGATATAGCATGTTGTCACAAAATCGGCTGAAAATTTCACTTTTCTCAGAAATGTCCAAAATATGACTGGCATGTCATAGTATAGCATGTCGTCACAAAATTGGCTGAAAATTTCACTTTTCTCAAAAATGTCCAAAATTTGACCAAAACGTCATATAGCATGTCGTCACAAAATTGGCTGAAAATTTCACTTTTCTCAAAAATGTCCAAAATTTGATCAAAACGTCATAGTATAGCATGTCGTCACAAAATTGGCAGAAAATTTCACTTTTTTCAAAAATGTCCAAAATTTTGACCAAAACGTCATAGTATAGCATGTCATCACAAAATTGGCTGAAAATTTAACTTTTCTCAAAAATGCCAAAATTTTGACCAAAACGTCATAGTATAGCATGTCGTCACAAAATTGGCTGAAAATTTCACTTTTTTCAAAAACGTCCAAAATTTGACGAAAACGTCATAGTATAGCATGTCGTCACAAAATTGGCTGAAAATTTCACTTTTCTCAAAAACGTCAAAAATTCAACCAAATATCATAGTATAGCATGTCGTCATAAAATTGAGCAAAACGGAGGTGGTGGCGAAGAGGCTTAAGAGTCGGGCTTTGGACCAAAAGGCTTTGGACCCAGAGGTCGCCAGTTCGATTCCCAGCTCGGCACCAAAACGTCATAGTATAGCATGTCGTCACGAATACGGCTGAAAATTTCACTTTTTTCAAAAATGTCCAAAATTTTGACCAAAACGTCATAGTATAGCATGTCGTCACAAAATTGGCTAAAAATTTCACTTTTCTCAAAAATGCCAAAATTTTGAACAAAACGTCATAGTATAGCATGTCGTCACAAAATTGGGCGAAAGGGAGGTGGTGGCGAAGAGGCTTAAGAGTCGGGCTTTGGACCCACAGGTCGCCGGTTCGATTCCCAGCTCGGCACCAAAACGTCATAGTATAGCACGTGGTCATGAAATTGGGCAAAAATGTAACGTTTCTCAAAAATGTCAAAAATTTGACCAAAACATCATAGCAGAGCATGTCGTCATAAAATTGGCTGAAAATTTCACTTTTTTCAAAAATGTCCAAAATTTGACGAAAACGTCATAGTATAGCATGTCGTCACAAAATTGGCTAAAAATTTAACGTTTCTCAAAAATGTCAAAAATTTGACCAAAACGTCATAGTATAGCATGTCGTCACAAAATTGGCTGAAAATTTCACTTTTCTCAAAAATGTCAAAAGTTTGACCAAAATGTCATAGTATAGCATGTCGTCACAAAATTGGCTGAAAATTTCACTTTTTTCAAAAATGTCCAAAATTTTGACCAAAACGTCATAGTATAGGATGTCGTCACAAAATTGGCTAAAAATTTCACTTTTCTCAAAAATGCCAAAATTTTGACCAAAACGTCATAGTATAGCATGTTGTCACAAAATTGGCTGAAAATTTCACTTTTCTCAAAAATGTCAAAAGTTTGACCAAAATGTCATAGTATAGCATGTCTTCACAAAGTTGGCTGAAAATTTCACTTTTTTCAAAAATGTCAAAAATGTTGACCAAAACGTCATAGTATAGCATGTCGTCACAAAATTGTGCGAAAATTTTACTTTTCTCAAAAACGTCAAAAATTTGACCAAAACGTCATAGTATAGCATGTCGTCACAAAATTGTGCGAAAATTTTACTTTTCTCACAAATGTCAAAATTTCAACCGAAACGTCATAGTATAGCATGTCTTCACAAAATCGGCTGAAAATTTCACTTTTCTCAAAAATGTCAAAATTTCAACCGAAACGTCACAGTATAGCATGTCGTCACAATATCGGCTGAAAATTTCACTTTTCTCAAAAACGTCAAAAATTCAACCAAATATCATAGTATAGCATGTCGTCACAAAATTGAGCAAAACGGAGGTGGTGGCGAAGAGGCTTAAGAGTCGGGCTTTGGACCAAAAGGCTTTGGACCCAGAGGTCGCCAGTTCAATTCCCAGCTCGGCACCAAAACGTCATAGTATAGCATGTCGTCACGAAATTGGGCGAAAATTTCACGTTTCTCAAAAATGTCAAAAGTTTGACCAAAACGTCATAGTATAGCATGTCGTCACAAAATTGGCTGAAAATTTCACTTTTTTTCAAAAACGTCAAAAATTTGACCAAAACGTCATAGTATAGCATGTCATCACAAAATTGTGCGAAAATTTAACTTTTCTCAAAAACGTCAAAAGTTTGACCAAAACGTCATAGTATAGCATGTCGTCACAAAATCGGCTGAAAATTTCACTTTTCTCAAAAATGTCAAAATTTCAACCGAAACGTCATAGTATAGCATGTCGTCACAATATCGGCTGAAAATTTCACTTTTCTCAAAAACGTCAAAAATTTGACCAAATATCATAGTATAGCATGTTGGGCGAAAGGGAGGTGGTGGCGAAGAAGCTTAAGAGTCGGGCTTTGGACCAAGAGGCCTTGGACCCAGAGGTTGCTGGTTCGATTCCCAGCTCGGCACCAGAACGTCATAGTATAGCATGTCGTCACGAAATTGGGCGAAAATTTAACGTTTCTCAAAAATGTCGAAAATTTGACCAAAACATCATAGCATAGCATGTTGTCACAAAATTGGCTGAAAATTTCACTTTTTCAAAAATGTCCAAAATTTTGACCAAAACGTCATAGTATAGCATGTCGTCACAAAATTGGCTGAAAATTTCACTTTTCTCAAAAATGTCAAAAGTTTGACCAAAATGTCATAGTATAGCATGTCATCACAAAATTGGCTGAAAATTTCACTATTTTCAAAAACGTCCAAAATTTGACCAAAACGTCATAGCATGTCATCACGAAATTGGCCAAAAATGTCACTTTTCACAAAATGTCAAAATTTTGACCAAAACGTCATAGTATAGCATGTCGTCACAAATTGGCTAAAAATTCAACTTTTCTCAAAAATGTCAAAAGTTTGACCAAAATGGCATAGTATAGCATGTCGTCACAAAATTGGCTAAAAATTTCATTTTTTCAAAAACATCCAAAACTTGACCAAAACGTCATAGTATAGCATGTCGTCACGAAATTGGCCAAAAATGTCACTTTTCACAAAAATGTCAAAATTTTGACCAAAACGTCACAGTGTAGCATGTCGTCACAAAATTGGCTGAGAATTTCACTTTTCACAAAAATGTCAAAATTTTGACCAAAATGTCATAGTATATCATGTCATCCCAAAATTGTGCGAACATTTCACTTTTCTCAAAAACATCAAAATTTTGACCAAAACGTCACAGTATAGCATGTCGTCACAAAATTGGCAGAAAATTTTACTTTTCTCAAAAATGTCAAAAATTTGACCAAAACGTCATAGTATAGCATGTCGTCACAAAATTGGCTGAAAATTTCACTTTTCTCAAAAACGTCCAAAATTTTGACCAAAATGTCATAGTATAGCATGTCGTCACAAAATTGGCAGAAAATTTAACTTTTCTCAAAAACGTCAAAATTTTGACCAAAACGTCATAGCATAGCATGTCGTCACAAAATTGGCTGAAGATTTAACTTTTCTCCAAAACGTCAAAAAATCAACCAAAACGTCATAGTATAGCATGTCGTCACAAGATCAGCTGAAAATTTCACTTTTCTCAAAAACGTCAAAAATTCGGACCAAAACGTCACAGTATAGCATGTCGTCACAAAATTGGCTGAAAATTTCACTTTTCTCAAAAACATCATAAATTTGACCAAATCGTCATAGTATAGCATGTCATCACGAAATCGGCCAAAAATGTCACTTTTCACAAAAATGTCAAAAAATTCAACCGAAACGTCATAGTATAGCATGTCATTAAAAATGTCCAAAAAACGACATACTATCTTATATTGTCAAAAATGACAAACGGGAAAAATCGGACAATAATTGCAGGAGGAGATAGCAGTCCGAAAAGGGGCGGAAGAGTACGACATAATAATAAAGAACAGGACAGCATTCATGCTAATTATTAAACAGCAAAAACAACTAAAAATAAAAACCAAATGAAAACTACCTGGGGTAGCGAAAAAGCACACACAGCACTCTTGGGGTCTTACTTTTATTAATCGCAGCTAAAAGTGCTAACATTGACATGTTGAACAGATTAGCCTCTTTAATAATGGGGCGGGTCAACATGGCTACTGCTGCTGATCCATGAGGATATCCTGTCGGGAGGCGCATAGATGGTGTGTTTCATATCCTGACCCTTGCCTCTGTGGGGCAAGTCTGGTCTGTGCATTCACTATGAGCAATACAGCACTTTTATATTTCTTCTAAGAATGATTTTATTTTTTTCATGTTTTAAATGTCTCACACTTGTTATTTGCTTTGCTATTATAGTGTTTTGTTTTGTTTTGTTTTGTTTGTTTGTTTGTACCTTTTTTGCCGTGCCGTGGTTTAAAAGTGGAAGCTGTGGCAGTTGGAGATCTGGCTTTGCTTCACACAGCGACAGCTTGTGTCACACACGCTCAGGCTGCCGCTGTACAGCACTAATGGTTTTAAATATCTCCGTGCTAGTTCGAGCTGACAAGGCCTGCCGGTGTGCGGTGTGTAAATAGAGCTTGGATTTAAAATAAATTAAGCTATGAGAAAGGCTCAGGTTGATCCATTTCTTATCTCCCCTGCTCCCTTGTCAGCCCCCAAGCCCTTTCAAATTGTGTGGACAAGTAAAGGGACAAGCAGTACTCAGTAGTCACACCATCCAGTATGTAAGAATAGCCTGTTGTTAGTCCTTATTGATGAAGAATGTATATGTCTAACAACATCTGATAGCTACAGTACTTGTTAACTTCCTTGAAACAGTTGATCTCTGTGAAACCAATTAAAAAGTTGTGCGTGTTTTATTTAATTAGTATTGGGTGCAAACAAAATGAGTATTGAATAGACACCCGATATGCCTCTGCCGTGTCTTTTTCCATTTATAATCACCATCCACGACCACAACAATGTTGCACTGTCTCTTTAAAAGGGGTGACAGTTTAGACTATAAGTTGAGCAATTTTTTTTTTTTTTCTCTCTTTCCCAGAGAAAAAAATTGGAATAACGCTGATGAGTTTTAACAGCTTCAGCCGGGCGGTGGGCAAATATAATAAGTGTTTTCGTAGACGTCACCAGTGATTATGTCATCCAGGCATTTTGGGTGAATGTAGTGGATTTAGAGGCTCCTCTCCCATTGTGCTGACATCACCCTTTAACAAACCAAATTAAATCATGGCTAAAATCATTTGAAACTCTCCCAGTGTCTGTCTCAAATGGCTAAACAAAGAGAGTCTGGGAAAAATATAAAGGGACCGCTCTGTGTGTGTGTGTGTGTGTGTGTGTGTGTGTGTGTGTGTGTGTGGTTTGATTGGGTGGGGGTGCACTGTGGAAATGGGGCATATGCACCCTCTCACCGAATCACAGAATTATGGGATAGAGGGAGGCAGTATCTCAACACCATTCATATAATAAGAATTTAAAGCACAGTCCTACGCACGCTGTGTTTTTTTTTTTAATTCAGTGGTTTTATCTGTATGTAATTTTTCATTTATTTCTTATTGTATTTGAACCTAGAAATTGGCCCCTGCATGGAAAGCTCTGTTTAAGGAAATCTAAGTCAGTCTTGATATAGCTCTAATTTTATAGATAGACAGTTAGATTAAAGGCCATTTGTATCAGGTTTCTGTACGCTGGCAATGTTTGATGGGAAATGTTTTTTTGACACTGATACTACTGTGACATGCCACAGGCAGGAAAAGAAAAGATGACACCTGTGTATTTTATAAACACATTTTGGTGACATACAGTCACAGCCAGTGACATACATGCCCCTCTGTTATAGTAACACACTGATTTAATGGCCCCTCAAAGGTTTCCTTCCATTTAATATACTGTTCATAACATTCTGGAACATAATTGTTTCATATTATCACAGCACAGATATATTGCAAGCTTTAAAGCAAGATACAAAGTTACACTACAATTAAGTTCAGTTACATCCAGCTAAAAGTTATTAATATTTACTCCATATTAAGGTATTTGTTTATTTTGACTTAGTACAGCTGGGACACACAGGGATCTGTCAGCTGGCCTGTTTCACCACTTGCGTGCTGTGGTTGGCCACCCATGACCTTGTGAAATGAACAAAGGGGAGTGAGTGAGTGAGTGAGTGAGTGAGTGAGTGAGTGAGTGAGTGAGTGTTGGGGAAGTGTAGAGGTGCGTGGAGGGGAGGGGGCAAAAGTGGTTCTGTTAAGGGCCTCAACTCAGCCAATGTGGCCTGATGTGACAGGATTAGCTAAGCCCCAGTGAGCATGGCTGGTACTCTGAAATGTGTGTGTGTGTGTGTGTGTGTGTGTGCGCGTGCAGCAGACTTGGAACCCAGAACTGCTGCCACCAGCCGAGCCAAGGCAAGATATTGGGAGATCAACAGTGTGTCGGCCCATCGCTGCAATTCAGCCTCAGCCTCTCATATCGTTCCCCGTCCACCAGTGGGAAAGGGCCAGACTATACTACTGTATAGACGCCACCACAGTGGGGGGAGACACAGTGGGGGACTAGTGGGCGGGCAGCTGGGGCTAAAGTGAACGTGAGTTGGAAAATGATCCTATTAAATTGAATTAAAGAGGCAGTCTTCATTTACCGCAAGAATGATGGATTTGGATAATTAACAGCGTTAATGGGGACTGGTTAAAGAGGGCAAGGAAAACCGGTGATTGCAGACACGGAGTAAAGGGGCCAGGTCAGACCTATACGGTGTTCAGGCGGCCGGCGGCCTATAGAGATAGATTTTTTTTTTTTTTTTTTTTTTTGCCTCGTACTGAGCGATTGTCACTTGTTAGGGATTATTCTGTAAGCGTTTGCCAGACACAGCTGGAAATTGTACGAATGCCCCATAACGCTTTCCTAGGTGTTCTCTCTTTTTCCCCCCACAACTCTGCCTTTTGTACCAGAGCAGCGGATGTAAGATGATCTGAGCACAGAGCAGATCAAAGGCTGCTGTGTTATTGTGGATTTGCGCCGGGCCCGCTGAGTCGCACGCATGTGAGACGGAAATTAAAAGCAATAGGAGAGTGTCACTGATGATTATGTAGGTTTAGTGTCAATATATTTTGTGGAAGTGTGCTGCAGCAGTGAGTGCATTATACCAGTTTAATGCCCTCATCTCGGGACCTAATTATGGCACCAGTGTGTGTTCAGAAAGGGTGTGTGTGTGTGTGTGTGTGCATATGCATGTGTTGGTGCACTTGTGCGCCTGGATTTTCACTTTGGTCAATGCACTAACCCTATCTGCATGTCCTTAATTCTCAATGATGTGCAGGCCTGAGGCAGTGTGTGTGATGGAGAGGATGTCTGTGTGCCAAGTGGAAGTGATCGGGCGGGAGGGCGCGCGCACTCGCCGCCGCCGCCGCCGCTGGAAAATCCTGTTGCCTTGCTCACAGACGCCGACTGCTTATAGCGTGTCGCTAGTTTCCACAGTCAAGTCAAGAGTGGTGACACCCTGCCACAGAGGAGTCAGATTTATGGGGCACGATGTGACATCTGATCATCAGCAGCTCGCCTTTTGCTTTGGAAATAATAGCTAATTGTGAGGAAGAACTGGTTAGCTCCATTTACATGATCTCAGCGGCAGCCTTATCAATTCTGCTTATCCCTCGCACGCATTGTTGATATTGTGCCGCGTTGTATAAGGTCAAGCTGTTTTCTTTTGACACAGTTGTGGACGTGATGAATTTTGACAGTGGCAGACACACGCCCATCTCTCCATTACCTCGGCTGATGGGCGCCGCAGCTCACCTGAACCCTGATTAGGCAGAGAATGTCTTAAGTAAGGGGATCAAATAATTTTATGCTACTTTTCTCCTTTTAAAAAATTAACACCACAGTTTCACGTACGCGTGTGTGTGTGTGCGTAAGGGAGAGAGTGATAGAGTGTGTGGAAAAAAACAATCTCATCAAGCAGGAGGCCGTTTGCTTAGCAAGAGCTGACAGTCTTTGTGTATGTAAATGAAGAATTTAGACTAATGGAGTTGAACCATTTCTAATTTTGTGATGGCAAGAGGATTTTGATTGAAAGTAATTAAGCAAGCTAGCTGTAAAATTAATTAAAGCAAAAGGGGGGGGGGGGGGGGGGGGACTTTTATTGGATTGGATAGCGATATAGCTGCTGTCAGGCAGGGGGACAAATGGGGGTGACCTGGATTCTCTGCCCTCCCTCCTCCCACTCGGGACTTTTATGTCACTTTAATCTCCTTAGAGCGGCTGGTGTGCATTTGTTCGAAATAATCAAGGAAATATGGTCAGAAATTGTCAGCTTTCAGATCTAATTTACCTGACAGCCTCGCAAGTGTGTGTGCACGCACAAGTACGCGTGTGACAGTGGCAGGTCCTTTTTTTTCTCCTTGCCCTCTCCTCAGCTTGGTGGAAAATGCTTTTGACAGTGCTGAAGCATCGTGGTCGGTGGAGGGTGGGGGGAGATGAAGAACTTGGGTGGCTCTAAGATGGACATTTCAATGAGGCGTGTTTGGCCCGGCTTAGCACCTCTGACACTGTCGCGTGCACACTCTCTCTCTCTCTCTCACACACACACACACGATTAATTGCCTCTGCAACATATTCAGAATCCGTTTTGCCACTGTACCAGCACTTCTCGGCTTCTGTTGTCGGCAGGTCGACTAAACGAGCAGAAGCAGATTAGAGCCTTGACAAAGCCTGTTACAGCTACTTAACCATTGACAAATAAGATTGCCCAATCCCACACAAATAGAAATGGAACTTATTGTCCTTTCCGCTTTGAAAAATAATATCAAGACCTCAGTCCCTGCATATTTCTGAATATTTCGCCTCTGATATTTAATTTTAAGCTCGATGCTGCTGAAAATCTCTATTTGTGCAATTTATGATAAACTAATAACCAGTCATAAAACAGCCGTGCTAATGTCCTGTGACATTTATATGGCTTTGCTCTGTATGGGATCCATATTAAAGGTCCACAGGGTTTCTTACAATTCCACAGTGGGTGAGATGCCACCTCCTCTTAAAGAGTCTCAGGCTTTGCTGGTGGTGACATAGGGTCTCAGAGTGGCCCTCAGCACCCCCTGTAGAGACAGTTAATTAAGGCCTGGGTCCAGACAACACCGTTAACTCTCACCCACCACACCAGCGTCTGCCACCACTCCCCTCCTGCTCCCGCAGCCACCGACGCCTCTGGGAAAACAGAGCACCGGGGCTGCGCCACCATCGGGGCCCCTAACGGGATTAGGACTTCAGTTCCAAAAGCTTCTCACCCACCTTCATCCGCCCAAAGTATCCCCCCTCAGTTTACCCACGGCCCCGTCTCCTCCCCCCTCCACTCCATAAGACGACTCCACCCGAGCTCCATTTTATCAATTAATGTAATAAAAGGTGGAACAAAGAGATGCCTTTCCCCAGCTCTGTAATTAGAGGGGGAGCTCTCCTGAGGACTGGCATTCCTTGGGCCCGAAAAAAACACGATTCTCACCCCCACCCCCACCCCACTACGCCGCCACCACTCAAGCGGAACCCGGCTCCTCGATGTATAAGGGTGATAATGTAAATGTAGTGTCGTCTGCCAGGCAAACCCGGCACTACCTGTTTTGCGGTAGCTTTATCTAAGTGTGAACAAATGAATGTAACATTTGGAAGAGTGATACATTATTAACTCTAATTGTTTCCTTCAGAACACACACACACACAGTCGCTGTCACCTTCGCTTTGGCTCGCGCACATACGTGCACTCTGGATCACTCCTGTCGCTGTCCCCATTCTAACACGTTACGTGTCACCACCCGCTGTTAACGAATGTGATAAAGCCACCTGAATTGAGAATATCAAGTATGGCGTCTGCCTATGTGTGTTTTTGTCTGTTAAGGTGAGATATAGTAGACTTTGCTATGCGTGCATATGTGTGTGTCTTATTCTCTCTCTCTCTCTTGTGCTTAACTCTGTCTACATGGGTGTGAAAGTGAAGGAGAGCGACAGAGCGCCCGTTTTCACAACCGCTGGAGCTTTAGACAGGAATTAGTTTTACAACATATGCAAATGTTCCCCCATGAAAAAAGGGGGTCTTTAAGTGACAGGTTGATATGTGATTAAACGACAATTAGAGTGCTGAAAATAAGTGTCGGCAGCAGGTCAAGCACCGGGCGGCAGCGCAGCTGAAAGGTAGAACACTGCGGAGGAGAAAACATTCTGGGAACAGGACCACGCAGCAAATTAGAGAGGTGAAGGGAGAGCAAGGATGGCACTTCCATAAAACCACAACAAAAACAGGATGACAACTTTTCACGATTGCATTCAAGAGTTTTTTTTTGTCACATGCAATTAGAGCAGTCCCTGTGTTTTAAGTCCTGCCCTGACTCAGAGTGTGTCAACGGAAATACTTGAATGACGTGTTTAACCTTTAAGGGACGCCACCGTGTGATAGCAGTTTGCCCCCGACTTTGACCTTTCGTGCCCCCAGGCCAGATTAAAAGCAGTCGTCGTACCGAGTGTGGGCAGCGCCCCGCGCCTCTGCTGCCCTTTCAGTTAAAAGTACACGGACATCAGGGATCCTCCGTCTTTGTCTCTCACTGTTCCTCCAATAACACACTTATTACGCTCACAAAACGCACACATGCAGGCGGAGACATAAAAGGGCTCGCGCTTATTCTGGCAACAGATGGCCCTGTCCCCATAATCCCCTTTGATGCTGCGGTGGGCAGTGGCTCCTGAACATCTCTGAAGCCAAAGCCCCAACAAAACTTGAGCTACTTTTCCTTTAACTGACCCCAATTGCCAAAGAGCTGTCAGCTGTCAGACCTGGTTAAGAGTGTCTTTACTGGGAGAGACTGAAGGGCACAGGTTTCTCTCTCTCTCTCTCTCTCGCTCTCTCTCTCTCTCTCCTCTCAGCTTCCTGTTTGTTTTCTGTCACAGACGGTTCATTCCACCTCCATGACACGACTGTAGAAGCAGGTTGACCGCAGTGTTCTGTCTCACCGTGTACACGCCGCTTCTTTCATCCCCGCTCCTTGCAGAGGGTGAAAGAAAAAAACAAAACAAAAAGTGAACCTTCCTGAGCGTTTGGAGACACAGATGGCAGGAGGTGGGCTAAGAGGCTTAGATTTCATCCAAGAGCTCACCTTAATTATTGTCGTTTGTAGGGAAAGGAGGCCTTTTCATGGCTTGTACATACACGGAAAATAAAAATAATTAAAATTTTCTAGAAAATTAGCTGAAAGTAAAAGACTTCTTTTTTTACACATTGGTGTAATTGGATGCTGCAGTTCAGTTAGGAAATAGCTCTGAAACATCTTAAAAAGAGCGTCTCACTCTGATAAGGTAATTTTAATTAGCTCACTAATGGGGGGTTTTAAACATAAATTTAAGAGCCCCCGTTTCCAAGTACCCTTAACCCTTCTTTCACAACGTCAGAAAAAGAATTGACAGGCGTTTAATTGTTATCTCTAATGTTACGGCTGGCATTTTACGAAGTTTGCAGAAGAACACTATTTTTTTTTTTATGCCACAAATACACTTTTATTCCTGCAGTTTGTGATTATGAAGGTACAGGGCTGAGTTTATCACCCATGATTAAACTGAAGATCGCTCTCTCAGATGTTTGAGTGAAGTGGCACTTTGGAGCACTTTGCTTTGCTCGCTCATTCTGCACTGTAAATAGAATCTAATGTGAACTAGTGTCTTAACCTTTGTCTTAGATTATTTCCGCCTCCCAGTGTTGGGAGCTACGTTCTCTGGGCTCTAATTGGAGGACAGCAGTCAAATATCTTCCCAGGTACCGAGGCGATGGGTCCCCATACGCTGTTCTGTTTCATGTGGAAAGCATCAGTTTCAAACGCAAATCAGGAAACCCAAATTAGTGATGGGCGGCTGTGTGATCTCAAAGAAATCCTCTGTACAGTTTGATTATGTATTATCATTTGAGAGGGATAATCATCACTGAGATTTGCGCACATTTCCAGCAGGTCTGCTGAGATGCATGTACGCAGCTAATGGGATTGGGCTTTTTTCCCTGTCCCTCTGCTGTGGCATTATGGAGCTGGCAGCTGAACTTGAACGGATGCGCATGGTGCTGAGTCGTGCACAGGACTATTTCAAGACTGAAATGCGATTGTTTTAATACTTTAATCCACCTGTCCTTGGCATTCAGGATGTTGCAGAAGTTGCCTAATTATTTCAGTGCCCTCTATTCTTCCTGGTTAAATAGTAAAGACAAAATGTATACTAGTCAAAATGGGTAGCAATAAGGAGCAAGCAAGAAAAAAAACCCAAAATCATCATGTTTTTCTTCAGGAATGTGTTAAACTTCCAAAACTTACTTAAAAAAAAGGCTAATAGGCTAATTGAAATTTTAAATATGCATGTATGCAAAGAGGATCTGAAATGTCCCAAATCACTTTAAAGAGCGAGATATTAAACAACTAGAATTCCCGGAATCGTCCCAGGTTCCAACCCTGATAGTATGCAAACACAAATATTTTCTTTTAATTAAAAAGGCCTCATCTCGTTGTATCCTCCCCCAAGCCTGCTGCCAGTTCTCAACGACCCCCAATGCACACACGCATGCACATACACACACACACACATACGCAGCACATGCATACATAGTTTTGCGATGCCGTATTCAGGCACATGAACGCAGCCAAATTTGAGAGAAGCGAATGACCGTGTCCTGGGCCACCGTTTCCTCTTGACTAGCTGATAATCTCTCTGCGTCTGGTTGTCAATTGAGAACCGGGGACACCAGCAGTGACGGCTGCCCAGTTCGCTGATAGCCCCCTGAGGGACAGTTAACCCTCAAACACCCCCCACCTACAGAAAAAAAAAAAAAACTCCCTCTAGTGCAATCCCCTCACATCCAGACTTCCCCCTGTCTGGTCCAGCCTCCCAGAACCCATGCTGGCACTAAAAGGGGAATGGTGTGTGTGTGTGATGGGGGGATTGGTGGTTTATGTATATGTGTGTGCTGACTTGGGACAATGGTGGCTGTGGTGTGTGTGTGTGTGTGTGTGTGTGTGGTTTGGTTGGGGGTGGTGGCGGCTTGATAGTAATGCATGTTGATGGTTTCAGAGATACTTCATCTCAGAAACAGGGGCCTCATTAACTGTAGTCTTCATCAGGCCAGCGAGCAGCGGGCACATTAGGGGTCCACAGGAAGTTAGAGTACAGCAGGAGAGTGCATTAGGGAGGCCTGGGGAGACACACTCCCTCTCTTCCCTTCAGTTCCACTTCCACCTCCAGCGCCTTTCTATATCTTAATGTACCTTTCAGAGGAATTTGGATAGAGGTCAATAATTATGCTCTTTAAATTATTCAGCCGAGGTCCTCTGTAATTGTGCTTTTTAGAGCTCGGACATTGACTGCATGGTGTACTGCACCGCGCTTCTGACCGGATGGCATCAGTGTAGAAAAAGAAAAGTGTGTGTGTGTGTGTGTGTGTGTTTCCCTGCTTTCATCACCAGCTGATGCAGAACTGAGCTTCATTTCTGAAATGTCAATACGCGTCAGCACCAGATGAACAAATTAACTCATTCGCTGAGCGAAGTTGTCAGGGCATCGAGTTAGTATTTGGTTTAAACAGGCGTCGGGGCGGAGTGATCTGCGGCCTGCAGGTCGGCGTCTGAGACGGCTCACGAGTGCTGTAAGACACGGGCAAAAGAAAATATCTCGATTATTTTTTAAAAATTATTTGATAACGATAAACTGTCGTTATTCATTAACAAGTGTTAAAGTTTAAAGTTTATTTTCTTTAGACTTAAGCATTCACTTGCTCTCTATTTCCTTTTGTTGTCGTTCACGGTAGCTTTACCTAGCTTGTTAACCTCCTGTGGTCTAAAGTGGTAACTACATGTTTGGATCTGTTTTGTTTCAGTGATTTAAGCATTTTTTCGTCGCTATTTTGTCGAAACTACATTATAAACACACTGGGACAGAAAAATTGTCCCTGGCATTTTGACCAAACCGGCCCTCTACATTAGATAACGCACACCTTTTCGGTCTCGTCTGCCCAACTCAAAACTCCGTGAGCGAACGGAAACACTTGAAAGCAGCATAAAGAGTCACGTTTGGGGGGAGGGACCAATGAGCGACACATGACGGCGAAGTCGCTGCTGATTGGACGGCGTATAAAAGGTCAGAGAGCAGCAGCTCAGAGTTCGGGCAGGAAGTTCTTCCTGTCTGAGCCGTTGCACACATGAAGATCGTGGAGCTGAGAGAAAGTTCTCCAAACGAAGACTCCACTGGTAGGTAAAACAAATCTAGCAGTTTATCCTTCAATACAAGTATCTGGCTTTTTGATGTTTAACTTTCTAGCCTCTTCTGTTTTCTTTTGTTTTCTTCAAGTTGTATTTAACTTGTATTGCATTGTATTTAAATAAAAAAAATAAGTACCTCTATTTGTACTGAATCTTTCTGTTTAACAAAAAAGAAGCTTCATAGTTATAAAATAAAACTTCTTATTTAAGTTTTATTTGTATTTTTTTTTTATACGGAAGGGGACTAAGTGCTCGTTTTTAAGGGCATATTTTGACCAAAAATGAGCCATTTATGGACAAAAACAAGCAAAATTTAATAAAAAGTATACAATAAGATTTGGGAGAAGCATTTTTTTTATTTGAACATTTAATAAAAGACAACACACAAGCATAAAGTTCAAGTATTAAAGCTGGAAAAACATAAGTAAAGAGTTTTTTTTTTTAACATGTTGGCTATAACACACCACATGAGCCAAGATATGGACTAGCACAAACTAAATGCAGTGATTAAAACCCTCCAAAGTCACTGGCAACAATTTCTGCAGAGGGAAAAGAGTTAAAACACATTAGTATGATCTAACTGACTGTAGAGAAAAGTGCAATGGCACTAATCTGTAAAATGACCAGGGACCTTTCTGTCTCATGATCTGCTACTCAACAGATCATGAAACAAAATGGTCCCTGGCCATTTTACAGATAAGGACACTAAGACATTTACCTTACATGGTGTCACTTGCTTGCGGAAAACTGACATCTGAAACACAAAACACAACCCATCATACAGAAAACTACATCTGTAATCAGTCACTATTAGCAGTTAGCATTAACAAAGAATTTGTCAGGCATGTGCTGCTATATCACCGGCTAATGCGTGTTTGGCTAAATACCTCGCTGTTCTCACAATCGGTACAAACAACCGAATGTGTTCAACAAGTCTTTAGTTGACACAACGCCAGCCACGCTAAATGTTTGGTGACTGGCCATGTGGCTAACGTTAGCTTCTTTGCTAACTACAGAGAACAACAGCGTCTGTGACAACAGTAACAACTTAACTCGGTGCGTGTTAACGCAAACACCGAAACTGTGCGTTTGTATGTCAAGCACTAAAGCGACATCGTTCATTTAAAACAGTTTTTACCAAATGTTTGCTCCGGGTGATCCAACTCCTCGCCACGGATGTTCCAACTGGCAAACAGGAAGTTGATGCTTCCATCCGGTTTTATACAAGTGGCGATGAGGGCGGAGTTATTCACTTAGGGTAGATTGGCTCCGCTACATACTACCTATCCAATCAGAGCAAGGAGTGGGAGGAGTCAACATTCGACCTTTACGAAAAGGGCAGAAGAAAATATTAATGTATGATGATTGAATAGTTCTAATTTTTACCTTTTTAACTATGAGAAGGTCATATGGTTGAAGGTTCCTCCTTACAGTTGCTTGTACCTGCCAGGACACGAACCCCGGTCTCCTGCAGTAGTGTCAGTAACGTTACCGCTGAGCTGTCAACAGACTCCGCCAGAGGTCAGTCCGTCCCTGCACGAGACCGAAAAGGTTTAAATCACCGAAACAAAACATCCACACATGTTGTTCCCACTATAGACCACAGGATGGCAGAAACTGGGTAAAGCTACAGTAAACTACTACAATACAACAGGAAATGGAGGATATGTTGATAATAAAATAGAGACCGCATTGTCGGCCAGTGTTTGTTGACACGGTAGACTCAGTTAGCTTGACACTACCGTTGTTCATTCATTCGGGGAAAATGGCTCCGTCTAACGCATACAAACTGAGGTGCGCCGCTGAAGTCTGTTGATTGTTTTGTCATATTTTGTTATATATTGTCTCAATGTGTCCATTTCGCTCCACAAAACTAACCAGTTCGTCACCAATTAAAGGGTTCATTTTTAACATCTTCCGGGGGAGCGTGCCCCGCCCCCCGCGTTGCTAGGTTACTGACCCACAGCGCCGCTGCTGTGACGTGTTCAGACGTTGTACAAGCAGGAGCTAATAAATGACACAGATCGGTCGTTGTGTTGCAGATAACGTTATTCGAACCGAACGAACCATTTCCAGGCGAGAGAGGCGGAGCCACATCTCACCAGGAAGTGATCCGCGGGGCGCGTGCACACATCCCTGAATGCGACAGAGAGTGTTTCACTGTTGTCACCGTGTCTAATATTTATATTTATCTAGTTGGGAGAGGCATTGACAAACATGTCACACAACCTGCAGTTGTGCCGTATGAGCTACTGCACTTTGGTGTCAAAGAAAGAGCCTGTACAGTAGAGTTTTGTTTAGGCAAGAGGAGGACTGTAATTACTGTCTGGCGATTCATCTAGTCACTGCATAAAATAGTGTTTATCCAGTCGCCCCTGTTTCTGTCGTGGCTGAGGGAGGGGAGGGTCATGTTTTGCACAGCTGAGACAGCCCGGGCAATCAGGAGAAGAATCGTGACTCCAAAACATCCAGCCTTTCTTTCCCATGTCTCGCTCTTCTTCTTCTCTGTTTCTCGGCCTCTCTCTCTCAGGTCGAGAACCCGTGCCTCAGAAAATGAGATCTCCCTTATGTTGGCACACCCACCCACACACGCACACACACACAAATAAACAGACGGCTAATTTGTTCGGGCCCTCATTTCGGAGGCCTGAGCGGGAGAGTGTTGTTGGAGGGGAAAGAGATGCTTTGTCAAACGCTGACATGTGTTGCAAGCGCGAGGCCTTCAGCAGCAGCAGCTCTCTGCAGAGCGGCTCAGGCACATTGTCGGCACATGAGGAGAGGATGCTTTGAAACAAGATTAGCCTCCAAATGGCCCTGCCCGCCTCTCCCCCTCCCCCCCGCCCCCTCGTCCCACCACCACCATCACCACCTTCATCCGTACTCCTGTACATTATGTGTCTGTGCATGTACGCCTGCACCACGATGCTAAATGATCAGATCCAGTGAAATATATGTGGGCCTGTTTTCCTCACATAGTGAGTCTGGGTGTCACGCGTTGTATATCACTGTCCAGCTGCGTGCGCACACATTTGTCGTACGCTGCAAGGGCCCATTGTCTGGCACATGGTGTGGCTCGGGTGTCTGGGGCCAGAAAGCACACATCCCTCTCTCACTGAGGCTACCTCCCCTTGGCTCTGGGTCAGGGTGACACTGGGCAGGGGGAGGGAAAAAAAAAAAAATCCATCACCACCACCACCACCACACCCTGCCCCCACAAAAATGAATAAAAATTGGAAAACAACATGCAAGGTCCACCTAATACAGGAACACTTGCAATATGCTGATGTTTTCTTTTGCACACTGTGTTTGCTAAATTGCCTTTGACTGCGTGCATCAGTAATGAAACTTTATGTCCTTGTGGAGAGGGCAGCAAGTCCGTTCCAGTTAGGACCGGGACGATCTCGCCTGTCTAGCTTTTTGAGACTTTTTTTTTTTCTAATACATGTCCTTATGAATAAATGAAGCCCATGAAGTCATTTTTTCCATATTTGTGTAAATTGCTTTAAAAGCATTTTATCATGTCATAAAAAAGCGCAATTGATCTGCTGGGCTTAGCCCATTGGACAGCTGTGTGTTTTGTTAATGGCCACTTTGCTCCGAGCAGCTTATTAAAAAATTTATATAGAAATGCTAAAATTGCATAAATTATTTAGATACAGTAAGCATTTTTTTGTTTTGGTCAGGCAGGGAGGGGCTGTTATCAGTATGGAAATTTACCATAGTATATTATCTGCCGAAATATAGTAATATATCTGCCTAGACACATATGTGTCCTCCTCACTGCACCCCCACACATGCAGAGGCGCAGGAAAAAAAGTATATATTTTTTGATGACTTCGTTTCAGCAACCACGGAATGTCACCCATATCCTGGTTGATTGTACTTTCGAGTTTTATGATGTTTTTCCATTGATTTGTTTCCCCGGCGCAGCTGCCGACCTCTATTGAGGGACGAACGTAATCAGCGCTGACGCAAATTAGATGGTTATTCGTTTCGAAAATTGACAGAAAAACAATAAAAAAGATGAAATGCTCCCAAATCAATAGATATAATGAAATTCAAATAATCCGAGAGATGAGGTCTCCATGGCAACTGATAATGTGGAAAAGAAAACAATTTAATAAAGGACAGACACGCTTTGAAAACAGATTGGGGAGGGGGGTGGCTGTAAAGCGGGGAGAGGAGAGCAGAGGAGAGAGGGGAGATGGAGGGATAGAGAGAGGGAGGTAGGGCTGGTGGAGGGGTGTTTGTGGCTGTAGTGACTGCTCTATGGCTTGTTTCCCCCGGCGTGTGAAGGATCTGTGTCTGTCCCAAGGACACCGGAATAATTAGAAAAGCTTTCAGGCCAGAAAGTGCAGATTCAGGTTTTAATACACAAAATTATTTCAGGGGCAGTGAATCGGAAAACCATTTGTTGGTGACCTTCCTGAGAGGCCTCCCCCTCCCCGGTACAGGGCAAGATGGAGGCTATGTGGCAGCGGTGCCTGAGTTATGGCATATTTGTGTTTTTATAGAGGCAGGGGGAATGGAGTTGGGGAAGTTGGGAGGGGGATGTGGGGGTAAATGTGTGTGTGCATGGTTGTGTTTCTGTGTGTGTATGTGTGTGTGGGGTGGGAGGGGGTCATTTGGAGACCTTCATTTCGTGCGTGCATGGGTGCGTGCGTGTGCATGTGTGCGTGTGCGTGTGTGTGTGTGTTCCAGCAGGAGTTTGGGCAGAGGGACGAGAGAGAAAGTCAGGCTGCGAGGAGAGGGACGAGAGGGGGGGGGGTGTGGATCCGGCTGTATTTACAGATCAGTTGTCAAAAGGAGCCATTTAAGGGGAATGCACCCGTCCCTGCACTGTGACAGGCGAGGTGCCTGTTTAAAAGCAAAAGACAACTATGAACCTGAGAGAGACCGAGTCAAACACAGACTTTTTTGTTTAAGACAGAGAGAGGGGGGGGTGTTGGGGGGGGGCGAGGGAAGCGAGTGGGTGTTAAGTGACTTCATTTGTAGTCTATTTAAGGTATGTTTTACTTGTCCTCGTGCCGCTCCTCTAACATCTCACACAGCGACTGGTGCGTCCTAGTTAGCACAGCGAGGGACTCATGATTGAGTGCATCACTCTTATTTCCTGTAAACACAAAATGACTTTCCTTCATCTGCCTCAAAACCCGTATTTGATTTCAGTCCCGCTGTCTGATGCAAACAGAGATACGTCGACCCAAAAGCACAGCTCAGTTTCCCTCATTTCCTTATCGCAACTTCAACTCTGTGCACTTTTTTTTTGTGGCTTTACTCAACATCCGTGTCCCGTAACTTAACATCCTATTTTCTTTATTACTCTTTGTCAACGTTTTGACGGCAGTCTGACTGGGCGTTGGAGCCGTGTCTGTCAAAGTGGTGACTACTATTTTTTTGTGTCATTATAAGGCTTTGTTTGTCTCAAATAAAGGCGATCCACCCTCTGTTCAAATCATACCAACAGCAGGTCCGGGATAACACGTCTGGAATACAGATACCCTTATCCTGTTCCGCGCTGCAATAAACGGAAAAACAAGTCCTCACACAAAGCTTGCCCTTATAATTGCTGTTCTAATATTTTAATAGGAAAGGATCCTAATCAGGATCAGTATTTTTTCCCGCGATATAAACCGCCATGAAAGTTGTGTAACGTTTTGATAAAAAGGTTTTTGTGCAGCAGTGACTTTAGATCTTTCTCATGGGTGTGATTAGTTTTGGGCTTAAAACAAAAAAAGAAAATTTGCTTTTAAAACAACAGCTTCATTCCATACGTATTTGATTTTTAAATGATCTTTTCCACCTCTAATTCAGTCGTTAACAGAAGATAAAACCAGGCATATTTAGACTCTAATAATTACATCTTTCTCTCTTTTCCCCAAGGGAATCTGACCTTATTCAAAAAGCAAACGGAGATCTGACATTCTTCAACAGGACAGCTAATATTCCCCCGTACTGATATTGCAATGTGAAAAGTGCCCCTCAAGTAGGAGAGAAACTAGAAATTCCCCACTGTACACTAGCTGAGAGCCTTCAAATCTAACACGCCAGTGTCAATGAATACTGTTTTCTTTTTTTACATTAAAAAAAAAGACTCCGATAGAAGTGAGACCTGAAATACGAGAGCCGCTAGGCATCCGCTGTGTGTTTGTTAGTGCATGCACAATGCACACTGACACATACACACGCACACACACAGGGCACAAAGCACATGTTATCACTGTCAACAGCAGCAGTAGCAAACAGCAGCAGTTGTTCTGTGTGGGTATGTGTGTTGTGTAGGAGTGAAAGTGCGTGTGTTTGTGCAGGTCCACAATCTCTGCCGGCTGCTGGCTCCGAGGGACCAACTGTAAGTCAATCTGTGTGTTCGTGTCCTTGCGTATGTGTGTGTGTGTGTGTGTGTGTCTGAGCCACTACTGTACAACGCTTAAGGGGCCAGGGGCCAGGAGCCAGGAGCCAGGACCGAGCCGAGCCGAACAGGGCCGGAGAGGGCCAAGGGCCAGCTCCCTGTGCACACCACCCACTTCACACCTGTCTCTCTCTTGCTCTCTCACTCACCCGCATGCGCACACACATGCGTACACAAACACACAAACAAATGCACAACGCTCATGCAGCCATGCTGCTTTGGCACAGGGCTCTCATTGTAGCAGTGACAGGAGGGCGCCCGTTAAGTGGCTCTCTCTTCCTGGGGCCTGCGTGTGCGCGCGTGTGAGTGTGTGTGTGTGTGTGTGTCTGCGTGCGCGCGTGTGTTTCGTTCCCCCCCATGTGACTGTGGGGTGGATAAGGGCGATGAAGGACCCCTACTGGTAAAGTGGGTAAACTCGCACAGCCTCGACATCTGTGCTCAGAGAGGGAGGGAGGGAGGGAGAGAGAGAGAGAGAGAGAAGGAGAGAGGGGGAGGGTAAGGAGGGAGGAGAAATATAGATAGCGAGGGAGGAGGACAGAGTGGGGACAGGGGAAGGAGTGAGAAGGAGAGAGGGAGGGAGGGAGGGAGAGACACAGAGGGAGAGTTGGAGGGAGAGAGGGAGAGAGAGAGCAGAGTCTTGGCAGAGAGCAGTTGAGGAGAAAATGCCTTGCTTTGTGGAGAGAATTCTTCCAGGGCAGGAGGGAGAGGTGAGACAGAGCGCAGAGGGCGGTCTGCTGCCAGGTAAGACTCATACACACACACACTCACACACACACACACCCCCCCCCACCCAACCCCCCCCCCCCACACACACACACACACACACACACACACACACACAGGAGTTGAGTGCTACCTCGAGGTGAATGGGACTGCTACTAGTTGCAGTTGGCATGAGTCAGGCACGCATGTGTAGTGATGTGGTGGGTGGTGTCAGTCTGTGTGTGTGTGTGTGTGTGAGAGAGAGAGAGAGAGGGGGAAAGAGAGAGAGAGAGAGTGAGAGAGGAAACAGAGCAGGTGTAATGTTTGCTATTTGGAAAAAGAAAAAAATAAGCTTTTAATTACAACTGCACATTTGCACCTACGCTGCCCCGAATGTCAGTGATGTGTTGAATTAGTTTGAATTGCGCGCGGCTTCTTTAAAAGTTTTGTTGTTGACTTTTGTGCAACGCCTTAACAGTTGTTCCACTCCAACATTTAACCGTTCACAACTTTATTGCTACTTTACGCTTTTATTAAACTACTTTACAGAGAAAAACAGTGCAGTTTGTACTGAACTACATTTATTCATCATTTGTTTTTTTCATATTTTATAAATGAAAGAAATATAAAGCTTATAAAACGCAATGAATTGTTAAAACAACCCAGTAGTAAATAAGTACAAGGGAGTCGATAAAGTTTTGAATGAGCTTCACCTCAACCCACTACCTCACTAAAGGGCTGCTCGCATGTTAAATGTGGATAAGGTGATATTTCAAGGTTTGTACTTTTTAAGCAAATTTTAATAAATAGCTTTTACTTGATTAATTCATCATTTTTTACAGTGCATTGTTACAATTTTACTGAAGTGAAGGGACTGATTGCAATTGTTTTTATTATTCAAGATGGCCTTTTTCCGGCCATTAAAGGAAACGCTGACTTAATTTGAATTGGGGGGGGGGGGGGGGGGGGGGGGGGGGGGGGTAAAAATGCTCCGCTCAATGTGCTAAAAATTAGAATTTTCAAAAAAGCACCTAAATTTCCCATGCTGCGATGTAATTTACAGATGTTCAGAGATTAGGCATGGCATCATTTGCGGTGTTGGTATGAGATTGATTTGGCTGTTTAGATAGAGATGCTGTGATGGAGAGGTTTGTCATCGGAGGGATTTTCCACTCTGCTGATGTAAACAGTGTCTGTTGAAAATTAAAAAAAAAAAAAGAAGGTTTAAGAGTCCCTTTCTCCCTTTTGGAGACACAGGTCTGAGAGGAATGATCCTCCTCGTGTGCAATTAGATCTTCTCCATTTGGTTAAATAAATAGCGCGTCTGTGAACGTAAACACAGATCTGTGACCCTGTGGGTGTCTGTCTTTCAAACAGCCTCCTGCCTCAGCCTGGGCCTGATTTTTCATGTTGAGGCCCACAGACAAAAAAAAAAAGAAAAAGAAAAAGAGAGGCGGAAGTTGGCCGGCTCTAAGTTCATGCTTGCTGTTTATTTGTTTTTATAACAAATGAAACCAGCTTCCCGAGTGAAAGGTGAAGTCAGAATTGAATTTGGCTTGCGTTACCGTGGCGATCTGGCAACCGCTCCTGGGTCCCATAGGACTGCTCCGGTTGCTGTGTGCCGGGCGCGTGTGTTTGTTATTTAACTGGTGTGTGTGTGTGTGTATGCTACTGTGCTACGTGAATATTGTGTGTGTGTGTGTGTGTGTGTGTGTGTTTGAGTAGTGGGTGGTGGTAGCACCATTCACCAGAGAGACATTTTACTAAGCAGACATTTCCCCCTCTGTTTTCACTCTGACCTGGTAGGAGATTGATGACTGAATTGTGGAGTACATGTTAACAGTAACTGGTGATTTATGAAGATACTTAGGGTAAGTGAGGCCGCACAGGCTGGAGGGGAGGAAAAAAGATATAGCCTTTTAAGTTAATGCAAAAATATAGCCTTTTTAAGTAATAATTGTTATTACTACTGCAGGGCTTTGGACAGAGGTCTGACTTAGACTTAGAGTTGCATGTGCACAAAGTGCAGTGTGAACATTTTCTCTCCCACTGACCAAGTTCCTTTCTTTGTTGCAAAGATTTTTATCTTTCAAAAATCAAAACGAAATGAGCTCAAATCATTTTTAAATTTCATGGAAATAAATAAAATGTCTTTAGATATGGTACATGTCTTGATAGATTAGTTTCAGTAGCTAAATTCCAGCGTTTAAAGTTAAATAAACCCTGGGTAAACCATGATGGAAAACTTTTCTTGGATGAACCCTTGCACTGCAACAAGTGCACTGTGTGTTTTGGCAGCGCCCGCAGCCAAAGTTCCCTCCGAAAATCCTCATGCAATTTTGGAAGAATCCGATTCTTTCCTTGTGCTTGGCTCAGGGACTCCCTCATATCGTGCACGTGAAGAAACCACCGCTCTACTCAAATATGAGATTCAGTCCACTTGGATGTGAGCTAAAGTTTTTTTTTTTTTTAAAGGAGTAAAGCAGAATTAGGGAATACGGAAGAGTGTTTCCTCTGAAAGAAGGATGGCTTTCCTTTTTTTTTTTTCAAGGCACCTCTTAGACTGAGTGAAATGTTTCCCCTGTTCGCTCAAGGACGACTTTATTTCTTACCAGGGATTTAACACTCACTCAGTCCCCTCATAAATACAGCGTCCCTCAGCCCTTCGCTCGCCATAACTCATGCACTAACTCTCTAGCTAACTAAACTCATATAGCAGAGCCAACACTTGTTTGTCTTTTACCTCGGCTTTTCTCCCGCTCTCTTCCTCCCCGCCACTTTCCCTCTTCTCACCTGATTTACACCTGACAGAATCGACCCGGACTCCCGTGCTGATCTGTCGTGGGTTTTTAGGGAGAAATGTGTATTTGTATATGCGCCAGCCAAGTCTCCTCCAGGCTATTTACAGTAGAGTGAGCTTAACGCTCCAAGAACGAGCGAGAATAACACAGTGGAAAATGCGTACGTCCCTCTTGGCGTGTCACAACACAACCCGGGTCTCCAAACAAGCAAGGCCCGTCTTTGATTTGTTGATGAAAATCCCTCTGTAAGGCAAAGGACATCAAAATTCCTACTTTGGAGACACCTGTTGAAGCCCTCAGTCTCCTTAGAAAAGTCTGTGTGGGTTTTTTTTTTTGTCTGTATGGCTTCTACCTGTGGAATTTAACGTGTTGTCCCAGTGGCACAATAAATAGCAGACGTACAGCAGCTGATAAACTTTCGAGCCATTTCACTTTGAGCGCATGAAAGTGCTCAGGTGGGAAATTACAGTATGGTGGGAGCCTTTACTGATCTGGTGCCGACTGGCATTTTGGGAGGAGACGGCCTTTCTGGCGTGGTTCCCGTATTGGTTGTTAACAGCCTGCTAGTACCTTCTGTTCTCTGTGTTCAGTCCCACTGGCCCGACACTGACAACTCCTCAAGCATCTGAAGACTCTCTGAAGTCAGAATCGCCCATTCTGATGACTCATGGCGGCGCCCGGCGTTTTGTTGTATTTGCGTCTGAAAACACGGGCCCTGCTTGGAGGAATTACCCTCAACCCTCGCTGCCAGCGTTGGATTGGGGGAGGAGGGTTATCATTCCCCTTTCTCCCCCATCTCCCCGCTCTCCCCGCTGTCCTTCCTCTCTTTTTGATCTCGCCATCAAATCTTTCCCAGTTTTTATGAGTGACGTTTACCCGAGAGCAGCTTGGGAAACGACTGGCTGAAGGAGGCGGTGGAGAGAATGCGCCCGAGCAAGCTATCACCTTTGATAAAGCCACGGCTCCAGTGGGAGAGGAAGAAGAAAGAAAGCCAACGAGAAAAGAGCATTATTGGTAATGAAAAATGCCATCCAAGGGGGAGCAGTACTCTGATCCCAGCCTCTTAAACAACAGTGTATCGTACAACCAATACCCCACTGGTACAGTACATCAAGCATGTCTCTGTTGTCGTACCACAATGAAAGTTAGCCCCAGAGGACTGATTTAAATCTCGGCTACCACGCCGGGCACCAAATAATAATACAGCACAACACAATGGCGCTGCCATCACCGTTGGCACACCTTCAGCTCTGTCACCACTCGGCAAAACGCTGTCATAGCATCGGAGAGCGAGAAAGAGAAATAATGGGTAAGTGGAAGATAGTTGGAGTCAGGGAGAACAAGAAATTTTAGCTGAAGTAATTAGTACCTCCATGGAGGAGTAGTAGCGAGGACAGTGAGGGAAGCGAGTGCACAAAGGAGGCCACGTGTGCAGATAATGATGGGGTATCACTGCAGCTCTGACAGTGTTAATCTTGGAGTCCTCCACAGTGTGCGCGTGCGCGTGCGTCTGTCTGGTTGTGTGTGTGTGTGTGTGTGTGTGCTCTGTGCAGCACATGTATATGTTCCTGCAGTGTACGGGGTCGTGGTACAGTGCCACTGACTCATGCCGCACCAGCGAGACCACCTGACAGCACAGTTTATTCAGCGACATTGACAGTCGCCGCCTCTCACAGCTTCTCCAAGACAATCTCGAACCCCCCACCTCCTCCCCTCCCAGAAAAGCCTCTTGCTTATTCTAAAAGCAGCGGGATCACGTAGCAGCGCCCGAACGCGTCCTAGCGGGAGAGGGAGGAGGAAAAGAGCGGGAAAGGGGAAGAGTAGTCCAACTTTTCTTTGTGCCCCCTTTTCCTTTTACCCCCCCACTCTTCCCATTTGAAGTTGCGAGACGCTCATTTGAGCCTCGCTGCACACCGACACTCAACACACGAGAAAGTGTTATGAATATGTATCAACGCAGCATATGGCAGCGGCAGCGCTGGGACTAGGTGTGTCCAGAAGGTAGAGTGCTGCCGATGCATTATTCTCCATTCAAATTACCACAGTACGAATGCAGCGGGAAGCTGGGAGGCGTTCGCCCCCTCTTTAGACGGGGCAGGAGAAGAACTCGGCTCACGCGAAACAGCGGGAACGGATGAGCTGTGATGAGCACAGTAGTCGTCTGGCTGAGTTTCCTTGATTTGGTCGATCTTTTCGGCAGGTTCAACCCCAGCACTCGCTGACAGAAGCGTGATTAAAAGTGATATTTCTGACACATTAGAATGCGCACGGGAAGTAACCTCCTCTAAAGCGTTCATTATTAGATGCATGACAGACCTGAATATTTATAAAATAGATTTTAATAATTAATAGCAGCAATCTGCTCCCGTAATTCATCAGATTTGCACTTCAACAGAGTATCCGTTTTCACTTTAAAATAATAATAAGAGGAATATTAATGTTGCAGAAATGTAAAACGGGCAGCTGGATGCGGCGCAAATAGGCCGGCGCTCCGTGTTCACTTCTGAGGCTTTGCTTTAACGTGTCACGTTTTAAAAATAAAATTGCATTTTTAAGCCGCCAACGCGGCGGCGTTTGAAAACCGTCAGCTGTCTGTGCGTGACAATTTCGGCGAGAGGCTTCTCACAAATGTGGCAAGTCACGAAGACAGAGACGCAGGAAACAAAGGGGGTTTGGTGTAGAATGCAAAAGTAGTCGCTGTGGTTTTTATCAAAAGCAAATTTATTTGTTTGAGTGAAGTGAGCAGCACTTCCTTTTGTATACTCACACCAAAAATAGACAGCATTCTTCTTCTTCTTTTTTTTTCCCCCTGCAAAGCAGCTTTGCTTGTTTCATCGTGTCACAGTCGTTTTTTTTTTCTTTTTTCCTCCCTTATTTATTGCGAGTGTTGTTTCATCACACCTTCCGATTCGGTCACGGCACATTCCTCTCTCTCTCTCTCTCTCTCTCTCTCTCTCTTCTCTGAACTCCCCAGAAACAAGAATGTTCCCGTTTTAGGTGAAAACTGCCACGTTTAGTTCCGCCTCCAGATCACATTGAACTTTTTCGGGAGAGCTCACTGTTTTCCTGCCGTCACCGACACGCTGGTGTGTTTGTCCTGGCTGTGGCTCAGGTTCGCCTGAGTGTGTGGAAATGTCAGTGTGCCTATTTGACAGTGTGTGCCTCAGAGCAGATGAGGTGACCCGCAGCCGGCAGACAGAGACGAGCAGAAGGAGTGCACACAGCACGTTGCCCTGCTGTCTACAACCCTGCAAGCAGGCGTGCAATGCACACACAAGAGTGCAACAACAACACACACACACATACTGTCTTCAGCCACACAACATATGTGTTTACAGTGATGCAAATACCCCCACTTCCCCAGCAATGCCTGGGACTTTGTACTATGTTAGAATGTCATATAATCAAAACCCTGATATTGTCACTTCCATCCTGCTTATATGATGAGTGAAGAACAAAACAAACTTCACTTCCGACAGGGGAAACCGTAATTATAAACAATGCAAATCTCATAAACAGGAAGACACATTCTCATCACTTCCTGTCTTGGCCCTGCAAAGATTGGGTTTTGATCAAAGTTTGATCAAGCGGTTGGGGTGAAAAAGCCGCGGGTTGTACGCGGCCCCGCGGGTGACTCTCAGACAGGTAGACAACCTGTCCACGCTGACATTTGAACGGGCACCGCCACACATGAAGTCCAAAAGAGGAAAAGTCTGTCAGGCAGAGCAAATGTTTTAATGGGAGCCAGGGATCGATGTTGTCAGCGCAGGCATCCGGTCTGGAAATACATGCTTTCTTTTTTTTTATTTTTTTTTCGGGGGGGGGTTAATGTCACCTATTTCTTTTCGAGGAGCAAGAGAAGAGAAAAAGAGCAACAGAGAGAGAGAGAGAGAGGGAAGAGGGGATCAGTTACAGAATTTTGGCAAATAGCTTAAAAAAAAAAGAAACTAAGCAAACAAACAAACAAACAAACAAACACTGCCTCACTCTCTCATTGACAAGGCCTCCGTATGTGAAAAACAAATCCCAAACATAACCTTGGAAATCAATTAAGAAGTCGACGGGAGCCGGAGCGAAAAGAAAGGAAAGGTCCTCCCGTCTTTTCCCCCCTCCCTACACGTCTCTTCCTTCCTCCACTTAACAGGAACATGGATCTGCCCATCAGAACCCGTCGTGTAAGGAGCCTCTGTCAGCGGGAGACTTATTTAATTTTTTTTTTTTTTTTTCTACGGCACAGGGACTTATATGCTGTCAAAATGTCTTCAGAGTCTTATTAAAGAAATGCCACAGCTCATTTCCTTGTAATGCAGCTCATATGCTGGTGAAAGGGGGCATGTCTAAAGATCTAAACAGCCGGGCTTTTTAGGCTTCACATTAGGGGTTATCTGCGAGGGCTTGTCATTGATTGACATTATCTGGCCTGACAGGGCCTCATATCAAGGTTAACCTCATGGACAAAAGTGCCACCCGCACGGACACACACACACATACACACACACTCCATCACCCGCAGCCGTAGTCAAATAAGACACGCTCGCCTCCACTTCCTGTTCAGAGGGGTGCTATGCAAGCGTGCGTGTGTGTGTGTGTGTGTGTAAGCCAGGTGGAGATTTCCAGACTTAATTGATAACTAATGGAGCGGCGTGTGCTGAGTTTACCCGGGAGAATTGACAGTGTGTGTGTGTGTGTGTGTGTGTGTGTGTGTGTGTGTGTCCTGTGCAGAGATGGAGGGGGGTAGGTGATGGTAAGAGGATGGGGATGACTTACTCAGCAGCGCGGTTCTGGATTCTGGCAGATGAAATGCAGCGCAGCCCTATAGATAACAGCTCGGAGTGACGCAAACCGATCCGGCGACCCCTGACCTCTTAGGCGACCGGGCGGCTCTCTTTGCCTCAAAAGAAATTGTGTAACTAACACTCACGGCAGAACCCCACACACTCTCACACGCGCACATCTTCCCCCCACCCCCAAGACGCCACAAAGGCAGAGAAATCCCCGTGACCAAAATACAACTGAAGCAGTTAATCTGTACAGATATTAGCTCAAGGGCCCTTTAGGGGTGCAGCGGCGAGGCCCCGGCCCCGGCTCCACTACACAACCCACACTGCGTTACCGGGAGCGGCAGCCGGTCAAGAGGTCTGGTTGTGTTTAGTCGTTGTTTAGTTGTTGTCTGTGTGTATGTGGTTTCGTGGAGGAGTGAAATCTCTCTCTCCTCTTGTTTCAGGTGTCTCGTCTCTTCGTCATGGGTGTGTCCTCCTGGTCTGATTGTCTTGCCCGCCCTGATTGTTTCCACCTGTCCCCCATCACCTCATGTGTGTATATGTAGTTCTGCATTGCCGTTGTCTTGTGCCAGTTTGTCTCGGCCCTTGTGTGAGTGAACCACTGTTGTTGTCTATGTCAAGACCTCATCAGGTTGAGGTTATTTAGTGAATCGCACAACCTTTGTCTTGTGCTTTTTGTGTTACTTAAGACTTTTCGTTACTGTTGTGGTTCTCTGGCAAGAGTGTGTTTATGTTTCTTATCTTAGTCCCTTTCCTCGAAAGACTGATTTTTTTGTGTGTCAACTTTGCTGGTTGTTTTTCCTCTTATGAGAGATTTTGGTTGTTTTTTTTTTTGTGCTTTTTGAAGAACTTGACTGTTGAACTTTGACCCCAGAGCTGGGCATTTGGGTCACTTGACACAAATTTAAAGTTATGCTATTTTGGCAAAAAAAGGACTTTTTAACTTTTGAACAGTGTTGTTTATGAAGGAAACTGTTATGTGCTTATATATATATATATATATATATATATATATATATGTGTATATAATTTGTAGCTCTGAGTGTGAGCCGCTGCGCTGCCTGGAAAAGCATCTGCCTCTGGTCCTCTAATGGAAAGAAAAGCCCATTTGATATAAGGGGATAAATTAATGATCATGAAGTGACAAATGCATCAAAACAACATCTCAGCAGAAAGTCTGTCTCTGTTTATGTCTTCCTACCTCCATCCGTTATCTATACTGATAATCCCTGGAGGGTCACGGCGGGAGCTGGAGCCATTTCCAGCTGCCACTCAAACTGATTCACTAACTCTACGTGTTATTTATGTCCAGTGGAAATCTTTTATTAACAAACTGTCACCAAATCCACCGACAAGAAAGAGTTTTTAATTTTTTTTTCGTAATATCGTATTAATTGTGCGTTTTTTTAATAATTTTTTTGAATAATTTCAAATTTGTAAAATAATTGTATCATACAGTTCATAACTCTAACAGGTTATGAGCTAACATGTCCACATAAGCTCTATTTCTTTCTGCACAAACTACACAAACAAGATAAAACTATAGTTTTCCCAGCGTTTTGGTTTCTAATCGGAATCTCAGATGTCTCGGGATGAATCTATAATGTGAGAAAACCTGCTCCACAGACCGTTGGTTTTCATTTGCTCGAGGTTTCTTGAACTCACCAAGGTCGTCTTAGCTTCTTAGGTAAAGAAATTAATAACCTGACAGAGTAGAAAAGTTTCCTTACGCAGCTTGAACGCACCTCTGATGCTGAGCTGAAACAAATAAGGCTTTCAGACGCTCCTGTTGGTGTGTGTGTGTGTGTGTGTGTGTGTGTGTGTGTGTGTGTGTGTGTGTGTGTGTGTGTCAGATAGAGTTTACCTGCACGTCCTCTGCTGTGAAAACACAATTCACCTTCACACAAGATCAACTCTCACCCTTTTGTGTGTCTGACATGTGCTGCTCTGCTTACATATGTCGCCATATTTCCCCGCGTTTAACCCATTATGACATCATTACACGCTGTGTGGCAGCTTTGTTGTCTGAGAAATCCTGTGCGTTTTTATATTTTGTTTGACAAATGCAATAACTCATCGGCAGATTTAAGCCAGTGTTTGGTTTTGTTGCCTCCATCGATACACTTTCAGAGCGGGGATCATCGTTTTCGTAGATGTAGAGATGCTTGAGGAATATTCGTAAGTTCCATTTTCACTTTCATCCATTTTTTTTAATTCATTTATTTGCATGACTACTTTTCATTGTTGTCATCTCATAATCATGTCTTAAGAAGACGACATTCTGTTGCCTCCAGGGGGCAAATTATAATGTCAATTAATATTAATTTATGTATGAAATTGTATAAATAGATTGTTTTCTTATATATACATTTACTTTCCTTTTTATTTGCCATCATACTTTTCTTTAGAGAGAAACTCGGAGAATATGTTAGGTTTCCCCGCATCATATTCTGGCCACACAGTTCCCATCATCATTTTGCATCTGTTTGAGAATAAACAGTAATGTCCCTCATTAAGGCAGCCACTGTCTGCTCCGCTCCAGCCGTTTTTCTTTTTTTTTATTATTTGAAAATGCCCAAATCCCTTTTTCTCTATGTTGTTGTGATTTCACCATTTAATATAACCTCTGTTTAAAAAAACAAAACAAAACGAGCAGCCTGGACAAACGCAGATCTTAGCGCGACGTATTCTTTCGGATTAATTGAAAGTAACTGTTTGTCAATTAAAATCAAACCAGTAAAATTCATCCATAAGACGTATGACGTATGTACTGAGGTATTTTTTCAGTATATAATACATGCATTTATAAACATTCTGGTGTATTCTAGCACAGAGTGACATAAACTAGATACTTGTGCACTTTTCTTGCAGACCAAACTTGTTGGCTATAACTCAGGAGCTCATGCTACAGCTGCGTTACAAGCTTCCAGACCATGATCGGTGACACCCTGAGGACACGCAGCTCCATTAAAGATCTTACAGCCATTATAAACTTTCAAGTAGCACCACAATCGTTGTGTTTTGAATTCTAATAGACAAACAGCCAGACAATAGACGCCCCAGACAACTTGATGTAAGGCGCATACCAGCCGAATAATGGCTGCATTTGCTTTGCGGAATTTGAACGCAGCAGGAAACATAACGAGCGGATTCTGAGTCAGAGTCTGCTGGAGTGCTTCATGACGTCTCTGTCTGGAGTCGAGGAGATACTGAGTCCCGGAGATGTAATAATCATTTGGTTGCACTACTTTATGACATGATTATATTTTTATATACGAGTTATTTCTTCCATTTCGAGAGCCCGAGTGTGGGATTTAAAACACAGGCAGGGGTGTCTGGATAATGAGAATAGAATAGAATAGAATAGAATAGAATAGAATAGAATAGAAGCTCAGTTACTGGTATCCAGCCCCTCTCACAGTTTGCAACCACATCTGTATTTGCATCTTTTCTTTGTTTAGTGAAAGCCACACCTGGTGCTGATATGAATGGACTGTTTTTACAATTTATTGTTAATGTAAATTAAAAAAAAATCAAATTTTTCTTTCAAACTAAAGGATTTCCTACAGATATAACTGTACTAGAAGAGAATCAATAACATAGACTTATTCAAGACATATCTCAGAATGCATGAACACAGCAGATAGGAGTTGACCCCGCCCCTTCCCGTTGCATGTGCATGAAAATGTAGGAAGATTCTGCTTGAATTTGAGTTTGTATGTATAAACGTATTGTTCTAATGCTGTTTATAATGCTAACGCTCACTCTTCGGTTTAGGTTCAGTCCGCCCTTGAGTTCAAGACATTCCCATGAACTTGGGAATCTGTTTTTTTTTTTTCCTTGCAGGACCCAGGGAGGCGTCCAGAAGAGTTGTTGAACCCGGCTGAATACGCAAACTACCGGCGCATCTGCAACACGGAACACTTTCCCCAGTCTCCGCCCGCCACGGCCTGCCCTCCCGTCACCGTCCTGCCCCAGCACCCGTACACGCAGCAACCCTCCAACCAGCCCATGTACTCCAACACCAGCTTCCCTTCCGCCCCGCCAGCTCCCTTCACGTTCCCGAAGGAGCAGTCCGTGTGACGTGTCACATGACTCCTGGCTCTGCAAAGGCCTCATGGAAAACATGGCCGTGCATCCAGCCCCATCTTGTTTACTCTATAAGCTGAAAACACACACACACACACACGTGGGCTTCACCCTGCTATGATGAAAGTGTCTGTAACTTGTGGCCCCTTCAACCCATGTGTATTGTGCACTGTTTGCGTCACTGATGTTAGCATAGCGACCCTCTTCCACCACGTTCCCCTGTACTCCATCACTCACCTGTGGCCACGCACGCTGTTGCTCTGGATGCTTCCTCACCTGTGTATAGTTTTGTTTGTCTTTGCCAACAGTGTACAGAGCATTGTCACTGTATCACTCACTGTTGTTATTATTATTATTTTATTTTTTTTCTATTTTTACATTTCCCACAGTGGTAGCGACCTTTTTTTTTTAACAATGGGCATCTTCTTCTTCTTCTTGCTTTTGCTATTTGTGTTTTGTCTCGCAGCCGTACGCTTGCTTCTTTGAAAGTCATATACGATGTTGTTTGTGTAACTTCCAGTGAACAAAAAAAACAAAAACAAAACAAAAATAAAAAAACAACTGCCAGTCTGATTTGTGAAGTTAATTATTAATCTATAATGACGTGGACTTTCCCTTTAATGACAGTTAATGAAAATGGATGGTTATGTATTAATGGGAATTGGCAGTCTCTGAATAGCATCTCGTTATGGCTCTGCTGTTACAGAGTTTGGCTGAATATTTTGGACAATTAGAAGCGAATGTCATCCGGATCAGCCACAAAGAAAAACAAAGGGCTTGAGTGTCAACAGTATCGCCTTTCTTCTAATTCTCCATCTGCTGCTGTCCATTAAACCTGCTTGTGATCATTATTATTATTTTTATTATTATTTGTTTTCAGGCACTTTTTGTTTACATTAAAACGACCTGGTTTAATGTGAAATAAACCAATCGGATTGGCAGTGTGCTACACGCCCCCACTTTACATTATCGCTTGCTGTACGCTGTGTTTCCCGTATCTGTATGTGAAAGCGTCCTAAATGAGATGCAATGTGTTTGTGCAGTTACTGACCTACACAATATTTTCTTTATGCTGGCACAATAGGTGAAGACAATCACATACATGGGTTTGTCCTGGAAGGAAGACACTGTTTTAAGTTGTAGTTAAAAAGGGACGGACGTTTTCGAGGACAACCCACCTCTTAGATATATGTTTTTATTGATTGATTTGTTGTAATCAAACGGAAAGAATCTCAAATCAGTCTAAAAACACTGAAAAGCTTGCTACTGTATTTTTTTTAGAATTAGAGAGTTAGCATGCTGCTTCTTTTTCAAAGTCCATTGTAAGTGGTGACTGTTAATTTCAGACAGTAAATAAGCTAATGTGCTTAACGAGCCAATTTCAGGATACTGCCTCCCACACGCAACAAGGACGCAACCAATATGCGTCATTTGCAAGGTCACATTTTTGCCATGTTAGTTGTATGTTGGGGGGGGGGACGAAAAGAAATACTTGTGTTTGTGCTCCATGTGAAAAAAATATCCTTGCGGTGTTGAAGGTAATTTAGTGTTTACTCTTATCGGTGGTGCTTAATGGGATAGAGTAAAAGTTGTGAGACTTTCTCCTGTGCTCACCTTGTTGTCTTGCGATGGCTCGATGTGTGTGTGCTAGCATTTAGTTGAAGCGGTGGTCTCTGCATTGGACCACTGATGGAGTTTGATATCGCTGTACCTGCTGTGTGAAACAACACTGAAACACTACTTTGTCTTTTTGTGACACATCTTCTATTCATGAGATCCTTCCTATTATTATTATTATTATTATTATTATTATTATTATTATTATTATTATGTAATTGCTCTTTGCAGAGTGTGCTAAAAAGGCATCTACGTATCTTTATTTAATTAAAGTTTTTAGACACACTGACGTCTTGAAGACGTTGCCATGTTTGTTTTCACCTTCAACCTTGTTTTGTGTTTTGTAAGACAATAACACTTAGGTTTTTCATTGGTTGTGTGTTTTTTTTTTTAACATATACATACTGTATGTATAGGCCTAGGACATTTGTACATTCGTGGAAGGATACTACCTGAATAAATGTTAGGGCATATGAGCTTTTTTTTTTTCGTTGCCGAGGTTGAAATCATGAAATGATGTGGAAACATTTAACCTTATTTTCTTTCTCTGTTTCTGAGTTGCATTTGATGTAAATATTAACGATGTATCTGGTGTGTGACAAAAACAAGTTATGCAGTTTAACATTAAACCTCACAACCTACCAGAGGTATAGTTGTGGTGAATCTGTTTTATATACAGCAACCTATTATTATTATTATTGTTGTTGTTGTTGTTGTTGTTGTTGTTGTTGTTGATGATGATATTATTCAATAATAATAATAATAATGATAGATATTATGTGTTTACCTCAGTAGCAATTAAGGAATTTGTCAGCTTTAGTCATAACATTCATACCAATACCAATGCTAGTATTGGTATTTAACATTTACCGGTAATATCATTATTATTAAGTCTGTAAATGATCAGCCATATATATAGAGATAGCTTTATGTGATTCTCGCAGCTACTCAGAGCAGTAATGTTTGTGCTGTAGACTTGAATCCTGTCAATATTTTATTAGCAACCCTTAAGGTGTTTTCACTGATGCGTCAACAAGCAGCTGTATCAGTCGATTAGATTGCTAATTACATTAACTAATGTTGTTTGGAAACTCAGAGTTATACAATACTTCACATGTTGTATAACTCTGAGTTTCCAAACAGCGTTAGCAGTAAATCGTTCAAATCCAATGTCCATACTATTTTGAGTGATGAAGTGTAATCAGCTGCACTCTGTTGCTGACGGCCGTGTAACAAGTGCGACACCGCGGGAGAGGACACTCAAAACGCACAACCCGGAGACAGTTTATTCAAAATCAGACTTTTCCTTCAGAAGCGTCTGGCACTCAGACAAAGCCGTCTGACGATCAGGCAAACGAGCTCTGACAAAGACACGGCCGGGGCGAGGTCAGAATAAACTACCATAAATAAATCAGCCGGGTGAAGAGCCCCGGCCACAACACAACACAACACAACACAACACAACACGTGACACGAGGCACAAACAGAAACAGAAAAGGCCCCCAACAACCTCTCCTCGTCCACTTCCACTCCATTCGTCTGTTTGCATAAAGGGCTATTGCAATCTAATTAGCAGGAAATGTAAGTGCATTTTAAGCCCTTTAAACATAAGCTGTGTCCGAAATCGCCCGCTAACCCCTATATAGTGCACTATATAGTGACCACGCCATTTTGTAGTGATGTCCAAATGCTTAGGGATCATAGCATGTCCACTATATAGTGCACTCAATGTATCCCACAATTCACCGCCAATAGTGAACATCCGATGGTCAATAACCGGACCAAGATATCCCATCATGCATTGCCAGAAATTCTCTGGGCTGCGCGGAAGTGAAAATAGCGGACGGACGGGAGGGAAATATACATAAATATTATAAAATATAACAAAATACGAAAATAAAAAGTACAGGAAAGTAATCAAAAGCCTCTACTTTAATAAAAATGCAGTGGTAAACAAACAAGTATTGTGTGAGACGACAATAATGTGGTACGTTTTAATTGTGCGACAGCGATGACGTAATTACCGGCGCCGAGAGTAGTGTCCGAAAGATTTTTCTGTTGAGCTCACTATATAGTCCCCTACATTTATTTCCCCTATGTAGGGAGTAGGGAGTAGGGGTTAGGGGGCGATTTCGGACACAGCCTCAGTGTGTGTGTGTGTGTGTGTGTGTGTGATTTTCATTTTCCTCTTGTAACACGCTGCATACAAATGCTCTCACTGTGCAACAACCTGCAACAGTGACCAGCTCAAACTGACATTTTCGACATTTCATACTTGACATTGAGACATTAAAGCGTTTACATCACATCTGTTCATTTAAATAGTGAAGTGTTGTATATTTAAAGTTAAACGCGTTACTAATCAGAGGTGAAAAGCTTGTTGCAGTGTTTACCACCGGGATACTTCCTGTGTGATGGAGTGGGGGTGGGGAGGGTCGGCTAACGAGCGGAGACAATGAGCCACAGGTGGAACTAATCAGAGCGGAGGGGGCACCAGGGCAGGAAGTGTTGTATCTAAAACAATGGGGAAGGAATGAACAGGTCTGTAACACACGTGGAACAGGAAAGCATGAGAGAGTTAATGGCAGTAAAGACAACATAACCCGGGGACCCGGGGTGTGACGGCCAACGCCAATGGAGATGTCGACTGTCTCCCAGGGAGCGTGTAGCCTGCAGCGAGCCCCAGGACCAGAGCCAGACAAAGTGCTCCCTGCATCTCAAAGACTCCATCCTGAGCAACACAACTATTCCAAACAGCTGTGTGCATCGTCCTAATTTCAACCAGTCGCTCCCTGCAGCAATGCCCTTTAAGATTTAGACTTTTTCCCAACAACTCTTTAGTATTCACAACCGCTGAACGCTGTTTTCTAAAAAAAAAACAAAAAAAACAAAAAAACCCAAAACAAGAACAGTTAACTTTTTTTTCCCCTCTTCGGTCGTAGCGTAAGGTCAAGACCTGATAATGTTACAGACGGAAACCCAACCGTTCCCTTTATGAGACGCACTTAATGAAAGGGAAAAATCCGGTTTCATGGGAATCACTATCAGTGTGGTTGTTATGATGGTCACACCGTCGGTGGTAGGCGTGTGCGTAATCGTGTCACTGACAACGGCAGCTAATAGTAATGATATTGCATTAGGTGGATGAGTGTGCGGTGAGTCGATTTGTGAGTCAGAGAGACGACACAGTTAATGTTAATGACGCACAGTAACATGCATGGGGAGAGAAGGGAAACAGAAAGAGAGAGAGAGAGAGAGAGAGAGAGAGAGAGAGGAGGGGGCATAAGTGCTTGATGCATCATGGGAGCTCCCCCCGCAGCCTCGCTGTATAACAGCATACCGAACTAAGGAGCGGTTCAGGGATCAGCTGACCCGACATGACCCCTTTGCTTTATCAGGGAGAAAAGTTTTAAACCCAATCTCAAATATCGTGAGGGCACCTGCCTCCTGAACTCAAACCGGTACCTGTGTCCACAGGAGACGAGTCCAGTGGTTCAGGGTTCTGATGTTCACCCGTAACGAGGCCTCGCGGGTTAGCGCGGGGATTTTAGATTCTGCTCTGGATGTTGGGGGAAGTCGTCTCCGAGGGGCTGATATGGAAGTTCTTATTGTGCAGCGTAATTGGTATATCATGCTGACGAGTAATGACAGCGGTACATAGATAATGAATACCTGGCCCAGTTATCCACGGGCTGGTTGTAATTTCAATAATGTTGCACACGTTGAAGAATTTCCTGAGACTTGTTAAAGCGCGGCGCGAGCAGCTATGGCTGGGGGCTGTTTTGCTACTACAGTCGTGAAGGATGTAACTGATGTAAGCGCAGTATGGTAAATAATAACGGGTTTTATCAGCGGTTGAGTCCGTTCATTAGGAATTCTCAGGGCGCTGTCGGTAAAACGTACACGGCGTTCCGAATGATCGGAACTGAACACATGTCCAGATTTGTAAACTTTGATTTAAGCCTGTTGTGTTGTTTTGAAGTTGTGGAATGAATGAATGAATGAATGAATGAATGTTTGTTTGTTTGGTTTTTTTTGTTTGTTTTTTGTCATTTCCTTTTTTACATCATGGCCAGGGGGCTACAGATGAAAACTAGCCTTCTGGCTAACTCTGGCTTTTTTTTAACCATGTGTAATCATGTGTTTTATGAAACTGCACTGTCCCCTTTTAAATAAACTAATAATAATAATAATAATAATAATAATTTATTTATATTTAATTTATAGATAGACGGATATAGAGAGTGACACATTTAAATGGTGGTGTGTAAGTTGTTACTGATGGTATCGCTGATTACACTGCAGTACGTGATAAACAACCGCATGATGCTGATTGATGCAGAATAATTGCTGCTTTGGATATTTACCATACCTGCCATCCAAAAGTGTTGCATTGTCACATGACAGCCACTAATGGACGCATTAGCTGTTGTGTGTATAATCTGAGGGGCTGTGGCCACAAACAGTTCTTTGTCTTAAAAAAAAAATCCAATTAAGACGTGTTATGTTTGGATCCTAGTACATCAAAAAAAAGACAGACAACAATTTAAGATGAATTATTCTTTGTTTTTTTTTTCTTTCCCCTCCTCCCCCCTCCCCCCCTCCGTTCCTCTTCCTGTTTAATGACAACGTGGAAAAGAGAGGAGATGAGAACAGCAGGAGCGAGAGCAGACGAGGCGAGGAGGAGTGCGAGAGGGGGATGCTGGAGAGGCGGAGGAGAGGAGAGAGGATCAGAGAACACAGAAAAGAGACAGAGAGAGAGAGAGTCAACACAGTTTGTCATAGTTCAGTTTTGTCACCGTGTCGCACAACAGAAGCACGAGCAGGGTGAGTGGAGTTTAAAGGCCGAACAAAGCACTGGCGACAGGAAGTGGAGCACATGGCGGTTTCATGACCACCGGGGCTCTTTTTTCTCTTTTCTTTGACTGCAACTCAGAAATCTATAATGATGACGTGACATGAAAAGTCACATTGCGCTTCTGTTGTCGACTTTGGATTCATGTGGCGAAGGCCTGACCCAAACGGTGACACATTGTTACCCTGGTGTTTTAACTGATTGTGTTTCAACCTAATATGAAGTAAGCCTTTGCTTTTTCACGACACCTGCGTGAGAGCTTTGTGTTGTTGAATGGCACAGAAAGCGACAATCAAGCAAAACAGAACAGAATGGAGTTTGATTTGAAATGAGTTTCAAATTGTGGTCTACACAAAACCATTTGTTTATATCGTTCTTCACTCCGATAATGAATATCATACTGGTCAAGTGGGAAATCTGAGGGAAACTGAAACTGAAACTTATTGCAATACCACAGCACATTGCACAAACATAAACTATTTGTTGCTTTGTAACCGCACGGAAATACACATTGTGTTACCATGACAGGATGTGTTAGTTTGTCAGCCTCCTGAAGATTAATCTGAAGTTTGATTTGACACGTGAGCATGAAGGAGGAAAATATTCTGTGCAACATTTTAAAAAATAATATATATATATACATGTATATATATACATATATATAACTTAATTAATTTTGTGGCTTGTTGACTTTTTGGAACAAAGTGACAAGCATCAAAGCAGCATTTGACAGAACAAGGCAGGGGTCAACTGAATCAGTGCATGTCGGGGAGCGGGGGTGTTCGTGAAAAAGAAAAAAAAGAAAAAAACATTTTGAAGGCCACCGCAAATTCGATGAGGATTATAATAGTTATAATATAATTATAATAGTTGTACGTCCTTTTAAATCTCGTTTCTCTTCCTGCTCAAGTGCCTTTGCACTCCAGTCCACCTCCCTCCACCGCCAGCCGTCCATTTCACATAAGTAAACACAAGGCAGAGTAGCCTAGCTGTGTTGTGGAGGTGCTGGAGAGCCGGCAGGCGCGCTGAGAGACAGAGAGAGCGCTCACCAACTAGTTCCCATGTGAAGTCTGTACTTATTTACAGGGCAAACCGCTTAAGCCGAAACAAGGAAGTTCACGGGAGATGTGTCGTAACCACGAAAACAACGTAACTCGCGACCGTCGTAACACGAGGACCCCCTGTATCCAAGAATGAAAGTAAACAATTTGATGGCCAGCGTTGGACAAACAGTTCAACTGTTGAATGGCAGCGAGTGAACTGCAGAAACACTGTGCAGACTCCATGTAGGTGGACTTTCCAAACAAATTGTGACCAGAAGTTCTAATATGTAACACATCCCCCCAGTGGCATGAGATGCAACCAGTGCAGATGGTCTGCATGACAACTTCACAACCTACAGCAACCAGCAGAGGCCCTGTCAACAAACCATCTGAGCTACATGGAAAAAAAAACCCACAAAAATCAAACAAGTTGTCGTTATCTCCCAGAGCGACTCCGCGTGAAGCGTCTTCCAGAATGTGTACGACTTTTACACAAAATGATTCACGGTTGTGTTTTTTTTTTCAATCTGCCATCTGCTATAATTAAGACAGCACTCTCTGTGGAGCCAATGTCCTGCCAGAGCCTAACAAACAAAACATGTTTTTATAAATGTCATACAATTCCCTGACAATGAGTGTGGGTGTTATGGTTCTGTTTTGTGTTGCAGAGTTTTGTGCCCCCTCCCCCCTGCCCCCCTTTCTGTTTTTCTTTCAGATCAGGTGCGTGGCAGGGGGCGTGTCAGGGGGCGTGGCTGGCTTCTCCATTGGCAGCAGATTAGGCTCACCTGTTTCTACTCTAGCTCTTCTCAACTTGGTTCTACTTGTCCTCTCACACTGACTTTTTTGTGTTAGATTTTTTTGTGTTGCCAGCTCCTCGCGTCACTGCTGTGGCAGCTTGTGTTTCACTTTTCCGAACATTAAAATATTGCCTGACTCAGTCTCTGCTTTGTGTCCCACCTGCAAACCACTCCATAACAGTGGGTCCCACATAAAAAAAGAAGAAAAAAAAAATCACCATTAGACAAAATAATGCTACGAAACTATCAAACAAACACAAAAGCCTGACCACATTAAGACATTTCCATTTTCCTGACCGGAGATAATGTTTTTTATTACATGCTTTCATATTCCTGGTTCTATCCTAAAGCCTGCATTACCCACAATGCACTTTGACCACCTACAATGCAGCAATGTTGGCAGCTCATGAAAACTGGAACTTGAGCTTGAACTTGAACGTCTGCATGTTTTGACCAGAAAACCTGTGGTTGTGCATAGTTGTGTTGGTGTTGAGTTCCAGAGGAGGTGGTTATTAGATGTGTTTTGTACCAAAGCGTGAGGAGTTTACTCCACACAGTCTGCTGGCGTAAAGAGAAAATGTAAATGAAGCTGAAGCGATGTCTCGTTTCTGTTGTGTTAAAATAACCTGAGGAAGAAACAGAATCCGTGGTGACAAGAGCTTAGAAGACGCACAAACAATTCCACCTCATTACGTTCATTTCCTCTGAACACCTTCACCTTTCAGATACGCACACATCTGTTTTGCTTCCTCTTTGTGTCTATGTGTGCGTCTGTGTGTGTGTGTGTAGACTGTGAATGATTCAATCACACTGTATGGAGGTGGATCAGAGGTTGACTTGAACGTTACCAGTCGGAATCGGTGCCAGCGCGTCCTGTGAATGCAGGAAACAGGAACAGGTTGTGGAGGCGGCAGCTCTCGTGGACCGCGTGCTCATTTTTCCTCATCAGCCTTCTGCCACATTCTGATCCGGTGTTCCGCTTATTGGGATGCACAGAGGGAGGAATGGGAAACGGGGATGAAATTGACTGATTCGGTGTCTTGTGGAAATGGAAACAGATTCGGTGCGACGCGGGAGCGACTCATTCTTTACTGCGACCAATAAACATCATTCCTCCTGCTACACATCATATCCAGTGCCAACAGGAAAACTGTTCTCCCATATTGTTGGGAGAGCAGTTCCGGTAGGTTGAGTTTATTGATAGTTTGAAAAGTCATCCATAGCAGTTGGAAACTGTTGATTTATTTACTATGACAAGACAGGTAATGAAGAGGTGATGGCGTTATTGGGCCTTCAGGCAGAAATAACAATGGAGGGCACAATAACAAATGAAATACTAAACCGTGCCATGTCTGCATCACTTATGGTACAGGGGGTCCTCGAGTTACGTCGGTCGCGAATTACGCTGTTTTCGTGGTTACGACACATCTCCCGTGAACTTCCTTGTTTCGGCTTAAGCGGTTTGCCCCGTAAATACGTACAGACTTCACACGGGAACTAGTTGGTGAGTGCTCTCTCTGTCTCTCAGCGCGCCTGCCGGCTCTCCAACACCTCCACAGCTGGGTTTACTTATGTGAAATGGCCGGGCGGCAGCGGCAGCCGGTAAGGAGATGCACACGGACACAGATGCGTTCGGGTTCGTGGCAATACCGTAGGTTTATTCACAACACAGGGTCTACACGGTTGATATCAGAAATCTAAAGGAAATGCTCATTACACTCGTGATCTCAACCCCTACGGTGGGTCAAGAGGGACAAAAAGGCAATTCACCATAATAAACTCTTATTTTAGTGTGGTGTTATAGCAACATCTAGTGGCACAATGTATGCACAATGGCACAATGAATGTATGGTCCGACTTTCGTCGAAATTCGGTTTCGACACATTCTCAGGAACGGATCTCCGACGTAACTCGAGGACCCCCTGTATTTATCAATGCTATGCTAATATCGATTTCTTTTGGATTATTAGCAGTGTCGGGTAAAAGTGAGCAATTATGCGTTCAAATTCAAAACCTGACTCATTTCAGATTCCGTCACACCAAACGGTGACGGCTTCCTGTTTTACCGCGTTGAGCCTCGGGAAGTAATGAGGCGATTATAATGTGCGACAGAGAAAGGCTGTTTTGCTCTAATAAAAAACATTTGTCCGTCCAGAACCGAAAGACAGACCTGCCCCAACACGATCAAGCCCGGTGTAATGAATCCATTTGTTTTTGTCATCAACTTTTCAGTCGTACATTTTGAGGAAGTGAGGAAGAAAAAAAAACAAACATTCAAAGTGGATCTGGGTTATTGTCTGTGCAAAAAAAAAAAAACGCATTCTACTAATGCACTCTTGCCTAAATGTTGTATAAATGTTTTATTAAAGAGAAGTTGTCGGCTCAGCCTCTTCTCATATAAAAACTCATTATTTTGTTTGGCCTTCTACTTCACAAGTAGTGCAGCTCACTTCTTGTTGTTCTATTTATATTGCATTGTGAAATAATATGGATATAAATCTGGTTTTATCACATATCCCGTCCTCCTATCCCAGTGTATTCAAAGTCATGGGACAACGTGAGCGTAATGGTCGTAAACAGAAAAAAACACTTTCAGCGCAGAGGAAATAAAGTGTGCAAGAGTTGGAAACTTATTGCACAAATAATTTAGTTATTGCACGAATCCTTTTTTATTTTTTTTATTTACTATTAAATAATGCATTTAAAGTAAACAATTTTAAATTTTTCTTCCATTTATTCAATTCCATTAATGATTGCTAATCTGAAGCGGGGAAAAAGGGGGCCATCACATTTCAAACCCAGACAAATTAATAAGTGACAGTGGGTCGTGACCTCTCCACGGCAGCTCTGTTTTGTTGTGCGCTCCGATAACGAGCTAATTCCATTTCTCTCACTGTTCGCTGTCGCGCCTCATCACATAAGCTACTACCCTGCTTAAGACTGTCAATCAAGGTCACGGACGTGATGGCGGCGGAAATGACACTCGCAGAAGTTTATGATCGTGCTCGCTTGGATTTTCTGTGACTGCGGAAGGCGAGGGGAGAAAAAAAAACAAACAGGAAAAAAAAGCCACAGAAACTAATTTACACGCCATCAAAAGCATGAAAGAGCACTTCTGTGGAGCGGCGATAAGCCTTCAAGGCCACTGCCAGAGCCTCCGGACAGTGCGCTGGACCCAGCCAAGTGGACGCTTCCTCTGACCACCTGTGTCCATCATTGTTCAGAAGAAAAGCCACGGGGCTGTTTTAACGGGAATGCCAGCGCGGCTGATAAATGGAGCGCCACGGCGAGGAGGCAGATAAACAAAAACGCGGCTGGAGATAAGCGGCCGGAGAAGTGCGCTGCACGTTATCGCGTGCAAAGTCATTTTCATGCGACGCACTTGAAAAGGTTGAAGGTGTGTGCGAGTATGAGTGCATGACAACAAACAACAACGCAGTGATATTTTGTTGTTGTTGTTATTATCAGGGCGGCGTCACTGAGACCTTTGACCTCTGATGTTGCTGCTTTAACTCGTTGCATTGCAACTCACTAACAATAACACAATAACAGTGTTGCAGCTGAAAGTATGCGATGTTATTTTATATTTAAACAATCACATATTATGTCATATTTCGTTTCTTTTATCCGGTTATGATTTGTTTTTGTTTTTTTTTGGTTTGTGTTTTTACATTATTATATAACATTACATATTATTTCTGCTTTTTGAAACATTTGGGATATTTTGTGTTCTCCAGCTTTAGCTTTTCCGCATCTGCTGCCAATGACATTCATTTAACTCCCGTGCGGTTGCTAACTGTATTAAAACGCCACGATGAGTCATCAACAGGCAACTCGTGAGTCTTTTCCAAGAAAATGTTGATGGTATATTTTGGCTTTCACAGTGTCGCACTGAGTGACATGGCGGGTTTTCATGCGCTCGCAGTGTGTGACTCGCGGCGTCTGGCGTCGAGCTAATATAAGAAAACACATGAAGGCTTTTCACATGATGATCTTCGTCATCATGTGGTTTTCTTCCGCACTTAGATCAGATGAAACTGCTTCCTCAACTCTTTCCTGGTGTTTTTCTTTTCTTTCTTTTTTTTTCGTTAATACTCTGGAGTTCAGTCTCATCCGCCGTGTGTAAACTCTGCAGGAGCTCCGGCTCCACCTGACACTTTCACCAACTGCTTTTTCAGAGCCACTTGAAGGTGAACATGAAAAAAAAAAAACGCTTCATCCAACAATGCAAAAAATATGAAAATTGAGTCCTTATTAAGTCGCTTTCAGTTTTAATTTGATTGAATGTATTTAAGGTGCAGAGTAGATGGAAATTAAAATGAGATTTCATAACATGCAGCTCGATGACAGATTATTTATGCAGATCACAGAAAGCAATAACGCATCTTGCAGTCGCTCAGCGTGACCTGAAATTCCTTATCCGGTATCTGAGACGCGGATAAATATAAAATAGCACAGTGCACTTTATCACCCTTTTCACATAACCTGGATGTTAAACAGCCGTAATTGACAAGCGTCTCAGAATGGGTGTTATTCAGTTTGGAGGGCTCCTATCACTGCAGCAGCTCATTTCAATTAACTTATCTAAGACCCTCATGAAAGGGAGAGCTGTATCACCATAATGAATAAAAGTACTATTATCCAACTGCAGATAATTACCATTACCAAAACCCGTCACAGTGCAGTTCTTTTTACAGCATACTTAGTTATATAATGTTATTGAATTTAATGATCACATGACTTTATATTTCCCTTTTTTTAAATTCTTCAGCTGCCTTTTAAAATGTGGTTATTAATGAATTCATACGCGCCCGACCCTCGAGCTGAGGATGGCGCCGCAGTTAAGTTTCAGTCCAGTTTGAAATGACTGGTTGAATGGGGGCAGAGTCTGTTATGGAGCCAGTTGGCCTAGCTTAGCATGAGGAAAACACTGTTGACCTGTATTATCTCTCCATCCAGGTTCAGGCAAAATTCCACCCACTTCCAAATGGGGTCGCGGTTAAGGTCAAGGCTTGTGTCGCACATATGTGGTGGTGGAGGATGGTAATTGTGCTGCTCCTTTAATAACTCTTAGATAAAAAAATAATATGGAATCTAAAAGTTTCCGGAATAATAAATCCACATTACTCAAAGCATGTAAAGAGGAGCCGAGTTCTGTCGATCTCCATTATTTCCAATTACATGCGTAAACAAGTCTGTGCTATTATACAGGCTCATCGTGTTTCTCAGTTTAAAGTCTCAGTTTTTTTTTGTCTTGTTAAAACAACAAGTCGTTATGTTTTTGTCTGCTCTGTAGAAACAGGCTCCATTTACACAAAGAAGAAAATAACATGTTTATGTTACAATAACATGTCGTGATGAGATGACGCTGCTGAGGCAGAAAAGGAGGTCAGCGGAGGTCAGCGGAGGTCAGAGAGAGGTCAGAGAGAGGTCAGAGAGAGGTCAGCGACAGTGGTCAGAGGCTGGTCATTCTGTGGTTTTACTGTGTGAGAGTCTCGGGTCAGGCAAAGGAAGGTCGTCTTGAACGCACCACCACGCCGACTGCAGCCGCTTCCTCGTCTGATCGATTAACGGCGTGCGTTGATCTGGAGGAGAGGCAAGGAACTGTGATGCTACGCTCCGCTGCTCACAGCCACGCCAGAGAAATGAATCTGAGCGTGAGCTTTATGGGGTGGGGGGGCAAAAAAAATAAAGCCATCGTCTTCAATGACTTCATCCGGTCAGGTCAAACACGCCAAAAACTTTAATGTGTGCGCTATAAAAGCTCTCAGTCAGCTGATGCAGGGTCTAACATGTGCTACACCAGTGGTCGTTGGAGGTTTATTGTTATAGCGTTAACGAAGGCCGCCGTCGCCATTATCCTTCGTCGATTCGATTCTACTGCATTTTTGTAAAACTTTTACTGTATTTGTGTTCTTTTTTATTTTTTTAAAGTGTAAATGTGGGTGTCTATAAACACATGAGGTCTCCACAGTGAGAACAAACAGGTTTCCTGCAACAAATGTGTTAAGGGCAATTAAAAAAAAGCACAGTCTGGTGCAGGCAACTGGGTGCGAGCTAATCAGACGTTTATAAGCGACAGTATTTTATCGATATGGCATAAGGTGTTGATAATGTCACGAGCAGCTGGTGTTCAGCGGCAGCTGCAGCTGTTAACAGGAACTGCCAGGGAAATTTAAACGACTTTCCTTTTTTTTTTTTTTTTCTCCTCCAACACAGAAGCAACAGAGCCAGAGAAAATAAAATCAGAGGCCTGGTTGCAGTACATTGTTTTTGAAAATATGGCTTTATCCAATAGATATACCAATCAGATATGTACTTATATGTATAGCTGATTGGTATGTTGAGCAGTAACGTGGTAGATAATTTATTAAATTGATTGGTTTTTATATACCATCATATCAGTATGATGAAGAGAGTGTTTATGGTGGATAAAAGGTAAATAAAATACTATAATTTAGATATATAGTATTTTATATCTAAATTATAGATTTACCAATCATATGCTGTATATTCTTTTTAAAAAAACAGCTTAAAAATATGTATTATAATTGAGGGACTTTTCGCTCTTTGATCATGGGTAACCTAGGTAACAGCAGCCTTTATAACTGTGCAAACTGTGTGTGTGCATAATGATGGACGTGGGGCCACATGTCCAGTCTGATGGCTCCAGATGGTAAACTGAGAGGGGGGGGGGGCAGGTTGTCAGGGCCTTTTCAGCCTATCGCAGTTACCATTTTACGTTGGACAAATATCAGCGGCGTCTCGAACCAGATCCGAGATGAGGTGGGCCGAGTTATTTCCAGCCCACTTGCTCACGTTAAACGCTCGTGCTCCCACTCGGTTCACCCCACAGTCGTTGGACTGATGGACGGTTGTCCAGTGGGCTGAAGGGCCCGGCTGCAGGCTCCACTCATGGTCCTCACGCTCTCTCGTCTTCCTCTCACGCAGACTGGACGTGTCATCACCGGGTCTTGTTACGCACCACTCCAAATAAAAATGTAAAAAATAAAAGTAGGGTAGAAATATGTGAGTTTACGTTGTTGTTGTTTTTTTCTTTTTGTCATATTGTACAACATGATTATGGAGACTGAGGGTCTGCAGCTATGCTACATAACCATGTCACCCAAAAGTGGAAGCGTCACCAGAAGATCCACTCAGCTAAAAGCCCAAATCAGATATTAAACGCTAATATTAAATTGATGTTACCGTCATCGTTCCCAGGTTTATCAGAATGGACATACGCCTGGAATCAATGTGTGTCTGTATCTTTCCTCTTTACAGCCAGAAATCACGACCTGTGAATTGACACAGATGATAAATGGGGCGGTTGCAGACAGATAGGATGGATTTAGCCTTCTGCACCCGACTCTTACACAGGTCGCTGGCTGCTCGGCTGGACGCCTCCGATTTCTACAGCTTCAGTGTTTTAGATGCTGCTGCAGAGGAAGAAGGTGGAAAACATGAATTGGATGTGATTACTATAGTTGTCGTACCTATGTGGCCCCATGTTGGCGTTTAGAAATCTTAGCAATTGGTGAAGGTCAACATCGCTGAAATTGATCCCTGCAGATGATTGATGCTTTTGGTTTTTTGTCTTTTTTTGTGTGCGTTGGACAGTAAAAGTGTCACCTAATAAACTTGTTCAAAACTCCATGACACAAACAAAGGAGCTTTTTTTTTTCTAGTTCGACCGTATCCGGAGGTGACCGATCGCACCGTTTGTCTGAACCCAAACGCCGGTGTGAGTCCCACCGAAAGTCGATGACACAAAAATTGCCGCGCAACGGGATAAATGTGCTTTTGAAGCCTTCTTCAAAAACAGCCAGACGCACAATAGCTCATCCTGACGCCGCTGTGTCAAGCAGACAAATGCGGTCGAGTGAGAGTCCTGATTTCCCTCCCGCTTATTCTTTTTGTCGGCGGTTATCAGTGATGTCGGACAAACCGTTTCATCTCTTACCCCCTTAAAGAAGATAGGATACTACGATGCATCAGTGTATCCCAACCACCAAGTTCCCTCAATAATATCCCTGTCAAGTCTTATCTTCTCTCTCTCTTCTTTCTCCCACTGCAGCTTGTGAGCAAACAACAGACAACACAGCCCCAGTGAATGAAATAAAATCCTGGTGGCTCCAGGTTAACGTACTTCGTTAGTGGTTTCAGTTTTGCATGTCTGGCTTAATTTAATGGGCCGGAAAAAAGCCCTGGGACAATTCTTTTGACATTTCAGGAATGCCAGGCCCGGCGTTCTGTGAGACCACAGAGAGCAGGAGGGACGGGGTTTGGGAGAGGCTTCGGATTAGAGCCGGAGGAGCCTGGATGCAGGCAGAGCCGAGGAGCACACTGCTGGAGTGTTGGTACTGGGAGGTGGAGTGCTGCCAGGAGGGGGGGTCACATCCATGACAGCAGCAGTCATTCCTACAGAACTCCCCTCTGACATATATATACAGGGGGTCCTCGAGTTACGACAGTCGCAAGTTACCTCGTTTTCGTGGTTATGACACATCTCCCGTGAACTTCCTTGTTTCGGCTTAAGCGGTTTTCCCTGTAAATACGTACAGACTTCACACGGGAACTAGTTGGTGAGCGCTCTCTCTGTCTCTCAGCGCTCTCCAACACCTCCACAGCACAGCTAGGCTACTCTGCGTTGTGTTTACTTATGTGAAATGGACGGCTGGGGGGGGGCAGCGGCAGCCGGTAAGGAGATGCACACGGACACAGATGCGTTCGGGATCGTGGCGATACCGTAGGTTTATTCACAACACAGGGTCTACACGGTTGATATCAGAAATCTAAAGGAAATTCTCATTACACTCGTGATCTCAACCCCTAAGGTGACAAAAGGCAATTCACCATAGTAAACTCTTATTGTAGGGTGGTGTTATAGCGACATCTAGTGGCACAATGTATGCACAATGGCACAATGAATGTATGTTCTGACTAACGTCGAAATTCGGTTACGACACATTCTCAGGAACGGATCTCCGTCGTAACTCGAGGACCCCCTGTATATATATATATATATATATATATATGTAAAGACAAGCTGATGTGAATATTTTGATGTGCTGACTGTGCTTTTATTTTCTGGGGGCACAGTTGGCACAGCAGTTTATGCAGCACAAAGTTATGCATTGTTTTCCAGTTGTTGTTGTTGTTGAGTTTTTTTCCCTCCTAATTGAAAGCAGGCCAAATAAAAGTGAAATAATAAGCGGGGATTTTTCTTTGTTTTTGTTTTTTTAAGAAAACCCGTATTCATGAAACACAGGCTTTATTTCTGACTGCAGAGAAAACAATATGATTCATTTTTCCATGAGATCCTGGGATAAATCAACTAAATAAGTGTAAAATAAGGAAACTGATAAAAAAAACCACACACACACACACAAACATACACATACGTATCTATATAACTGACTACAGCTTTAATCATCAGATCAGTGTGTGTGTGTGTGTGTTATACAAGTGTGAAGAGGTTGTTTTCAGCACAGATTAAACAAACTACTGAGTGTCTCTAGTATAGTGTCAGGACTGTCAAGAAGTCTGGTTGTGTTTAGTTGTCGTCCTGTGTCGATGTTTGATGGCTTCCTGTTTTATTTTGAAAGTTTTTTAAAAGTTTTTTTCACATCTGGTCTTTCCAGGCTATTAAAAAAGGAGGAAAAAAATAGTCTCTGTTGTTGTTGTTGTTAGCCCTCATGTTTGTTCGCTAAACACTGCTTTGTGTATTAGTTCCATGTAATTTAGTTCAATTTAAATTTAGCATTTGTCTCATTGTTACCATTCTGAGTTGCCGTGACCTGCTGCTCTCGTGCCGGGCTCGCCGTGACCCGGTGATAATGACGCAGTCTATTTTCAAGCGGAATGTTGAAGAAGAATCAAAACGCTGTTTTCCCCCGTTTTCATACGCGAGCCAATTAAAGGGAGGGATGTTGTGCACAAAAGCCTAATTACCACACCTGCACCTGACACCACCACCTCACACATGCACCTCACACATGCAGAGAAAACAAAACAAAAGAGGGCGACACCTCTGTAATTCCCACTAAATTGTTCATCTGCTAACTGCTGCTGGTTTTGTTTCTGAAAACAGTTTCATGGGTTAAATAATAATTTAACCCAGAGGATTAAATCTCTCTTTCCGCCCCTCATCTCTCCAGCAGTGTAAGTGTTTGTTCTTATCAAAAGCGTTGTGTTGTTGTAGCTGTTTGATGCTCTCCTCGCCGTCCGCCTGTCTCTTCCTGTTTGTATTCTCCATGACCTGTTGGCAGCAGCCGCTGAGCTTCTACCTGTTGTGCAGTTTCCTTTTTTCCTGTTCGGTTGAGGTTTGATGGATGGTCATGATGGTTGTTTTTTTTTTTTTTTTTTGCTGACAGTAAAGAGCTGAGCTGCATAAAGTTTCGTCTGTGTCTTGTGGCTCACACACAGCTGGGTGTCACGTTTCCTGCGCCCACATCATATTCAGCCGCACGTTAAAGAAAAGCTAATCAAAGCACTTGTTTTATGCGACATCTCCCTTTATTGTTATTCACATCAAAATTATATTCCGACCTGCTGTTCTGGGCTCCACAAAGCCGTGCTCGTTGCCGTGTTTATGGCGGTCATCTGCTTTTTTTTATCAGCACTTCATAATTTTATATAAGAGGAGATTCTCAGCTTTACGCTGTGCTGCTTTATGAATGTTTAAATAATTAAGTCTGTAATTATCTGCCTCGTAGCTGATAAGTCCTAACCGGCTGCATTGTTGGGTTTATATCATATACATCTCAATTCACAGGTGAGTACATTTATGGGAAAGGTCAGAGGTCGCCTCACAGCAGCCGCTGCAGCTTGTTAAACATGAAGCACAGTAGATTCCGCCTGAGAGTTTCTCTTCTTGCCTTGAATTTATGCAGCTTGTTGTTGTTTTTATCTAAGATTTACTCCTCACTCTCTGCTGTGGTGAGGTTTGCTGTTATGACAGAAAATATATGTTTTACAGTAAACCTGCTATTTCAGTGTCTGTTGTTGTCTGGACCTATATGGCATCACACTTTGATGATGATGATGTTTGAGCTGAGAGAACTGAAACATTAGTACCTTGATATTTGGTTACGTTTGCCATTTGAAAGCATTTTTAATCACATTTGAAGACAGAAAACTTTGATTGAAATCAGTCTCGTTGACTTTTTGGGAAATTAAAACCTGCATGTTGTCTTTACAAACGTCCACATGCAACTACAAACCATCGTCCACAACATGCAAAGCTTTAATTGAATCTTTCAGATGATTGACACCAGCTACTGCTCTGACATAGAGGTCAGCTCACTAAATGGTCCACTGCCCTCCTTGATAACCATAAAGAACCATAGCTAATTTTCTTAGAAGAGCAATTTTAAAATGAATTGCACATTTCGTCAGACTTAAAAAAAAAGCCTCTAGCCTTCAGCATGAAGACACATGTGGTTTGAGTGATTTGTACTATGACTTTTTAGACTTGTTTACTTGTTGAATCTCCTGGAATTTGAAAGAGGAGTCTGTTTCTCCTCAAAGGAATTTGAACAAGGTCGATTCTGATTTCCATTTCTCAGAGTAGATTGTTATTAATATTTTTAGAGTCACACAAACCCAGTTCAGTGAGTAGGGGTGTTTCACAGCATATCTTAGATCAGATTATATCTCTTAAATAAGATATGATACATTTTTAATTTTAAGTCTTTTTTATTTAAAGTTGCAAGGCAGGATTTTTATTAGTTTTACGCATTCTGAGGGGGGGTAAAGACAGCAACCTCTCACTAATTTACACACTCCTTCTTGTTATGGCACCAAAAGTGTCTCATATGTTGTTGCAGTAAATGAGGGAAGATTAATCTTTCACTGTTCCAGCCCACTCCGGGTTTTCAGCAGAATAACCTGTGTTATATTTTAGCAACGGGACACAGGCAGATCCCAAATAAATATTTTACACCTATAAATAATTCTTCTTGTTTCTCGCGCCTGTGAGGAACTGGTGCTACCTGCTTTGCAGGCTCTGCAGGCCTGTGTCACACATCTTGAATAGAATAATACGTGCGACACCTCATAACTACATCTCCAGCGCAACGTCCAGGCAGCTTATTCTGCAGTAAAACAATGGAATATATATTACTCCGAGAGCATTGTGTTTATTTCGCTTCAGGTTCCATAATGTGCCCATGAAAGCAGTTTATCATTATGAATAGTAACTGCAATGTGAGAAAAGTCACCCTTGTATTGCTATACAAACCTGGAGACTATATTTTCCAAGCTAGCCTTGAATTAATAAGATAAAGTAGTAAATGGCGTTCTGGGGAGTTGCAGAACATGTGGAGTTTGTTTGATATTCTGGTGTTCCTCAGGGAGCCGCTGTGGTCCCACTCTCCCTTTGTGGTTAATGATACTAATGAGGGAGTTTGTGAAGATTAGGACCATTATTCACTCATGTTGTTTTGCACAGTTAGTTCCAATTAGTTTATCGTACCTCATGCTTTTTCAACACTTCCAGGTTTCCTTACGGCTCTTGGAGATCACGCTGAGGTAGAAAAATGATCAAACTGAGAATAGATTTTGAAAATCATAGAAAATGATATTAGATATTCCAGTGAGAATTTGAGACTTGAACTCAGACAGAAGTTCTGAGATGCCTGGCTGCACAAACACCCGCACGCTATCCTATTTCAGTCATAAATCTTTAATCGTACCTTGTGCTATTCAAACCAAACTGGTTCAGAAAACAGGAAAAAGGGGATTTTCAAATAATGTCTTTAAAGCCATTTTCTGAATAGAAGATCTGGTGCATGTCACTTCTGCATCGTCAACGATACCACAACTGTGTGTGCTGAGCCTTGTAAAATGATATAATTTGGTGTCTCGCTAGAACAAAACCACTCCTGCGACAATGTTTTGCCACATGTAAGACACTGTTATTGTAAAGATCACAGACGTGTCAGTGGCACAAACAGGCTGCTGCTCTGTTCTCTGAGATGTGTCATGGGAAAAAGCAACGCAGTCTCTTTTATTACAGCTGCGGTTTCACTTCAACCCGAGATTCACCAGGTGCAGGATTTCTTAGCCCGTACAGCATCTGAAAGATGACAGACTGCATAGTTATTGTAATGTGTGAAGTGGGTAGTAAAATTTAGTGTAAGGTCGTCCCATCTGAATGAAGGTTAATCTGCAACAGAGCAGATGAGGTTTTATCATTCCTCCAATCAAACAGCCTTCTGTAGATACGAGACAGGAACTGAGCGATGTCGTTCTCAGCACTGCTCGAGAAGAGGAGATTGTTCATTTTCTGATAGCGCGGCCCCTCAAACTATTTCACAGCTGCAACAACTTACTGGTTAAAGCACTGAAATTCTGACCTTTCTCTTTCTTACTCTGCACTAATTAAAGTTTAGAGAGGAGCCTGCATCACTCGCAAAGGACAAGCTCCTGCAAGAATAACACATAGAGTGGCTGGCCCTTCAGAATCAATCATATGCATTTAGCTTAGTCAGCGCCTTCTTTATGACAGGCAGTGATAATGTATAATATAATGCATGCCGTATATATATCTATATTTTTATGATCTACCAGTAATGTGAGACACACGAACACACACATATACAGTATATAGCTGTAGGTAGGACATAACATGTCTAACGCATGGAGGTGGCAATTAGGAGCGCAATTCTCAAGGGTGAAGAGATGAGTATATAGAGTGATTTACAACATGAACCAAATGAAACGTATGTATGAAAGGATGCCATGTGTGATTTATAAAGGTCATAATTCAACTACAGAGCTGGATGTCTGAACTACACGTTACCCTTTGTTGAGGATTAAGGACAGAGGATGTTGCGGACGTTGGTGCGAATGTAGAAGCGACTCAATATATAGAGCTTAATTATTTTTTTGGTCATTTTCATATGGATAGAAGTGTCAACAAACAAAGCGTCAAGGAAAAAAAAAATCAGTCTGACGTTCAGAATGGGAATGATTTGCTGCAATCCTCACCCATTCTCATTATTCAAGTCGTTCTTTGGGTGGTGTAGTTACACAGTGCGTTGACAGCTGAGGCAGACAGAACTGAATGTGCTCTGACGAGTGTCACAGGAAATAAGTAGTGAACCTTGTGAGTGAAATTAAAAATTAAGTGGGACCTGAATGTGGTGCCAGAAACTGCTCCACTGGCAGTCAGGCTGATTCTATTGTAGCGAAATAGAACAGAAATGTAGAGTGGAAATAGAAATGTCACTTTTGATCAGAAGTTATTGTTTTGTTAATGACACATAGTTACAACTGTTAAACCAGTGTTTGTGGTTAAAAGCAGATTATCATGCAACGTATGTGTCTGACCACTGAAGGAGCTGTCCTTAGTGCTGAAATCTTGCTCTGAAGTTCACGTAGAAAAGCCTATTAATTAACCACGTGTATTTTATAAACGGTGAAGCTGAAATCTTTGGCTGGTTAATTTCTTCATTTATCAGTGATGATGATGATGATGAGAATTTGTAACTTTTATCCGTTTTTGTAAATTGTTATGTAAGTAAATGTAATTTGCTTCAGGTGGAGACCTCATGTACAGTAGTGTACAGTTAAACAGCAGACAGGGCATTCTCCTCCTCTCATGGTTAAATCCCACGACTCAGTCGCTGCAGTGATCTGAAAGTTGATCTTATAATCATGATTACAAAAACAAAATCCTTGTGTGTTTCAGCCCTATACAATTACAGACAGTTTTTAACTCTCGACAATGGCTGTGCTTTCTGCTCGGATGGATCCCATGATTAGTGGACTCATTATTTTGTCATGCTCGGATGCTCTTTTGCTCTCCATCTGGTAATGTACACAACTCACCTCAGTGGCAGACAGACTCACAACTTCACAGTCCTTGTCAGCACCTAAATTGGTTAAGTACTGTAAATCAACAAAAACAACAACGCTAAAAAAAAGAAATGACAAAATGAGAAAATGACAGGCATCCTGCGCTGTTGCGTTTGTGAAACGCTGACAGTGATGAGGTTTGCACTCTCCATCTCGCCGCGTGGATCATTTGCTGTCTCTTCAAAACTCTTACAATAGCCGTTGTTCGCGCCCGCCGCCACTCGCGAGCTCTTTCGTTTCCGGCTGCGTGAGGCTCATTGCGTGTTTTCAGGATGCTTTTCTGTCGAGCACAAATCCAATTTGTGGTGACTAAAATCCCCCCCATTCTCCTCTCACTAAGTGCATCTCAGTATTTGCTGGATGGAGATGGGATTAGCTCAGGCAGAGGGCACAGCTGCAAATGTTTAACCTTGCTTCCAGGTCCTATTGTTATGCTTCTAGTTTTATTAGCTGCATTTGAAAAAGAAGATGAGACTTGAATATATGTGATAATATTTGGCTACTGTAGTCGCCTGGTTTAATTGGCGGGACATCACATTTCCCCCTGCGGGTAAAGATATTTGTGGCAACGAATGTTTTGAGTGAACCGCAGATTTCATTGCTGATGTGGAAAACGCTATTCGCGGTGAACGACATGCATGACCCCGTATGAAACAAGGACTAATATCAACCAATTAAACGAGAGAAGAATTGGCAGCTGAATCGTCGAGCTGGTGCCATGGTAACATGTGCACAGTGAGAGAAATCCAATTGTAGAGGATCCTGTCAGCTGAGCTGGGGGCCACAGTTTCTGCTCATGATTTATTAGCAGAGCACTGCCACACTTGCCAATAGGAAAAGTGTTTCAGTAGTCATGAGGATATACAGAGATGGATGAAAGTAAAAAAATTGAATAACATTTCTCCTCCACTCACTTCACGTTTCACTTCAGCTTCCTGTTTGCAACTAGGACAAGACAAGTATTTATATTTGATTGAGTTTGAATCCGTATACGTGGAAATTACATGTATATTCATTCCCATGTTTCTTTCTTTTTGAATTAGCTTTTTTTCCTGCTGCGGTGGAAATACAGTGTGTGCTGGTGTGTAGCTCCAGGGTTCGGGTGATATCAGAGCTGCAACATCAACCAGCTTCGTGGTCGAGATACTGAAGTATCACTTCCTTTGCCACTCCGATAGGAAGTACAGCTCCTCTGTTGTCCAGAGTCGCTCTTGTTATTCCTTGTGTCTGCTTGTTACATCTGTCAGGCGCTGTATCATCCATCCGTTGTGTGGCCGGGTGCGAGACTGTGTGTGATGCGGGGTTATTTGTGGAGCTGTAGCCTTCCTTTCCACAGATAACGACCTCCAGAAATAATCCAGACAAAAGGTTATAAACACTTTTCCCTTTAGTGTTTTTTGTTTGTTTGTTTGTTTGTTTGTTTGTTTTCTTAATTTGCCAAAAGGCAGTGGTTGAAATCTGGGGTTAAAAATCACAGTTTAATGCAGGTTTTTTTTAACAGCCTTTAAGTATATTATAGTGATTTTATGCTGTATCCACATCATGGAGTCCTTTTCTTTTAAATTGCTGCTGCAGGGAGAGTTGACATCTCATCATTTAATCTCTGACCTCAGCATCGACCGCAGAAGAAGCGCAGCCGCCGCTTTTACCTGAATGACGCTCATTATATGTGAATGAAAGAGGAACTGTACATATTTGTTGGACACGCCATCAGTAATGACCTCGCTACATCTGCTATACACTGTCTGCAGACAAAAGCAACACACAGTGACAGCAGGTGGTGATGTCAGCAACAAATAATGCTGTAATGATGAGACTTGCTTTGTACAATTAAGTTTAATAGACAGAAAATTGTTTATCAATTCTTTAATGTTTTTTTTTAAGTAAAACGTTAAAGACAAATCATTAATGAAAGTTAACGTTTGCATCTTCACCACCTGTTGTGTTGCATGTAATAAAACCACATATGAAACTGACCTGAAGATTATGTAGATTATCCGGAAAAAAAAAAAAATCCTCAGTGTACTTTTCCATTTTAACTCTAGGAACCTTCTTTTTCTTTTACATGACAGTCTTATTTTGTTATAGCCAGTAAACTGACCTCATCGCAAGAGACAAGACTACGTTTTTCTTATTTAAAGAAAATTCAATGATTGTTTTTGGCAAACTTAGTTTATTTATGTCACTATGTGACCGAAACTTTTGATTTGGATTCTGTTGTTGTTGCCGTCAGGGCTGCGTATAACGACACACTGCGCTTCACTGCCCGGGTGGAATTCTAACTTAAAAGCCATATACCATCTGCAGCGGCTCTTCAAAAATCCAATCACTTAGCCACAAATTGATTCTTTGTCGCTATGTGAAAGTCTTATCTTTGCTATAACGGCTCTGTTCAATATGGAAAGCGAATGCTATTGTGTGAGCTGTGAATATCTGAATACCGCTCTCGCTTGTTATTGTGGTGATGCTGCTGCTGCAGCTAAATGTTTTTTTTTTCCAGAACATAAGAGTTATTACATTTTTCATGGATTGTCTTAACGATATATATATATATATATATATATATATATA
>JAFBJQ010001941.1:6602-25067 GCA_016785345.1 Trinectes maculatus
TATTCTACTTGTATAATTAATAATTATAAGTCATGTTGTTGATGTGTTGTGTACACGTGGCATCCATTGCACTTCTGTCCATCCCTGGGAGTGGGATCCCTCACATGAGTCTCTCCTGGAGGTTTCTGCGTTTTTTTTTCCTCTGTTAAAAGGGTTTTTTTTGGCAGTTTTTCCTCACCCTTGTTGAGGGTGTAGGTCAGAGGCTGTCACACCCTGTACCCTTTGTTAAAGCCCTATGAGGCAAATTGCAATTTGTGAATATGGGCTATACAAATAAAATTTGATTGATTGATTGATTGAATCAGTCCGGCCCTCGACTTACCATTTTAAAAAAAAATTTGGCCCACTGTGTATTTGAGTTTGACACCCCTGCATTAAGCCAAACGATAGCATTTCTAATATGGGAAGCAAACGCTCAAGTAAAGGAAGTGGTAAAAGTGGAAGACCAAGCACCGCTTCTGCACGCATATCGGCTGAAACAGAGAAAGCTGCTCCTGTTGCCTGTGCTTCAGCTCTGAGGGAAAGGCAAGCATTGGAGTAGCAGGAGCAACAGTTAAGGAGGAATCGAGAACAGCTTGACTTGGAAGCAGAAATAGCCACAGCCAATGCAGAATTGTCAGTGTTGAAATCCTCTAATGTGGGCAGTTCTGGTACAGGACCCACAAATGGAATGAAATCCTATCTGGAAAGGAAAAATGAGTCTGTGATTGTCTTGCAAATGAACATCAGTCTGGATTATGGAAATCAACGCAACAACAGTGCTCAATAAAACCAAACAAACCACTGGATGCGCAAACAGAAGAACAGGCCAGGTGCTTTAAAACAGAGGGAAATTCACACCAACTTAAAGGTCAAATGGCAACCTTTCAAGTAAACAATGAAATCAGTCAACCTCAAATCACTCATCAAATCACTCAACCTCACACAAATTAAAGAAGACATATAGACCCTTTCCAAAAAATTAGAATATCATGGAAACGTTGTTTAATTTCCATAATTCCATTCAAAAAGTTAAACTTTCATAGATTATAGATTCAGGGCCCACAGTTTAAACGACTTGAAGTGTTTATTTGTTTATTTTTACATAATTTGGGTTTCCAGCTCATAAAATCCCTGAAAACAGGAATTCAAAAAATTAGAATACTGTGAAGAAATCAGCCCAAATTTTGCAGGGCATAAATGTTTTAAACTGAGTGTCACACACTAATCATCCACTAAACTCAAAGCCCCTGCACAGGTTTCCCCAGGTGTCATTTAATTGCTTCAGTTTGGTTCAATTGTCTCAGTTCGGTTCAATATGGGGAAGACTAAAGACTTAACAACTGACCAGAAGACCATCATTGATACTCTCCATAGGATGGGTAAGCCACAAAAGTTCATAGCTAAGGAGGCTGGCTGTTCACAGAGTGCTGTGTCCAAGCATATCAACGGAGGGTCTAGTGGAAGGGCAAAATGTGGCAGGAGAAGATGCACCAGCAAAAGAGATGATTGTGCGCTTCAGCGGATTATCAAATGGAGAAGATTCAAGAATCTGGCAGAGATCCAGAAAGAATGGAATGAGGCGGGAGTTACAGCTTCAAAAACCACCACATTCAGACGCATCCGGGAGATGGGCTACAACTGTCGGGTTCCTCGGGTCAAGCCACTTCTGAACCTGAGCCATCGTAGGAAGCGTCTCAACTGGGCCAAGGAGAAGAAGGACTGGACTGTTGGCCAGTGGTCCAAGATCCTCTTTTCTGATGAAAGTACCGTGTGCCTTTCATTCGGGAATCAAGGTCCAAGGGTTTGGAGGAAGACGGGTGAGGAACAGAACCCAAGCTGCTTGAGGTCCAGTGTGAAATATCCACAGTCAATCATGATTTGGGGTGCAATGTCCAGTGCAGGTGTTGGTAAACTCTGCTTTCTTAAATCCAAGGTCACTACAACAGTCTACCAGAATGTTTTAGAGGACTTCATGATTCCTTCTGCTGAGGATCTGTATGGAGATGCAGATTTCATCTTCCAGCAGGACATGGCCCCTGCCCATACTGCCAAAAGCACCAAAACCTGGTTTGATGCCCATGCCATCACAGTGCTTGACTGGCCAGCCAACTCGCCAGACCTAAACCCCATTGAATGCCACATTGCATTGAGGCTGTGATTAATGCAAAGGGATTCCCAACCAAGTACTGAAGACATCGTTTTGAAAGTACCATATTTTCATTGATTTGATGTCATCCTAATTTCTTTCTTTTTTTTCTGCAAAAACTGAGAAGTAAATGGTGATTTCTTCACAGTATTCTAATTTTTTGAATTCCTGTTTTCGTGGGTTTTATGAGCTGGAAACCCAAATTATGTAAAAATAAACTAATAAACACTTCAAATCGTTTAAATTGTGGGCCCTGAATTTATTATCTATGAAAGTTTAACTTTTTGAATGGAATTATGGAAATTAAACAGCTTTTCCATGATATTCAATTTTTTTGGAAAGGGTCTGTACTTACCATCATGCACAGACAAAACAAAATAACTGCTGCTTTGGTGAAGCAGCAACTCACAAGATCTCCACCACCAAGAGAGATTCCTATATTTCAAGGGAACCCTCTGCAGTACATAACTTTTATGAAGGCATTCAAGCAGAGAGTGGAGGATAAGCCAGGAGTACCAGCATTTGCCTCCTGAACGTGGTTATGCAGTGGCTGCTTCAAGAGCACTTTTGAAATCAGTATAAAGTTGCTAATGCCTACACGCTAATGTAATCTCCAATGGTTATGCAGAGAAGGTACCTCAGCACCAGTTGGATGGTGCTGAAGGAAAGGTCTGGTATATTCCACACCACAGAGTCTAATATCCAAGGAAGAACACTTTACGTGTGGTGTTTGACTGTGCAGCAATGTTTAAAGGAACATCACTAAATAATCAGCTGTTGCTGGGGCCGAACCTTACCAGTAGTCTTCTTGGAGTGCTCACCAGGTTCAGGCAAGAACCTGTAGCAGTTATGGGAGGGATACAGAAGATGTTTTACCAGGCTAAGGTGGCAGAAACAGACAAAGACTTCCTTTGTTTCCTGTGGCCTGAGGTTGACATTAGTCAAGAGGTGACAGAGTATAGGATGACTGTTCATTTGTTTGGAGCTGTTTCATCCCCAAGCTGTGCTTGCCATGCACTCAAGAAAGTAGCGGAGGACGGACGTAAAACCAGATGAACAAAAAATGGCTGATCTGCCAATAGAGAGGACTCTACCTGATCTCCATCCATTTACAAGTACTGGAGTCGACTACTTTGGACCAACTGAGGTGAAAAGAGGGAGAAGCATGTGTAAGCGCTATGGAGTGACTTTTACCTGTTTGTCAAGCAGAGCACTTCACTTGGAGATGGCAACTTCATTAGACAGTGATGCATGCATTAATGCTTTGAGGCGATTTATGAGCAAAAGAGGTCATATTTTGTCTGACAATGGCACTAATTCTGTTGGATCTGCGAGGGAATTGCAGGAGGCTCTTGAAAAGTTAAACCACAGCAAGATACAGAGAGCACTGCTTCAACATGGAATTGAGTGGAGTTTCAATACACCAGCAGCATCCCATTATGGTGGTGTTTGGGAGCGTATTATTCGGATGATCAGAAAAGTGCTCAATTCTGTCCTGCGTCTACAAAAACTGGATGACAATAGATTCCATACAATTCTTTGTGAAGTTGAGGCCATACTGATCGTCCTATCACTAAACTATCTGAGGATCCTAACAACCTTGAACCTCTTACACCCAATCATATTCTCCTGCTGAAAGGTAAACCTGCTGTACCACCCGGTAGGGAGGCCGCAGGAGAGTGAGAGTGGATTACAGAAACATTATCATTCATTCATCCTCATTCATTTATCTTGTATCAGTCAACACGGCACAGTAGTCTATACTTAACCACAAATTGTGTACAATAAATCAGACAAACCGGAAAATAAGTTTTGGACAGTTGGACATCTGTAAACCTACACCGGCACGCGTACAAGCCACTTCAAATCAGTATCACTTGCCAGCATGTAAGTCAGTCAGCATGCAGGGCGGTGGTTGGTGGAGCAGAGTGGGGGGCTGGCTCTATTTGTGAGAGAGTGAACCTGCAGTGAGGCTAGAGGGCAGCGAGAGTCTGAGTGGAGTCCTGCAGCTAACAAATTTTGCTGGATGCTCTGTACCAGGGGTGTCAAACTCATTTTGGTCGGGGGGCCGCATACACCCTAATCTGATCATAAGGGGGCCAGACCAGTAAACTCATAGTGTAATTACATAGATTCTATGTAATTACGCTTGGACTTATTGTATCTTCTAAGATACTTATTGTATCTTCTATGTCAGCACATCTGCTGTTAGTTCAGTGGCAGTATTGTGTCATGTTGTCTGCCCTGACTAAAACAGTGCGCCCTTAGCAGGCAACATAGGAACTGCATATGTTGAGGAGTTTGACCTCTGATGATGATTTAACCGAATTGACCACTGCAGGGCTTCGGTCAGAAAGCACAGGAGACATCAATGGATTCTAATGTTTACTGCAGAACTGTGGCGCCATACGTTCTGGTACAGTGCAGTTTCTGAAATATCACAACAAATAAGGAACCAAATTATCACTGTGTACTGCCTTATATATGCAGCCAAATACAGTAACCACTTCACACACAGCAAATAAATACATCTCAGTGTCATCCACTTAGTATTAATGAATGTAGCTCTAACTTTTAATTATGTAGCAGACACATGTAAACCAAAGGTACTATGGAGGCTACCAGTCATAACAAACTTCCTCGAGCTCAGTTAGCTTATAGATGCAGAAACTGCCACTGTAAACAACAGCTCGGTCGGTATACGTGAGGCAGGAAAGGGAAGTGCCTAAACTGCCTACAAAATAAAACTCTCACTTCAAAACAAAGGCATGAATACAAACTCATTTCTGACTTGGAGAATTCTTAACAGCATATTTACAAAAAAAAATGTAGTTCATGATTTTTTGATTTTTGTGGATTTTTTCATATTGCAGATTTATCGCGGGCCGGACTGGACCCCCGGGCGGGCCGAATCCGGCCCGCGGGCCGTACGTTTGACACCCCTGCTCTGTACTGTGTGCTGATGTGAATGATAAATAAAGCAGTGACCTGTTTGATATCATACTGCTTGTCTCCACTTCCAGGCGAACTGCTACAATACTTACTAGTCCAACAGTAACAGTGCCAAGTCACCGCCGGTGGAGCACCCCCCCCCTCAGGCCAGCGAGTGAAAGCAGGGCCAATATTCACCCTCGTCTGAGCTCTTACTTTATCAATCACTTTATCCCGCTTTCTTTTCTTTGTGTCTTCAAAACACACCCTTAGTCACTTCAGTTCTCTTGGTGCTTCAGCCGTAGACAACTAGGCTAATTCAAGTTTTAGCTCATTCTAAGGGGGAGGGAGAGTGTGACATATACCGTAAAGCAATTCTGTAGTTCTTTTTTTTGAGTGGTCACATGGTTTCTACCCAAACCACGAAGTTACATTGTGCCAGTGTAGGCGATACAGGCGCTCCGGAAGTAAATTAATTTCCTAAAATATTTACTTTTGGAAAATAAAGGCATATTTCTACTCAAAAAGGGAGAACATTAATTTCTTTCAGACAAGCAGTTTATAAACTGTTTACAAACATTATGTCACTGAGTCTCTGAGAACCCAAGGGCACAGAGAGATGTAATAGGCTGCACAGAGCATATTATGTATTATACTGCATAGAATATTGAAAACACTTTATTTTATTTATTTAAATTAGAACATTTATCAAAAAGTACCCTTTATATTTTTATATATTTTTTAGTATTCATTTGGATTTCTCTGAATCTGTGTGGAGTTTCTTTACATGCCTGCTTGGGCTGCCTCCCTTAGTGCAACGGCATGCAGGTTGGGATTTGGTAATTAACCCTACCAGTTTGTTATCATCTAGTGTCAGCTATGACTCCAGCTCTCCCTGCAACTATAAGCTGTAAAGATCATTATTAACTAGCAGTAATGTTTCTTCAGTTATTGACAATAAAATACTTCTACTATTAATAAATAAAACTATTGGATATTGTAGTACACAATGTGAGTGAGGACGATCTAATATCAATACCCATACTTTTAGCAACAGCACAGCAATGCTGGTAGGAACAGGGTCTAAACTCAAAGAACAGAAAAATGAACCGGAGGCATCTCTACTGTTCAGCGTTGGAGTTATACATATACAATAAAACATTATTTATTCCTAAAACTTCCCAGGTTGACTATTATTTCAGGCCTAAACAAATACATACCCAAAAAGCAATTACATTTGTAATCACTGTCTTTTGCAGCAGGTTTCACTATGTTTTTTTTAATAGCTTTACAATTTGTAAGCAAGTTGTGAAATTATGCAAATTGTGAAAATATGTTTTTGATTTTAGTAGCTTCAACATAGTGCTGTTGTTTATGATCTAATTTATATTCTTGTATAGAGGATTCGCTGTCTTTGAATGGCAGTTTCAGATCTTGTGACCTTTGACAACCCAGCTCTGGTGAGAACATTTATAATAACTATATCAAAGGTACACAACCTACTGTTGCTTTACTGATGTGGAAATGTGTGCAAATGTATACTACTGTGAATTTACCAAGACAACAATGGCTGCATTTACATGTATTGTATAAAAAGCAAATTAAAACGTTACAGGAAAACAGGTGACTTTTTAACCTGAAACGACTGAGATATCACTATCTCAATATTACTACTAGTAATAGTAGCAGTACTAGTAGTAGTATTGGTAGTATTGTAATTATTATTATTATTATTGTTGCTGGTAGTATTGTGTTCTGCACACATTCCATCCACTTCTGTCCATCCTGTGAGAGTTTAGAACAGAGGATTTCTCTTGCAGAAATTGTTAAGCTGCACACGTATTAGTTAGTTCAGCAGGAGTTGGGAGCTGCTGTATCAGGTTCTACTGACTGACAGAGGAAATAATATCAGTTTTTAGGAACTCCTGATGTTTGTACTACACAAATCATATGGGGAAAACAAAAACTATGATGAGCGTGTGTGTGTGTGTGTGTGATTGTTGTATATATAAAGGCCTTGTGAGCCTCTCACTGGATATCCATTATGATAACAGGCAGAGGAGACAGCAGGGAAGTAGCTGCTATCACACTGACTACAATGTTTGCCAAGAATGACTAAACAAAAATGGCAGTCAGCCATGACTCAACAGCCATGCAGTGGATTAGGATTGTGGTTGGCTTTAGTTTTCCATTATTAATGGAACCTCTCCAACAGAAAAACTGCATATCATCACAAGAGACTCACGTTAGACTCATTCCTTATTTACTGTGTTGTTTCCACTTTCTTGTTTTCTTTTGAGTGGGTCTGATCTGGTGTTTTTTCAGACCGAAAATATGGTCAAACTGTTAGTGACAGTGAGTGTCGGCAATTTTTGGCAGTCACAGCATGTAGTCAAGTCATAACTGATAAGAATCAATCAAGAACGGAACAAGGATTTCAGTTTCATCATCTCTAGAAGTCTCTTAGTGTGGATGTGGCCTACGTGTGATGCTTTCTAGTCGAGGACTTTCCTTCTGACTCCAATCCGTTTAAACTATACTCAATCACCTAATCAACAAGCTGATGCAGTATATAAGAACCAGTTCTTCCTGTAAGACTTCCAAATAGTGGTGTCAATAGATAACTAATTAATCTCACATTTTGAAATTCATTCATCTAGATTAATCACAATTAAAAGTTGGCTTTTTCTCTGATGACTAAATCATCTTATACATTAATGAGTAATCGCTTCAGATACCGTGTATTTTAGACATTGTTGTTTATTATGTAAATGTATAGGTTTATGAGTTTATATATTTTAAATATAGTTTAAATCCAAATTTGGATATAATATGGTAATTGTTCAAATGAAAAGTAGCCAGGTGCCATCATATTATGGCTGGTATTGGTGCCTAGAGATGATTATTTTTCACTCACTCAGACATCCAGGAATTCCTCTGCAAAGGTCTCAGCAATTAGTCGCAGTTTTTTTAACAGTCAATGCAAATGATCGTGTAGCACTTATTGATTAATATCCTAATATTATATTAATAACAAGCTAAGGGACTATTAGACCAGTAAGGTTCGACTCTGGAAGCATGGGGTAAGTAATGAGACCAAGACACTGCACTGCAAGTTGTGGGCTCTAAAAGCCGTTTGTATTTTTAAAACAATTTTAGAACAGTGGTAACAGTAAACATATGAGCTCAACTATGAAAATAATAAAATAAAATATTCGAATTATAATTTGCAGTAAAAACCAAAATAAATCCCTTTAAATCTTTAGATTCAAATACCACATAAATCAATAAATCCTATGGGTGCACCCTTATAATGTTACCTCAGGTAAGTAATTCACAGTAACTCTGTACCTTATACAATTGAGATACAATCACAATCCAACTCAAATTCAATTTCAAATGATCAATTAAGAAAATAACAACCCGTTCACCGAATGTATTAAACCTATTTCCCACGATCAGATGTGTCCACCGAGTGCGTCCACCAAGTGTAGTCTTTTCTCAGCGTCATACAAAGAATGTATGCATGACAATTCAATGGCGGCAATTCGATGTGATTCAGCTCAGCACTCGGAGTCTAGCAGTAGCAGTAGTCACCAACGCACACAGGAAGTAAACAAAGTTGAGTTAACTGCGTTAAAATAATTCATCGCATTAATCTCGGCCACAATAATCTATTGAATTAGGACGTTAACTTTGACAGCCCTACTTCTAAATCCTCACATTGTGTGTGCTTGGTCTGTCTATGGAGTTTAATCTAACACACACATGCTTGGAAACTGAAAGCAATCTCTGAAATCAGACTAAAGTTGTAACTCAACAGTGATTGTGAATTCTGATTAAGAGAAAGTATATTCAAACTTGTATTACTACATTTTCTCTTGGAATGATTTTTGTGTGATAGCTGTGTGAAATTCTGTATACCGATATTTTTCACACTGAAAAATGTAGATTAAAATACAGGACTAGGGTTTGACTCTAGTCCTGTATGACTTTAGTCCTTTGACTCTGCCCACCGGGCATTTTCCCGGTGGCATGACGTGCTCGACACATTTTAAATTTTTATATTGGTCTGACAGGCCAAGAAGATCAGCGTCCCGATAGGCACTGGGTTGGCCCATTCACATTGTTAAACAGCAACCTTTCACTTTGGTCCTGCCTGTGTAATACATTGGGCAAAAAAAAGGTCAGCGCAAGAGTTTGTTTCCTAACCACCACTGTGGTAAGTCAAATTTACTTGCTGCATGGACAGATAATTTGAATTGATCAGAAATCTTGAAATTACATGTTAAATGCTCAATTTATAATTTTTCCATAAAATAAAGGAGTGAAAATAAGTAAAATTGCTTTTAAAACAAGGCAAATTGTCTATTTTAAATCTTGGCAAGTCCCAGATTTTTTGCACCAGTCTGCTTACCTGCAACTTCAACAATGTCTCCAGGAACAATGTCTCGTGCTCTCACTCTCTGGACGCTCTTCTTGTCCTGACGGTACACCTTAGCCATCTCGGGCTCATACTCCTTAAGAGCTTCTATGGCATTTTCTGCATTACGCTCCTGGAGGAACCAGGAACATAGAAACATATAATACGTATAAAATGAATGCTTGTGTTATAGCAGCGTATAAAGGGTACATGCACCCTAGGACTAGACCGCCGACATGCTGACTGTGTTGATTTGCCACTGTAAGTAGTTGTTAACATGTTGGCTGTTTGTGCTGGGTCAGCTAGACATATTGTAATATCAGAGCCCCCCACCCCCATCCCCACACACACACACACTCCAGCACTCAAACACATGAGCCACCCCCACTTTGGAAATCAAAATTTTGTCACTGGGTTTGACAAATAAAACATGATTTTAGTAACAGGCACAGGTGTATACATATATACACTTTGTGAATCAGCTGGCAGAATATATTTGTCAAAAAACAATTACTGTCAAGCTACAGAACAAACTCTCAAACACACAAATGGATGTTTTACCTGCCAAACTCCTACAATTGCATTGGCAATGAGGATGAGGAGAATGACAAAGGGTTCAACAAAGGCTGTGATTGTTCCCTCCCCTTCTTCGAACCAAGCCAGAGTCTAGAAGACAAGACAGATAGTTCACCATGTGATCAGTGTGATACGTTTACACTGTCTGTGTTGGCATGAAGCAGAGTTGAGTGAAACTCATACATCACTTAATAAACAAATTTGTGATAATGCGTTGATATAATTTCACTTTACTTGGCAATTCCTACACACAGTGGAAATAAATTTTATTTTGCTGTGTGTGTGTTTGCCTGTGTTAGTGCACACAGCTGAGTTTTCTTACAAAAGAAATGCACGCAGCCAGCAGCAAGATTCGAACCAACAGATCCTCAAACTGTTCTAGGACCAATTCCCAAAGGGATTTCCCTGCACAGGGACAACAAGACACACAATGAGCAGCATACAAAAGTACACTGAAAGATCAAGATGGACAGTCAAAAAGCAGACAGACAGACCCACCTTCTTCAGCTGGTAGTTCTGTGAGTGAAGAATGTTACATGTAGAAAGAGAGATAGGAGAGATAATAAACAGAAATAGATCTAAAAATTATGTTCGCAGTATTTTTCCTCACTAATTACTTAAAAATGATGCAGTCATCCATTACATCTATTACTGAAAACAAAACCTACCATTTGGCCCCCATCTCTCTCTGCTCTTCTTCAGCTGCTCACAGCTCAAACCTGTCAACTCATTTACACTGAAGAAGCCAAGAACTTCCTCCACTGTTTTAGTATGACCATTATCCATAACTATGGAGGAAGGAGAGGAGAAAAGATGAAGCAATGACAATGTCATTCTTCAACAACAAAGTAGCACCGACTTCAGATCCTTATGATCCTTATTGTAGCAGAAATGTTTCAGGCCAAATGTTACTCTATTCAAGTTTTATTCTCTCCACATCCCACATTAATACCACCACTATCGAGCTTCCTGGTCTTCCTGGCAATAAGCTTGACAATGAACAGATTATCCTGATTAAGTGATCAAGTGTTGTTTAAGGTGTATCATGCACATGAATGTTTAATTTTGTTTAGTTTAAATATTTCAGTTAAATGTTTTGCTTAAATGTATCACATTAAAAAAGGTGGTTATATACAGTATAAGGTAGTGTGATGTCATCACAACCACAAAAAGGAAAATGGCTGTGCCATCTTATATCAACATTAAAGTCACATTAAAGGAGCATTTCAACATCTACAAAGGAAAACTACACACAGTTATTAGCAGCTTTAATATGGCTCATACATTCCCAGCCCCTAATTGTTTATGCTAAGTGCTAAACAAATACCCAAATATTATTATATAGCATTCAAAATTATATACCTTCCTAACAACATTCCCAAATTGTTAAAATTGCAGGTTTCAACAGGCACAATTTGTTCAAGGAATGTTGGTCTTTGTTTGTATGCTGTCGCACCTCACGGTACCACTGGAGTCAGGTAATGTTCTTATTACCCGACCCAAATTCCAGGAGTTGTGAGGAGCAGCCTCCACCTGTGCTGAGCCTTGCAGCTATTATTTGGCATCTTGATGATTTCATTTATCAGGGGCAATCTCAAACTGCAATGTTGATTTAAATGAACAATTTAAAATTTGTACTGTTTTACTGACTATGGTGGAATGAAAATATATCTGAAAAAATGTGACCTTATTCATCCTGTAGATGTAGATGTCAGGGATGGAGCATCCTGTTAGGACTGAATCTGAGCTTCAATAAAAGAACACTTGCCAACTAACTACAACCAGACATTCACACAGAGAATCATTCACCTGGGTAAATACAGCAAGAGGTGTATAACCCAGCAACCACCTAGTGTTCTTCCTGAGGGACTTGACTTACTATCCTCAGGGTGTTAGCTGGCTCCGTGTTGCATCACATCAGACAGGCTATGCTCTTGTACTTGTCAACAGAACTCCATTTTAAATCTGAATATTAAACACTCTAACAAGACAGGGGCATTTACGAACAGGTAATTACCGCTGGTTAGACGATACGGTGGCCGTAATGTAGGCGAGCAGCCTGCGATCGCCCAGAACCATTACGCTTAACATTCATTTGCACAAGGCTTCCTGTCAGGTTAATATCTGTGCAAACGCATATACACTCTGTTCTACGGTATTGAAAACATATAAAGCGTTAAATACTTTCTTCGTATTATTATTAATACAGATTAGCCTAGCCTAAACTCGGGGGAATACACAGGACTTATGATATGGCTTCACGTGCATATAAATTACGAGACATCGGTAAAAGGAAATGTGAAAAATATTATCAGGTTAAAGCCCTTTCGGACTGTAAGCTAGCAGTTAGCTGGTGAGTTCCCTGGGCGTCTCAGTAGGTACGAGGCTAGCAAACAGCTAACGCTATGTTATAACGTTAATCCTGCAGAAATGAACAGGTGTCTTACCGGTCGATTGGTCCGTGTATTGTCGGTCAACTGTACACACTTCTGTCAGGAGATATCACAGCGACAGGCAAAGACAACAATAGAGTGAAAAATAATCTTTAAGTAGTATCAGGGGGTTATCATTTCTATCCAAACAGTACAGTATTCGATAAATATCAGTTTGGTCTAGCAAACAAATTAAGGCTTGTTGAAGGTAAATAGTCTGTCTATGCTTAAACACTGGTTCACGCAGTCGACACAGCGACACTTCATCCTGCAGGAGTCTGAAGATGCAGCCTCTTATCTAAAACGTTTGACAAAAATCAAGTTGTTCAACTTCCGTTACGAACGTGCAGAATAAATAGAAATACCAAAGAAATGCCAAAGTCAGGATGAAAATCGATTCTTATTTCACAGATATGATTTCTTTACAATAGCTATTTAGGAATATTACTGAATAAGTAAGTACTGGATAACCAAAAAGCAATGATTCTTTCAAAGCCAACTGGTGTAGGCTTTTAATTTGTAATACAGTCTCACCGCTGGTATTGTCTCTCCTTACTTTTTCCACCTTGATGGTACGGTTCTGTAATGAACACGATTAACGGTATTTGACAGAGAAAAAAACAAAAACAAAAAACAGCAGTAATTATGACCCAATGATAGGCCAAGGACTCAGACTGACACAGCGTGTTGACGAATAAACGTGTAGAATCCTCTTAAGCCCCGTCTACTAGAAGGTTTGTGTGCTGTGCGAGACTGGCCGCCTCTGGGTTTAGTCAATCAGCACGAGGTGCGTCTGCTGTCGCTCAACTGAGCGACGTGTGAGCCAATCAGCGTGTAACACTGGAAGTTTGACGTAAACACACACCAATCGAATCGAAAGGGTGAGCTAATACATTTGCAGCGTGTAAGTACAGTAGTATATTGGTCGCATTTGGCACAGTTCACTGTTATTAGAGTAGGTGCCTGTCCTACTGTTAAGCCTTGCAATAACATTGCATCATAAATGTGTCTTTAGGTCCTGCTCTTTACGGTGATCCTTTTGTTTTATTACATTGGATATGTCAAGTTTCATGATAGTAAAGTTCATTAACTATTTATTTGTGATTGTTGCAGTGTCTGGAAAGACAGACAGACAGACAGACAGAAGAATACAGTTACAGGAATTCTGTTCCCAAACTGGCCCAAATATTGCAACATTACATAATTTTCCACAGAATTACTAAAACAAAATTTCAGTGTCCACACCAGAGGCCTGTGACATCTCTGTGTAACATTTGGGCTGTAACATGTGGTTGAAAGAAGTCATTTGCTCATTTTCTTTTTTATAATTTCATTCTCAATAGATATACAGCATACAGTAAAAGGAGAGACCAACAATTAAGAGGTCCTGTATATGTATGTGTATCACCGTTATTGAACATTTATTCTGATAAGCATATGCATGTCTTGATTGCTGTGACTTGATTACTAACCTGTCCTAACCTGCACCTTGGAGGAATGCTATGAATGCAAGCATTGTTACCATGTTCCCTGGTATAGGTAAGTATTGTCAATACCCCACATACTCATTTTCTACTCTCTCATGCATCTTGAGGAGTGTAAAATGAAGAGAGCGCGTGAATTAGGTCAGCTATAAAAAGAATGAGGGAAATGTATGTCATTGTACAGAACACATGCTAAGTACAAGATGAGAGCAAAACTAACTAACAGTGAGCTAACTACACAAGACAGATAAAGGAAGTGTTTAGTAGAGATTTATTAAAAATAATAAAACATAGTGTTTAAATGACAGTATAGTTTAAAAAACATATAGATGTTGTCATTCTTCAGTCAGTCAGTCATTTTCTATCCTTCTCAGGGTCGCAGGCGGAGCTGGCGCCAATCCCAGCTGACATCGGGCGAGAAGTAGGGAACACCCTGGACAGCCACCAGCCTATCGTAGGGCCAACATATAGTACAGGGGGTCCTCGAGTTACGACGGAGATCCGTTCCTGAGAATGTGTCGTAACCGAATTTCGACGCAAGTCGGAACATACATTCATATGTAAGGTTGTGCCACTAGATGTCGCTATAACACCACACTAAGAAGGGCGAATTGCCTTTTGTCCCTCTTGACACACCGTAGGGGTTGATATCGCGAGTGTAATGAGCATTTCCTTTAGATTTCTGATATCAACCTTGTAGACCCTGTGTTGTGAATAAACCTACGGTATTGCCACGATCCCGAACGCATCTATGTCCATGTGCATCTCCTTACCGGCTGCCGCTGCACCCCCCGCCAGCCGTCCATTTCACATAAGTAAACACAACGCAGAGTAGCCTAGCTGTGGAGGTGCTGGAGAGCCGCACCAACTAGTTCCCGTGCGAAGTCTGTACATATTTACGGGGCAAACCGCTTAAGCCGAAACAAGGAAGTTCATGGGAGATGAGTCATAACCACGAAAACGTCGTATCTCGAGACCGTTGTAACACGAGGACCCCCTGTATATATAAAGACTAACAACCATTCATACTCACACCTATGGACAATTTAGAGTCGCCAATCAAGTGCATGTTTTTGTGTAGTGGGAGGAAGACAGAGTGCTAGGAGGAAGCCCACGCAGGCACAGGAAGAACATGCAAACTCCACACAGAAGGTCCCTCCCTGGCTGGACCAAGATTCAGACCTTGCTGTGAGGCATGAGCGCTAACCAGTCATGCCTCACTGTGCTGTCCTCATGTTCTGTCATTCTTCTCCATGATAAAAGAGGGATCCTTTTTAGTTGCCATGTTCCTATTTTCATTTATTTATTCTGAAGGATGATGTATGGATGAAGGATGAAGGGTCATTGTTGTAAAAAAACACTCATTCATATTTGTTTGTATGTGATTCAAAATGTTAAAAACAAACTGCTGAAAATGTAACTTTTTTCATGGCCCGTGTCCTTTTCTTTTTCTTGGGATGACCTCCTCACAAAGGATATTCACTCCACAGGCTGAAAGACAAAGAAAATAATCAGGGTAGGATATTTATATTCAATTTCATTAAATATGACTAGTACTATAATATTATGTATGTGAATATACGTAAAATATAATTAACCTGATTAATCTTAAGCTAAGTTTGACTGAAGCAAATTTAACTGATAGGTATCGATTTTATCCAGGAATCAACTGTCTTGAGCATTTGTTTTCGGTCACACAGGTGTTATGCATAATGCAGATTTAGGTGAAGAAGAAGCTTTATTTGTTCTATTTGTCTTCCTTGTCCTTTTGGTCCCAAGCTCACCGCTCTAGCCACTAGGCCAGTAATTTTCAACCACTGTGCTGTGAGATCGTCAGGTGTGCCATGGGAAATTGTTCAATTTCACTTAACTGGTCAAAAAAATATTTAGTCACTGCAAATGATTGTTTGTGCCTGTGATACAGCCCAAGGGCCAGGGCTGTATGTTGTCAGACGTGTTGATGACGTGTCTGCAGACACTGAAAGTGGAAACTTTTTGTAACATTTTCTAACTTTTTTGATTGCTGGTGTGCGACGGGATTTTGTTTAATGTAAAAAATGTGCCATGGCTCAAAAAAGGTTGAAAAACACTGCACTAGGCCACCACTCCCCTTGAACACATGTGCAGAATGGACCACGCTTCCATGACCCTTCTCAAGATGTCTGCGGTTCAGAATGATTTGAAATTGGAAAGTGAAAGTAGTACCTATAAGGTTTAGAATCATTAAATTAATGGCTTTGGATGACCAAATCATCACTGTGGAAGAGATGGAACCACAGATAAGTCATTTGCATACATAAGTTACAAAAAAAGCCCTTGTGCAAACACTGAATCAACTAAAACTATTTCCAAAAATACAAACGGTGATACCTCTGCTTATACTGAGGGTCAGACGGTGTCTGCAGCAGCAGCACTCTGATCTCCTCAGGTGGGTTCAGACCATGGAACTTAGCCCTCTCCCATCTCTGCAGCCTGTGGATACCTGGAAAGACAGTGGCGATATGATACATAATAGTCCTCTGTGTAATTTAAACCAGGCGACACAGTGAAACCAGAGGTAAATCCACTAAGCCAGTGGTTCCAGCCAGTGGGGGGCCCGTCCTCTATGGGAGGCGCAGTGTCATTGTGTTGGGGGGGGGGGGTGATACCTCTGCTTATACTGAGGGTCAGACGGTGTCTGCAGCAGCAGCACTCTGATCTCCTCAGGTGGGTTCAGACCATGGAACTTAGCCCTCTCCCATCTCTGCAGCCTGTGGATACCTGGAAAGACAGTGGCGATATGATACATAATAGTCCTCTGTGTAATTTAAACCAGGCGACACAGTGAAACCAGAGGTAAATCCACTAAGCCAGTGGTTCCAGCCAGTGGGGGGCCCGTCCTCTATGGGAGGCGCAGTGTCATTGTGTGTGTATGAGTGTGTTTGGGGGGACGGGGGGTGGGGGAGGGGGCAGTTTCATTTTGCACAACAAACCTTTAGGTTTTTGTTGTTCTTTGTCCCTCTTAGGTAGCTTATGAGATTTGTTTATGAGGTTTGTATTAATTACAATGTTTGATATAAAGTGCAGTGGAGTCTAAAAACAAAATATGTGTATGTGTGTCGGGTTTGTGGATGAAGGATGGATGAAATTAAAACCAATTTCATTTGAAAATGATGATTCTAGTTTACACATAAAACAGATAAAAGAGTATGTTCCTTCTGTTGTAGTGTTAAGGTGGTAAGACAGAAACAATCTGTTGGATTGCTGGTTTGGATTTGGATAAAATCAAACTAAAAACCTGGAGGAGGCTACAACTGTACTGTTGACCACCACATCCTTCTTCATAGGCTCGAACACTTAATTGGCATAACAGGAATTGCCCTAAATTGGTTTAGCTCCTATTTATCGAACAGACATCAATTTGTACAAATTAATGATAAGTTGTCACAATACGTACAAGTCAGCTATGGAGTTCCTCAAGGCTCTGTGCTTGGCCCAATGTTATTTATGTTATACATGTTGCCACTAGGAAACATCATTAGAAAACACTCTTTAAATTTCCATTTTTACGCAGATGACACTCAGTTGTATATTTCAATGAAACCACATGAAACTAATCAACTACTTAGACTCAAGCATGTCTCAAAGACATTAAAACCTGGATGAGCCAAAATTTTCTATTATTAAATGCAGACAAAACTGAAATTTTAGTACTTGGTCCTAGACACCTTAGAGAATCATTATCTAATTACCGTAAATTCCGGACTACAGAGCGCACCTGATTATACGCCGCACGCTCCAATTTTAGAAAGAAAAACAATTTTGTACTTCTATAGGCCGCACCGGATTTTAAGCCGCATGTGTCCCCCGTTGTATGAGATACAGGGGGTCCTCTAATTACGTCGGTGGCGAATTACGTCGTTTTCGTAGTTAAGACACATCTCCCGTGAACTTCCTTGTTTTGGATTAAGCGGTTTGCCCCGTAAATACGTGCAGACGTCACACTGGAAGAGTTGCTGAGCGCTCGCTCTCTCTCTCAGCGCTGCAGAGAGACAGAGAATGTAAAACCCTGAAATGGGACACAACTAAATGTAAACCGCTTCATCAAACGTATCAGTTTGACTGTGAAGCGCTCTCAGCGCTCTCAGCGCTGCAGAGAGTGCCGGCACCTCCACAGCTGTGTTTACTTATGTTAAATGGCCGGCCGGCCGGCGGGGGAGGGGGGGGGGTCTCAACCCCTACGGTGTGTCAAGAGGGACAAGAGGGACAAAAGGCAATTCACCATAATAAACGCTTAGTTTAGCGTGGTGTTATAGCGACATCTGGTGGCACAATATATGCACAATGGCACAATGAGTGTATCGCCCCATGAAAAAAAACATGTATTAGCCGCACCGTATTATAAGCCGCAGTGTTCAAAGTGTGGGAAAAAAGTAGCGGCTTATAGTCCGGAATTTACGGTATATAGCCAGTCTAGATGGCATTGTCCTTGCTCCCAGTGAAACTGCCAGG
>JAFBJQ010001944.1:0-199616 GCA_016785345.1 Trinectes maculatus
ACTAACATTAAACTTTCATATTAAGGTGGGGGCCACAAACTATCGTCCCGAGGGCCGCAGTTGGCCCACGGGCCGCAAGTTTGAGACCCCTGCCCTAGAATGATATTTTGTTGGTTAGATGCTAGAAAACCTCCTTTTGTCATAGGTCATAAATCGAAGAAAAACGTAAGGGGTTAGTATGTCGAAAATGTCCAAAAACGGCCAAAAATTAAAAGTGGAAATAACATGCTAGAAAAGGAGACAATAGTGTGAAATAACCCCCTAGAATGATATTTTGTTGATTAGAGGCCAGAAAACCTCATTTTCTCATCATTCAAAAATCGCAAAAAAACATAAGGGGTTAGTATGTCGAAAATGCCCAAACATAGCCAAAAATTAAAAAGGGAAATAAGGCGCTAGAATGGGAGAAAATAGCTCGTAATAACTACCGAGAATGACACAGTGGTGTCTCATAAGGAGGTGACTCGTCTTCTGACACTGTTGTCATGATTTTCTGATGTTGTTTCCAGGCGAAACGAGCACCGAGAGATTCCCCCTCATAGGAAAGCACAGGAGCCCCACAGCCACGTGACCGGATCACAGAGCGATGCCCCGCGATTTCCCACGATGCTGACCAAGAGATACGACTGGAGTGTAAAAATGGCTGAAGTTCTCTTTTAATAAAACTATATTAAGAAAACATGTTAGGAAAGATTGGCAGTTCAGATTGTAAAACGGTATGATTGTGATACCAGTTACACTTTCTATGAATCTCAAATGGAAATGAAGGATATGCCACTTCAACAACTGAACTCTAAGAATATATTTATTGATTTTCTAGCAGTGGTTTGTAACCATAACATGGTGTGTATGACTGCAATTTGTCAGAGAACTATCACAAGTAGTACTACAGTACTTTTAAATCCATTAAATGAACACTTCATAGAAAAAAAATATCTGTATTTTAAAATATAAAACTAATTTAACCCCATTAAAGTAATGTTTAAATACATTCTTAAAGCAATAATTGTTTGGTAGAAGTACAGCCTTTGCAAAGTCATGACTAACGACAAGAAAATGTTCTTTACTTTTTTCAAAGAAAAAAAACATGACAACACTTCTCATTTGCTTTTTTTTTTTATTTAGCACATTTTGTAATAGAATGCAAAGGTCCAGTATGTGGAAATAACGTGATTCAAACACTTTGTCTGCTATGGCATACAGAGACAGAAAGAAGAGACTGCCAGAGACAGAATCAGAACCATTATTAGATTGTAAACTTTACAGAAGGAGAAAGATGATAAAACGCCACATGAAGGCATCCATATTTACTGGTCATAAAAGTGTGACATAGTGAATAAACGACAAAACATTCCCCACGAAAACATCCGGAAATTTTTCATCATCACAGATAAACACAAGGAGACAAAAATATTATTCTTTTTGTCTGTGTGGCTCCACCTACACTATTTGTCTAAAATAAATCAATTTACACTTTTCAAGACCCTCACACTTGTGGAATTAATCAGGGAAGCATTTGACTGCCAATAATCGCGTATTCACACCCTCACTTGTCCCCACATTCCTGTACAGAGCAATCAGAGCAGGGATTGGCCTACTCTGAGAGCAGGGAACATGGCAGGCTCAAACGCATACATTGGTACTGTAATCATGATGTACACTGGAAGTCCGCTTATAGGATATCATGGCAAATGGTAATAGTGCAGGCTGCTGGAGTTGGCAGTGGCCCATTAGGAAGATAAAGGATGAATGGAAAGGGATTCTTGCATGATTCGTTTTCTATTTTATATCAATATAGCTGGAGATACAGGGGTTAGCTGCAAAACTAAAAAAAAAAAACTAATAAAAAAAAAGTACGCACAGCCGAGGAGTCAGAACCGAAGGGATGAAACGTCAAAAGGAAGAATGAGTCAATGCTTGTCGTTACGTTTTCTGTATTTCTTTGCTTTTTCTTCTATCCGCCGCTGCGTCACTCGCCGTCCATGTTGGTCTTTGGAATGGTGTTGATTGGATGTTTCTTTCCCCTTCTTTTTAACGGCTGTAACCAAACTCGTCCGCATCGTCCGCACGGAAGTCTCCATAGCGCCAGATGTTGAGCTGATGTGGAGGAGAGAGATGGATTTTATTGACTGTTACAATACAAACAACCACAAAAACTATGTAACATTCCCAGTGTGTCAGAGAGCTCCCGGTCTATTACTTCTCCTGTTCCATTACAATCATGCTGCTGCACCGCCTCATAAACTGTCACATGCATTTCCGAGCTACATATGTGTGTGTGTGTGTATACTTTAAAGCAGCAGCTATTGTAGGATAGCTTATTTAAACTATTGCAGTCTGAGGCGTGCGTGTGTGTGTGTGTGTGTGTGTGTTGTTTCTTTTCTGGCTCTCAGACGCACGAGCGCTCAGCTGTTGAAGCTGTGATTCATAGCTAATTAGCGTCTGCACTAATTAGCACTACTTATTAGGATGAATGAGTGAATGAAGCCATTTGTACATATTGTCATTTCCCATCTCTCATTGTGCTGCCTTTTCCCTCCTCCTCCCTGAAACACGGCAACTGCGCTCATGATCAATCAGTTCCACTTCCCGACTTAGACTTAGCGAGTTAGACTTCTTTTCCACTTTTTCCTGAATACTACCACAAATAGACAACACAGGGGCCGGAGGTTCTTTTCATATTAACACATGGACAACTGTTATTTCTTCTGCAGAAATATTGATAAAAAAAAAAACTACACAGAAGAAAAAACTTCTGACGGTAGAATACATTTCCCTACATGAAAAATGTCAAATCTAACCTAAGACTTTAAACATGTTTGTTATACTATCTTCATCAAATCTGATGTTTGTTTGTATTCTTTTCTACACATTTTGGTTGCTGCCAGTTTCAGTTTTCTTCCTTTTTCCTTTCTCACTGTCTATTGCACACACTGAACGTCGCCACACCTGATTTCAGAGTAACGTCCATATGGGACAATAGCGACGCAACTGTAATGTGTCACGTCACGGGGCTGGCTAATGAGCAGGCAGCGACAGTAAGCAATGGGGATGGGATGGGAGGACTTACCCTGGCACTCTTGGCAGATTCTTGACTGTTCAGGTACTCTGTCACCTAGTACACAAAGAGAGAGAGAGAGAGAGAGAGAGAGAGAGAGATGTCATCAGCATATCACATCACTCTAACACACAAGAGTGAATGAATGTGTTCTTTCAACCTGGATCAAGGTAACGCACCTACAAGAAGAGTTTAGGTTGTAATAAAACACACCCTCTTTCAATTCAATACCAGCGATATGTGATATCTTTAAAGCTTTGTTTTGCCCCTCACCCCCGGACAAACCTAAAACCTGAAGAACAATCAATGTGCAATGAGGACGATTTTGATTGAGAGGAGCAGGAAATCTTTACAACTGAGAAGCTGGTGCCAAAAATGGATTGGGTTCGGCTGCTGGGAGCATTGGAGGTGAGCTTTGCTGCTCTTTTCCAGCTCGGTATTTTGGAGCAGCCCCTCAGCTGAGCCCCTGACACAGAGACGTGATATTAGCTCAGGCCTCTTTACTGCGGGGCAGCACACCCGGTGCTGTGAGCACCAATCCATCCTCTTAGCGGTGTGCAACTGTTGGTTATTTGTGTGCTGGAGTACAGTCAATGCCGGTAATACGTCTCAAGTGGACTGTTTTGGAGGACAAGCTGTGCTTGGAGCAGATGATCACTGAAGGAGCCTCTGTTATGCAGGGATTGCTTTTCCATCAGGTTTGTCAATATTTAACACTAAGGCTGATATCAACATGAAAATATTCTATATTAAATGATAATATGTTCAATATTATGTAACATATGTGGGCAAATCAGAACAGACGCAATATGTCCCCCTGTTCAGAATAAATGCAGTTGGTTTTGCTCGCCACAGAGTGGACATGCGTAATAGAGTTGGAAGAAGAGAGGAGGAGGCCAATGTGCAGTATTGAGCATATTGACTGTTTCTGCTAGAACAGCCATTTAGCCTCATTGAATGAACCAGTGATGAGTCATAGGGCAGAGAGAGAGAGAGTGAGAGAGAGAGAGAGTGTGTTAGTATGCATCTCTGCAGTGGATATATGAACCTTGGAAAACTCCAGCAGCAGCATCATCAGACCCTCTGAGTGGAGCTGTCCTCCACTGTTACAGTGTGGCTACAGAGTCAATCAAGTCCTGCTCAAGGTCTATACACACATGCACACACGCACACAGAAACACTACCACCTTAAATGGTGAGTCCGTCCATGTTTAGCTTTTACTGGATTCCAATCCGTCAAAATATGAATTCAACAAGAAAAGAAAAACATTACTCGTCCAAAACAAACAAAGAAAATTCAAAAGAAGAAAAGTCAATTTAAAGGAAAGCCGAGTTGTGTTCTTATTTTAGTAGCAGATGAGCTGGCTTTTCACACACACACACATGCAAACACGTGCACGCACGCACGCACACGTACCAGAACAAGGACGCCAGATGTGAAAACTGTCGAGTGAGGATCGGGCTCTGCAGCTTAATTGCTTAGCAAGCTCGCGCATATAGTTTGATTTGATAGCTGCGCTGCACATGGCTCCGCCAAGATAACAGACCTGCAGGACCTGGATTGTAAGGCCAGCGCCTCTACGCGTTCGCACATATGAGTGTGTAGATGGGGAAAGTGCAGTGGCTGCACGAGTCATCCATCAAAGCCAACTAAGGGAGAAATTTTTTGGAAGGCTTTGGGATATAGCATCTTGGTCTCATCAGGCGGATGTCACCATATGGACGAGCCAGCCAACAATATTTCACAGACACAAAGGGCCAGTGGTGCCATTTGGGCTTTGCAGGGGAGCCATCACTGCCTGCTGCGGGGGGCTAAAATGATGTGGATGAGGATTTTGGATCTGCCAGAGTGGATCTGGCAAAATTCAGACTCGAAAAGGATGAAGACAATACTGGGAAAATGGTCATCTCTGTACATATTCCAAACTTTCCAAGGCTCTGTCGTCATCCATGTGCAAAGTATCTGTGAAACATGCAAAGTCAAGAGAAGAGCTCTTAAGCACAGAGGACTGCTGTCAAACTGAAACCACTACGGTGAACCTCTTTGTATTCTGGTTGAGAGGCTGCCTTTCATGGCTCACTCTCGCAGTTTCTGCTCACTTCAGCTCAGAGGAACACAACAGCCAATCAGAGCGCAGCGGAACACCAGCCATCGCTGCCTTCAGATTCTGAACAGCTCCACGTATCCTGTCCCGGATCCGTCTTTCACGGCTTTTCAATTGGCTCCAGTAGGGAGGCATAATGGCTCATTTACGGCGCAAACAGAAGCACGAGGCGTGCAGAGATGACTTCAAGTGGAAGGAATGTTGCACACCACGAGTGCGACGAGTTTGCCGCTAAATACAGGGATGAGAGGGTGCGATGCGGGATCGTGGAGAAAAAGTATTGATTTTCTGAAGCAAAGAGGCCAATGAGGAAGAAACATGAAGGCCAACGAGGAAGTAACGTTTCTGATGAAGTAAGCGATGAGGTGAATAAGACAGAAGTAATCGGATGAATATCTGAGCGGAGAGTGCACATGGGATCCAGTGTTTGGAGGGGATGAGGGTGGCAGAAGGCAGTGGGTGATGGTGTGCTTGTCTGACCCTACAGAGCTCCCATATGTCAGACAGATGCTCGGCTTGGTGGGCAGAGGCCATCGACACTGGCAGTAACAGAGAATATGCAGTTTGGCTAAAGAGGCCGCGCGTTTTACGAGTGTGTACATTAATTCTTAAGATCAATTAGATCCGTCTGCAAAGGTGCAATCGGAAAGTTGAACCGATTAAAGAAGTGGGTTTATTGTGATTTCACGCCAGCAGTTACCATTTAAAGTAAATTCATAACGGCGAGAAACAATTATCGGCTCGGGGCACAATTTATGAGTCGATGTTCGTTCACGCAGGTAACTTTCTGGTGAAAGACTTTTTGGGCGACTGGGTCCAAGCGTGACGCTGTCCCTCAGAAGAAGGACAGGTGGTGTGGGTCTGGTGTTTTGGCACGAGTCTGCGTGTCTGCTGAGGAGTGACTCTGTCTGCCTGGGAGAGCGAGAGAGAGAGCGGGAGAGAGAGAGCGAGACGGCATGCCCTACCCAGGTGGCGTACTGGTTAGCATGGTGTGAAAGTGATGGATCTGCGCGAGAGCTGACATCGCAGCTTTCTGATATGTCGCGCGCGTCTGGTGCGTAGGTGAGCTGACACTTTTTTGATTTCGCAGCACTCAAGAATGCTGAGTGAAACCAGACTTTTGGACGCGGGGCATATGAAAAGCAAGTGACTAATCAAAGTTTCAGTGCTGGGTACGCTCTCTCTCCCGGTGCTCGCCGTGGAGACGGGATGTCAGGCGATGTAAAAACCGCTCTAGTGGAAAGTGAACAACGGGGCTTGGCCTCCACGCATGTTGAGCTTTTCTCATTAACAGCAATGACGATCAGATACTGCCTCCCAGACATCAGCAGTCAAACTCCCATATAAACAAAGTGCCACGTTGTCACTGTTCCTTTGTTGTTGCATTGCTCTTTTTTCCCCCCCACTATGGTCTCTCAATCCTCATTATAAGTTGTCTCACTCTTCCTCCACCTGCCATCTCCGACTCTTTCCCACTCCGGCTAAAGCAGAAAATCGGCACAAGACAGGTCGTCTCCGGAGCTTTCGCTGGGACATAAAGCCTTTTATGTCTGTAGCTCACACTATTTCAAGTCGAGTGTACTTGGCTGAGTTGTAGACCGAAGTCCTAAAGAACATCAGTCAATATACCACTGCATGAAAACTGCATTTCAAGCAGAGAGGAGACTTTGGAAGAGGGGGTTTTGGAAAAGCCTCTTCAGAGAATTCTCCAGAGATCATCACGTTTCTGAGGCACAGGAGAACGGTTACGTGTCCGATTAGAAAAGACTGAGGCTGACTTGGCTTCTTTCTAAGCATAATTATTGTCTTTACTTTTCACTGCTGCAAGCAGTTTCTGAGATATCATTGCAAACTTTGTTTTCTGTAGCAAAACACAGCCTGGATGCATGGGTTTTCAGATACACCCCGCCCCCCCCCTTTTCTTTTACAAATCTGACCTTTTTCTCTGTGTAATAAAAGTAATATCATTTCGTTAGAATCATGTGTATGATTGTCATTGTCCCTGATCTGAGGTAAAGTGGGATTACGCCCTGATGCACGTCGCCCCCCCGGCACAACTGTCGGAGGAGATCAAGCACTTTGGTGGGAACGTGGCGTGACAAGCCCACCAGCATGGGTCCATGGAGTTAAAGAGGACGCAAACACACATGTGCACACACAGCCAGCAGAGGGACATGGCATGAGACACGACAGGACAATCTCCAGTGCTGTCTCAAGGGCACCACAAAGAAAACAATTATTACGTAAACGCTAATGTATCAGAAATACGTCGCAAAGAGACAATTCTACGAACACAACGTTAGCGAGGAGAGTATTGGCCTTCCACAGTATCTACTCTCCCTCGACCGCAAGGTCACACAACTCCAAATAATCTCAGTTTGAACAACCCAGTGCCTCCACTCCCCTGCTGCCTGTCCTACTCGAACCCCGAGGGTGTGTGGGAGGGAGGATGTAGTGTGTGACTATTTGTGTGTGTGTTTGTGTGCATCTGTAGAAGATGGAATTGCGTTTGGGAAGTGACGCGTGTCAGCTAGGACATGTCAAAAGGGCCCTTAGAGCAGTGGCAACAGCGGAGTGTGTGCAGTCAATAACATGGGAGCGGAAAACGTCCATTAAAAGGTCCCATCTCTAACTCTACTTGTAAATTAGGTATTGAGCCATTGGTGAGGCGCAAACGTGCCGTCACACAACCATGAAGCTCAGGGCATGTGAGTGTTTGTGTGTGTTTTCGGGGGGGTGAGGTAGGGGGGCTTCTTGATAGCCTGTGACAAAAAGGGAGGGCGGGGACCTGATAGTATAGTGGTGATCCGGATACGGCATAAAGCCATTAATAGATGACACAGTGAGTGATGTTTGGGTCATGGTGGATGGGTTGGGAACGTGATCCATCATGGCAACATCACCCAGGTGCTAACAGGCTATACTCACACACAGATGCTAGGCCCTAATATGTTTTATTTAACCGCAACAATTTATTCTCTATCAGTTGTGTTGTTTTTCCTGTGTCCTCCATATATTGTGTACAGTGGGTGAGAGGTAAAACATGGGAGTCCATGACAGACGTAAGCGACAACAACCATGCTACTCTGTGAAACACTGTTTGCCCACCAGGCCTCATTTTGTTAGTGTGTACTACTGTACAGACATGGCAACATTCCCCTGAGGCAGATCATCAGTGTCCAAACCAGGACCTGAACAGCGCGGTGGCAGGGGTCTGCATCATATGCACCACCTTGCTAGAGCGAACGTGTTCCAAACAGCACAACTGTACTATGATAAATGGAACAGCCTCTCCCCGGAGACATCGTGTGTATGTGTAAGCCTTCTTACCGGCTCGCTGTATGGATTCGCCATATGCAGCTGCATGTACGCCTACGCCTCTCAGCCACCATTTCATCTTCATCCATGATTCAAACCCCCATTAACACAAGCACTGGGGACACTAACTACAAGCTGTAAGAACACTACATTAGCTATAAGACAGTTACGAACAGAAACGCATGCGTAAAAGAAGAAACTACAACCACTTGAAGTCGCCCCATACTGCTCCAGGCTGCTTATAAAAGCCTTTTCATACAGTCAAACGAGAAAAACAAAGGCGTCAATGTAAATTTAACAGGAAGACACAAAGCCAGCGAGGACAAAGGAAGAAATAAAACGTTATTTCTCCAGAGGCTGGTGGACAATTAAAGGTTCTCTGACTCTAAACCGAAGCTGTCACTCTCTGCCACCTCACAGCTGTTTTCCCCATAGGCTGCATTCAGCTCGCTCACGTGCACGCGTGCACGCACACACATACATTTACTTTAATAAAGATCTTTCATGTCATTTCACAAACATTCGTCTGAGGTGTGTTAACACTATTTCTACATTGTACTCCTCGCAGTGTGGAACATATCGGAAACCGGAGTTAGGTCGATGGAGCAATCGCTGTTGCTGATTGATAGTAATTGCACTGGCAATGGAGTGACAGGCACTTCTCTGTTTGTAATTGACTTGTAATTAGCAAACGGGAGATTTAAGCTCGTAACGCTAATGAACGCGAGGGCCTCGCTCCGATGTCGGAGAGCTGAGGTGACTGGGCGAGACGGTGAGCGCCCGGTGGCCGGCCGGAGTTTGGGTCAGTCATGTGGTTGGCAGCTGTTGACAGGAAACAGTGTTGAAAACCGGCAGAGCACAAGAAAAGATTGTGTCTGAAACTAAACAGCCATCTTCCAACCGAGCACCTAGTGACAAGCTCATTTCAGCCGCAACACAAAAACAGCAGATCTGTGTGTCGGTCAAAGCACTCACTAATCAGTACCCTGTCAGTACACAGTCAAAATATATATATTTATTTATATACGTATATATATATATATATATAAAAAATGGTGAGTAAATATCCGACATGGAGGGGGAGGAGGGACGTAAGAAAAATGGCGAGAACGGGGGCGATTAAAGAAGAAATAAGTGATGAAGAGGAGAGGACTAAAAAGATAAGAGGTGATGGGATGGGAGGGGGAGGAGGATGAATTGAGTGATGTTGAGGACCTGGTAAAGCGAAGGAGGAAATATGGAAGAAATCAGGGCCTGAACTATGAGCGGAGGGAAACATCAGGGGGACGGGCAAGTAAATGTGTTAGTGAGTGTGTGTCTGTCAATGTGGCAACCTGCCACTGTAGCAGAGGAGAAGTCGAAGTTGAAAAAGTTGATGGTGCCTGAGGTGGAGAAGGCATGAAGTCGGTATGAGAGTCTCAGGTCAAGGCAATTAGGGTGTTCAAAAAGCAAAGCAGGAAGTTTGGCAACCATCCGTCGTACTTTACATTATTGTTAAATCTTAATGATACGAACATGTACAGTTATGGGCAGTTCTTGCTTCGGGTCAAAACCATTTCTACGAGTCGTATCTGAATATAAAAACTCTGAGCGCTGACAAATACAGAGGAAGAGGTGACAGACATGGATGAGCGATGACTCAGTGAGAGATCTGGGAGAGAAAGCCGGGTAAAAATATGTCTCCGGCTGTAACCGAAACCATAACGACAGTAACGAGCCCACAAAGCCAGAAATACTGTCGCGACTGTATATAACGTTAAAGCGCAGAATGTCGCTGTTCTGTTTCCAAAGCTGTTCCAGTGATAAAGCACTGACTATAATCTGAATATCAAAGCCTCATAAACAACACATACGGGTCTGCACATGATACACCAGATGTATGACAGATTAAACCGGATACTGTGACATGAAATCTGGTTTTCAGACAGTATGTGCGTGCAATCTAAGCACATGGAGTGGATATTAAATGCACCGTCATTTTGTCACTTAAGCATTACAACTGATATTGAGCTTTCCCATTTATTGGTGGGATGTAAACACAATGCAATGCAGTTTAACAGCGTTACAAAAATGACTGTCGAGTTAAATCAACAAGATGTTACACCGGTTTCAACAAAAAACAGAAACGAATAACCTTCATGAAAAAAAAACGACATCTATCTGCGACGTTACCGGTCTGACTGCTGTTAGGGGTCATTTCCTTACTAAAGGATAGACTTTCAGTTGTACCGAACTGTCCAGCCACACCTTCAGGTCGCTTTCGGTCACCTCCTCCACTAAGTACAGACCATCAGTCACAATTTGCATTAACATTTCTCCACCCGCCTCCGACTTCCCCAGTTTCCTGCCCTCCCTTCAATGCCCCCACCTCTCTTTAGCTGCAACAATAGCTATGCACTCCATATGGTGCGCAAGTGAGGGGTTTATGGCTGAAATGCACTTGAAAAAAAAAAAACTAAAACTCTAAATGGATGAATATCCCCCTGCTCTCCCTCTCCTGGGACAATGCCATTCTCAAAGTCTGGTCTTAACCTTCAGTGCACTTATGACTGACTATTGATAGTCACTCAAGTGCCAGTGAACATTACAGCCCATCTGTTATGCAATGCTTAGCACTACAGATTACGATGACATGTTCCAATCCTCTGGAATGGATAATGAATAAAGACTGGAGCCAAATTAGAGCAGAGAGGAAGGACAAAAGTCATTTTTGCAAGGAGGCTGAGTCTGAATGGGTGAAAAGAGAGAGTGGAGGAGCCAAAGAGCCCTGGTGTGCTCATTTGGACACTACACAATGAAATCTCAAGAACTTTCATTAGATGAAAAGAGAAAGGAGCGCTGATCCAGAGGTCGACAAAGGTTGTATCTTTGAGCACTTTCTTGGCTTTGTTGCCCTAAAAGATAATGTTTTCTGTTGTTGCACTGGCAGCGGCTGCAGCGCTGCTCATAAATATTTGAGCCAGAAATGCACTTTGGAAAAAACAACTCTGTAGTCAACTCTGGAAGATCACAGAAGAGAGGTGGTATGCATCACCGTCCACTCAGACCAACGGACGTGATAAATAATCACTGTCAGGTTCGGAGCTGCAGTTAACGAACCTGCTCATTATTTTCTCCGCTGACTGTTTTCCCGACAAAACGTCATGAGTCCAGTGTGAAACCTGAACACGTCTCTTTGTCCAACCAACAGTCCAAAACCAAAGGTAAAGAATTTATTAGACCGACGCAAGTCCTTATATCGACAATACTGTAATGAGAGAACGGCAAAACAGTTCAAGAATCATTTTTCAATCATTCAAACGATCAAAGTTAAGTCCATCATCAACAACATATTTCAGCTTCACCACGTAAAAGTACGGAAAGTTCTGGTGAAAACTAAAAGTAGAATATTTTACAAAGTGACTCTGATGATATTAGACATTATTACATCCTGCAGCTCTGACAACAAGCATCAACCTGTATACGGCAGAAGAGTCTCTCTCACTGCTCCTCATGTTCTCCAGTAAGTGGCTTGAAAATGGGGCCTCATCATGCCTCAGCTTGCTGTTACCACGTTCGAGATGTGGAGGATCGAAGTGATGGCTTCGATCTTGGAAGCCCACTTGATGTAAATTCTGCACAAGTTATTTTAGCACCCTCTTATGAGCACATCGTCAACCATGCTTCTCGTTCAGCTTTCACCAGATCAAAACATGCGACGAGGAGGTAAACGCTGGAAACGCAGCTGTTGAATACTAATGACGAACCATTTTATCCAACAAAACCAAAACCTGTGCGGTCTATAAGCCTATTAGTTGTAAGGCTAGGAGGTTTTAATCACTGTCCTTTGTCCATAGGGTCCATTACCCAGAGACTGCATTATGGTCTTTGGCTACTCTTTAGAGGTCAGGGGTCAAAACACTCACAATGATGTGATCGCAGTGCTTATTGACGGAAAGGCAGGAAGTGCTTTTATCGCCTCTGTACAGAAATGAGTCACTGCATCTACATATGCGAGGGAATAAACTGTGTGTACAAATGCGCTCTTTCCCACCAGCGTCTAATTCATATAAATATACATTTTGAAATGGTTATAAATAATTACACTCTGGTGGAAATGCTCTCTCCATTGTCTGTTTGAATTCTTAATAAACAGCAGAGTGACTAATATCGGCAATGTGCGGTAGCTGTAATTGCAGGAGAAATAAATGTCCTCCATTTTTCTTTATCTTTCATGTGCAGGGTGGCTTTGAGTCAGCTGTGCATATTAGCATAATGAGGGGAAAGTAAATTGTTGGACAAAATGGCCGTCAAACAATCTGAGGCGTATTGTCGTTGGATGAATGTTTTTTTTTTGTGCCAACGGATTGACAAGTGAAGTATTATCTCTCTCGTGCCACAGTGTTTACAGTCAAAACAACTGGAGGTGGTTAATGTAAATAGTGTGATACAAATTCAAACATGTACTAATAAAAAAATGATGACAAACACTAACATGTCTGTCATAACGAGTGGCAAATGGACCCTGTCGCATTGAATAATTAACACTTACTGAGTGCTTTACATTAAACAGCACCTTCACTGATTTCCCTGTTGACGTCTGATCTGAACAGGTTTAGAACCATAACTGATCCACACAATCCTACAGCCATCTGAGCCACTGAATAACAAGTGAGAGGTGGTAGTGAAATGTCACAGGGGGGGAAACAACAAGAGAAGCCACAACAGCAGCTTTCAATTCAGTTTAAGGACAAATGAAGATTTATCTCCCTGTTCTCTCCCATCAGCTGCTCCATTTACTCCCCATCCATTTTACTCACCATCTTCTGCAGGTGCTTCTCCTTGCGGATGTCCACCATTACCAAGCCCTCTTTGACCAGGCCGAGACCCACGTCGTCCTTGGTGTCCCCGAACTGTATCGTGACATGTGGGCAGGTGGCACCGGAGTACTCCACGTTCAACAGGCACTGGCTGTTGTGGATGTCCCGCACTACACAGTCCACCACGTCTGCCCGGGCGTCCTCCTGGAGAGAGAGAGAGAGAGACAGGGAGAGAGACAGGGAGAGGTTGATGAGGATGAGAGGGCAGCTGAGTTCAACACATACATGGTTTTATGGTCAGCAAGGACACAATCATACACTTTATTCACCACAGTTTTCTAATCACACACCCAGGTAGACATCTCGCCCGACAATTACCTACTCATCAAGAGTTTGGCAGAACCTTCTAAAAGCTCTGACTCACTTAACGCACGTCACTTCCTCAACACGTCCCTAACTTCTCCTTTCTTCACTCAGCTGCCTCTGTTCTTCCCAACCCTCCTGAGTGTGAAAGGCCAGCGTCTGACTGAACACGCGGCGGAGGAGGAGGTGGAGGTGGAGCGGCCGCGATGCGTTTGTGACCTCACATCCTCCGGCAGTCGGGGTGAAAGACAAAAAGAAAAAACAGCGGCGCTGCATCTTCACAGGCAGGAAGACACAAAAAAAATCTCTCCCTCGCCATCATCCCTCCCCTACGTCATCCATCTCTTTGCTTTTCTTTCTTGCTTGCCCTGGTCTTGTCTCCATGGCAACCCCCCTCGGAGCTAGCTGCCCTTGGGCATGTGCATGTGTGTCTGTGTGCGAGCGTGAGCATGTGTGGGCAGGGAAGCTTGTTCAAGGCACAAATACTAAAGGTCTTTTTTTTTGTCCCCGCTCTCCTCCTGGTCAGCTTGTCACAGGCGCTGCAGGGGAACTCGGGGCATGAGCGAGTGAGATGGAGAGGGAGAGAGAGAGGGCGAGAGAGGAAGAGAGAGAGAGAAACCCATGGAGAGAGTATTACAGAACAAGAAAGTGTTGACAGTGGTGAAGAGGAGATACATAATGAATGAGAGCCCTGTCGCGACCCCGTCCTGTCCAACTCCTGTGCTGCGATAAAAATAGGCTAAATTGTACTTTATTTTTGTACAATTTTCAACATAAGACAATTTTATACCTTTGTATTACTTCACTTATACTTATCGCTCTTAAGGAATATAAAAAGGTGTTTCTGCAAGAAAAAATATATTCAAACGTGTGTGTGTATACATATATATATATATAATATAAATATATATAAATATATGAAAATAAATATATGAAACTAAGTTCATCATCATCAGTAAGTAATGCAAATGGGTAAAAGAGAAACAACCCACCAGGGGAGACGTGTAACCTTGAGCAAACTTTTCATTGCCGTTGCCCCCCCCTCATTTGTTTATAAACCAGCGCTGTTAGGAAGTGTCTATTGTGTGGTTGGAGTTTGTTTTAATTTGGTGTTTATTAGAATTTATTCTGTTCTTTATCTTTTTTACAAGTGCACTCTTGACAGGAACTACTTTCTTTAATTAGCTGACGAGGCACACTGGAGAAGTGGCGGGGTGTCCGGAGTGCAGGCAGCCATGCTGCACTTCACAACATCTCTGATTAGACCCGATTAAATTGTGCTGGAAACGTGGGAGCGTTTGTCGCTACAGTGAGGTGATATGGAAATAATGTGCCGCTTAGCTCCTACTCTGCCAAGTTACGAGTGAGCGCTTCAGCTGTCTTCCTGACAAAGCGGCAGAACAGTGATGTCACACTGTGATGCAGCACAGAGAATTTTGTTGTTTTGCGAAAAGAGATTTTAAGATTTTTTTGTCCAGAGCATCAGTTGGCAGGTGGAGAGACAAAGACAACAGCCTGTCCTGTGTGTAGCAGCACAGGGTGGAAGGGGGTGTGTGCATTGTGCAGTCAGCGTGAGTGACAGTGAAACACTTTCAACACAAACAGACCAAGAGGAAAAAGAAGAAATGTGGAAAGGGTTAGACAGATGCAGAGTGACAAAGAGGGGTGTGTGCGTGTGTGTTTATATCAGGGCACACAAACGTGTGTAGGTGAGCCTGTGTCCCCGGGGTTTGACCAACAGATGGTCCACTTCCTTCAGAGGACACTGACTCATGAGACAGTTGATCGCATGCACATGGGAAGTACAAGCACACACATGCACACAAACGTCTGCACAAACAGCTGCTGCGCCACAGACTGAAGGAAGCTTTGTCATCACATACGTTTGACCGCACTAGTTTTAGCCAGGTGTACCTAATAAACAGGTAACTACGCGTTCCAAAATAACTGAAATCAAAGGAGTTGCTATTATCTGTAGTCAGTGGAAGAAAATTCCCTTTTACCTGCCACACAACACAAACGCACACGCAAGCAGTCAAAGAGCAAAAGACAACATGTTTGTATCTGTATGAACTGTTGCGCTTGCTGTCAGCTCATGAGTTGACCTCTGAGACAATGGAAATATAGAATCCAAATAGTGATCAAACTCTATTTAAAACAAATACTGAGTAAGTTCGTCTTTAATTTTTTTTTAAAAGCAGGATTTTCCCTAACGGCTGCTCGGAATGACAACATGACCGTGTTCTCGCCGTGTGCGATTAAGTGAGACTCAAACAGTTTTCATGTCTTTCCAGGAAAGTCAACTTTCAAAAGCTGGCAGCCAATGAGAGCGAGGGAGTTCAGCTTCCGGCGGCTGGTCTGTGCACTTACGTCCTGCGGGACCTGGATGAAGGCAAAGGTGTACTCGGTGGCCTGTGCTGGCAGGGTCCTGGTACTGAAGGCGGGGGGCATGGCGGCCAGACGGGTGGACGACACAACTTCTCTCTGAGGGAGGATGAACGACAGAGATCAGAACCGACATACAACAGTTTCTTGGGCTTCATGTTGATCGCCGGGATCAAAAAGACACACAGCGTAACACAATGTGCAAACACAGCGCGTAAAACCTGCATGTGTGGGCTGACATATTTACTGTCTGTCACATGAGTGCCGAGGTTCTGACAGCAGGAAACAAAGCTGACTGGAAGAGTTAGCAAACATGACAAAGCTATCTTGCCTCTGACTGCGACAAAAGACGTTAGGGGACATGGATGCGGATACGTTACGATGAAAAATAAACGTTCCTTGAACCCTTTGGGTTTTTGCATCACAGCAAACTGCTGATTCTCTAATGCAGATGTGTCTGATGAAGATATTTTACACATGTGAGAGAAGAACAGATGCCCTTTTTTTTTAGCTGTAGCTTGAGGGCTGCATGCTTGTATATGTCACCTTAGCACTTATTTCACAGCTGTTTCGACAGCAGCACCCAGACCCCTCCACCCCCCCCCAACACCCCATCTGCTCTGCGGCTCAGCTATAAGCTAAGGGTGAAGAATGAGTAAAGACGATGAGATCAATGTTGATCGTCACCTGACTCTTATCAGATTAAATTTCTATATGAGAAGATGTGTTCTGCATTTTACTGATGGACACGCTCCTGACAGTAAGGAAGTGTGCGAGTGATGGCCGATCGCTGATCACTACGGGCGAGCTACAGGGAGAAGCCACTTTTGGAAAGTCAAGACAAATACAGCTGTTAGAGGTGGGGAGTTAATTTAATGACCTCCATTACTAGGTTAATGTGTTCATTGGACTGTACAGTCTAGACAGAGAATATCCTCAACATTTATTGTGGATTAGAAGGTTGAGATTTATTGTCGCCATATTAGAGTTTGACAGCACTGTAAATGTGGCCTTTAAAGACGGAAGACAAAAGTGCTCTGCTGTGTTTGCTAATGATCATATAATAATTCAGGTCCCTGGCTGCACCTGTGACTAATAGCTCATGACAGAGCGGCACGAAATCAAGGCCAGAATGACTCAATCCAAAAAAGACACAAAACTACGTATGGCAAAGTAGACATTAGCTTTATGTGTGTGTGTGTGTGTTTGTGTGTGTGTGTGTGCCAGGTTGGCTTGGGGAAAAAAAAAAAAAAAAAATCACACTTTCAGCGACGTGCCAAGACGCATCGTGTTTGTGCAAGCCAAATCTCGAGCTGTCCCCTGCTCTGAGGTCAGTCGCACACTGTGCCGCTGCACTGCATCATGGGAAATCTCCCGCAGGCCAGGGGGTTGGCTGCATGAGCCGCTTGGTGATGCAAGCGTGTGTACGCATGTGGGCAGAAACGCAGACTATAATGCACTCACAAAGACCGAGAGTGCCTGCATCATCAGAGTAAAAAAAAAACACAAATAAAAAAGGGTGCCTCTGGTTTTGTCACTGCTGTAAAAAGGAATAAAAACGATACACGGAGTTGCACTCTTTGCTTCAGTCAGAAACAATAAAGGGAAAAACAAACAAGCCTCCATCGTATTTGTCCTAAAAACCCAAGCTGAGAGGATACGTTCTCTCTGATGTGCTGCTTTGAACACAAGGGGGAAAAAAAGCAAACAACCGGTGTGTGAATAGACAAAAGAATCAGAAACAGAAAAGAGATCCCCTTTCAGATGCGAGACTGCCTCCGGCTGTGGCTCTGACAAAAACAAAACTTCGCTTACGCTTTTTTTTTTTGTTTTTTTTTTAATCACGATGCAACATTCAGCCACCTCGTCCCCCAACACCATCACATGCACACAGCCAAACACTGGGTCACACAGAGATACTTACGTTGCCGTAGTCAATGTAGAAGACGTGGACCTTCGCCTGCGACTCAACTTTCTCCACTCTGGCTCTGTACCTGCAGCAGCGGACCAGTAATTGAAAGAGAGAGGAGGAGAGAGCGAGGGGCGAGCGAGAAGAGAAGAGAGCGGAGGGAAACACAGATGAAGACAGAGGGCACAAGAGAAAAAGGAGATGAGTAAATGATTCCACGCTTATTTCCCTGGGGAGAAGGTGTCGCAGGATCTGTCTGTTGTGATCGGAGGAGAGAGGCAGGCGAAGGATGGACCGGCCCGGGGGGCGAGGGGGGGGGACAGAGGGTGGACAGAGGGGCTCTATCAGGACCTGGCAGGGCTCTGGAAAATTGCACAGAGGCCTCTTCGCAATAAAGGACAAAACCGTAAACCTATTTTTGTCTCGTAGAAAACAACTTCAGCGCTAATCACACAATAAACGCGACAGTTTTGCTAAAGAAAACTAAATTAACGACTGATACAATTTGACAAAACGCAACATCAAGTGTCAGCATGCGAGTTAAACCGGGTCCAGTCAATTCGGGACGGGCCTCCTGACTCGGCTCTGATCGCCAATACACGAGACGGAGACAAAACATGGCCACCAGGAGAAGGTCGCCAGGTTAAAAACGTTTAAATCGTCGACATAAAGAGCAGCTACAAGTGCAGGGAGGAGGAGGGAGAGACAGTGCGAGTGACTGATGAACTGAGGGTGGTGTTTTTTTTTTGTTTTTTTTCCTCCTTTCTATTCACTCTGGCTCTGTGATGTTCTCAGAGGCCTTGAAAGGGAACGGATTTCTAATTAGTCCCCTAATGAAACAAGCTGACATTCCACATGCGTCACAAAATACAAAGATATGGACGGAGAACAATGCGAACATGAAAATAATTAGCCTGCTGAATAATGGAGCTGCATTTAAAAAAAAAAACCCACAACACACACAGAGCATGTTAGACATTTGCCTTGTGGTGCAGGATTTGTGTTTTGTCATGCCCTTCTACACAAACAGGGCTTTAAATAAAGTTAAATGCTTTTTTTTAGAGAAGAAGAAGTCGTTTTGCCTGCATGAACCAGGGCGCGAGGGAGGAACACAGAGGGAAGAGAGGAGAACATCTGTTTCGGGGAACATTTGCGTTATTTCCTAATCGGTCTTGTGATCTTTTTTTGTCGTCACCTTTCTGACACAGACACTCTCATTACCTCCCTTGATCACAGTGACTTCTATCTGTCCCGGTGACCATCTGTAAACTTCCAGCATTCGGTGCGGAGATGAGATGAGGAGGTGTGTGTGTGTGTGTGCGCGTGTGTATGTGTGTGTGTGCGCGCGCTCTGCTGTCAAGCGACTACTGATTCTCCAGGGCCAAGGCAGTGGCAGCGAGCTAATTACACCCTGTGGGTGTCTGCAGTTAACGCATCACAGGCTTAAATAGAAACAAGGTAAAATGAAATGTCAGGTAATCATGAAAGAGTGGGGGAGGGGGAAAAAGAATGCACACACACAGCGTGTGGATAACCAAATCTTAGAGCGGATCTTAGATGTTGTAGAGTCATTAATTTTGGATGAGGATAAATCATGTTTGCAGGTCGAATATAAATTTTCTCCGACAACCAAACTCTGGTAATCTGCTGATACGAGGACTGATAACGCACTAACAAATTAGAAAATATTATGCAGCTGATGACTAATTGATTTTTTTTTTTAATGCCGTATATATCATATCTGACTGTTACACAAGATTTGTACCCCACAAGTTTTGCGTCAATTCAGAGCATGTTCCGAACGGAGTTTGCGAAAAGTGCAGAGCTCGTCAATATTCTCATAAGTATCACAGGTGTTTACTCACCATTCACCATCGGCGAACTTGGCTAGGCAGTAGTCCCCTCGGCGTCCAGCGTAGGCTCCTTCCACAGGTGGCTGGGCAGCGATCTCTGCCCGCATGGCCTCCATCAGACTTTCCAACTGGCCTCCTGAAAGACACGACATGAATGAAAACGTTACGACAAAAATGCTTCCATGGGAATTACAATGACTAGGCGAGTTAGAGGTGAGCGATATGTGACTGTGTAAAACGGGTGGTGACTTCCATTTATTCCCCTGTGCAGCAGAGGCGTGTCTTCATTTGGTTTGTATGTTGTCTTAAGTGACTGACAGAGAGTGGAAGCTGAAGCAACAGCAGAAAATGAATTTACTTGTGTTTCACCTCTGCAGACCTAAATATATTCATCAATATAAATGAAATGAAGCCTGATGCTACTTTGCAGAGCATTACTGTGTGTTTTTTATGCGCACACACACACACACACACACACAGCCAGAGGATTTTTGTGAGAATTGTTTTTGCCGTTTGTAAATGAATGTGAATCTTAGAACCACTGCTCTGCCTTTTGTGATGAAAACCTTTGGATCACTGCTTTATTGCATGATGCGGCATGGTTTATTATATGATGCTTCGATTCTGGTTAAATCGCATCTCTGCCTGAGAGAAGTTCCCTCGAACCTTAATTCAGAATGACAAAAACGAAAATCACAAATTGATCTCGGTAGATTACCTCGCTCCTGATACAACGAAAAGAGGATTCCGATGACAGCTTTTATCTTTAGCCAAAGAGAACAGACAACGTTTACAGACGTTTCTCTCTTACATACTTGAGTACAATCGTTATGCTACAATATATCTGCTTGAAACCCGCTTTAACCCCAACTGCCCTTGAGAGACCAGACATCATCTGTTGTTTTCTAACTGTCGGCTCATTACCAACATGTACCTACTGCTGGTTTGACCCTGCTGGAGAAATACAACTTCGACTAAAGCAGGCCTGCTCTCCAATGGGCCTTTATAGCCTATCAACCCATTATATCATGCATGGCAGAGCCATTACAGTGGATTCAAGGTGAGAATGAGACTGTCGATATAGTGGGAGTTGAAAAATCAGAGCGTGAGTCAGCACATTGTAAATTCAAAGGCTCTGGTAAGCGGCGGCATTATTTACACCAATCAGTTCCAGGTGGGAAGCTGATTGAAGGCATCACAAAGTGAGTGCATCTCCAAGAGGGTCACCTCCTGTTGTTTCTGCATGATGAAGTCTGTTTACATACTGTTGGGGCTTTGGAGTGGCGCATGACGTGGGCAGCACCACTTACAGACTGGTTTAGTAAAAGGGGCCAATAAGCCACCCAGAGGGGGACTTGGTGGGCAGGAAGGCCTGGAATTGAACTGGCATCAACACCTCCCATTACTCATGCCAGTAAATACAATGCACAAATATATAAATAATGATGTTTTCCCAGGGTTATATGTATCGACACGACCAAGCAGCTGCCGATCTAACACTTAAGAGGAAATCTTCATTAGCACAATGTCAAATTCAGAGCAGAACGCCAGTGAGGGGAGTGTGAAGGAAAAGCTGGGAGCTCGGTTGGATTGTGGAGGGGCGGGTCAGGGCAGGAGGGACTGGGGTTGGTGATGGGGGTGTGCAAACACCTCCTTGGCCACCCACTGCTACACCAACTGCTGATGAATGCAGTGTGGGGAATAGGCGAATAAACACAAACGTGCATTTAACAGACACGTGCTCAGCATTTTGTGGAGAAAGCAGTTTTAGGGAAACGTTATCAGATGACCCGCCAGCATCTCATATGCACACACACACACAAAGGTGGTGCGGTGACGATCTCGGGCTCCAGCTTCACTACAGTAGCTTGGAATAAATGGAACGGTGTCGGGCTACAGCGCCCACTTCCTTGATTTATTAATCTAATTAAAAAGGTTAGCGCACGTCCTCTTTCCCTCTCAGCGTGTGTATTGTGTACTTTTTTTTTGTGCGTACATTTACACTGACATATATTTCTTTCTGTTCCTGGGCCATGTTCCACTGTGCACCTCCGATATACATACACATACAGTATATATTCACACTAATGACGCCTTAATGGACGGAGCCTCTTAACTTTGCCTAATTAACAATGCTTTATTCATGTAAATGGTAAAAGCAGCGGCGAAGGACTGTACATGGATGCTGCTATGACATACATAAAAAATAGCGACATGCCGCATCATGAAAAGTGTCCTGATCAGATGATGGTGAGATGATATGACATATATGCTGTCAAGTCACATGGGTTGGTTGAATGCATTCCTTCACCATCACACTAATACGACTTTCAACTTATAGCAATAGTGAGGTCGTATTACTGCTCATGTTGACTGGCTTAAAGAGGCAATTCTTTATATTTTCTACTTTTTATTTATTATTATTATTTTAACAAATTTTACACTAAATAAGGATGCATTGTCATTAAACTAATTGCAGGAAAACACTGACCACTGCACTTTGTATGTGCAGGTTTGAAATTGAGCATCTTTACACTGACCAGCTGAAGAAATGTACAGTCACAGGCACATATAGGCAGGCGTTTCACGATTAGCTAAGATGAACATGTAACGTGTGTAATCCACGGTATGGCACTGCTGGGCTTTTTATACTCTGTTGCCTTTATTTCTCAATGGTGCACTAATGTCTGTTACAGCATGTGTTACAAATGTCAAATCTGCTTTTTTTGCGGCTACTAGGACTTTTTTAATGGACTCACTCACACTGTGGTCTAGAAATATGTTCGACAGTCCATATAGGCCCTGGCTGGGTTACGCAGTCAAAGGTCACTGACAGTGCAGTGTCATGGATCACTAACTTTAACAAGCTAATTCATGATCTGCTCTGACCCATAGATTCACTTCAATTACTTCAAGTCCAGTCACACACCAATCAGGTCCCATCACACTTTTAACAATAAATCAGAGCCCATCCAATGACTGATGTGGATCCTGGCTTCTTAAAAAAAACAAAAAACAAAAAAAAAACAGACTCCCACCTCCTTCTTCACTGCCTTTTATAATTTGATTTACGATAACAACAATATGCAATGAACTACCGTGCTGTAGACAAATCAATATGCGGGTACAGCATTTTATAATGTGCATGTCCACATTTGATTTAGTATGCATGGCGTACCTCATGCATTATCATTATTGTCTGGTGGGATTCAGAATCGTAATTTGCCGTGCAGGCGTCTTGGACAAAGCTGAACTCACACTGGGGTTATGAATTTTTTCGAGAACACATCATCCTTGTGCGCAGGTGAGTGCTTTTCCATTATCAGTGTGGTGTGGGCCCGTGTGAAGTGATGATATATATCAACCGATGATAAAAAAGAAAAGGCTTTACATTTCATATCATGCTCACTTTTTATATCAGTTTTTTATCATTTGGATGGCGTCAGCATTCTTCCACATGTAGTGGATACAGGCACAAACAAAACGAGAGTAATTCTGTCATGAAGTATGACACACAACAAAAGATTCTATTTTGAAGACCCCCAGAACAAAGTCAAAACCATGAAGCCGTTTTATCACCTACACACATCTACAGACGGGTACCAGCTGCCATGACAACTTACACCTGCAGAGCAATGGCCCCAGTTCACAGTCAAGAAAAGGTACATAGAAAACGCAGGGAAATAAATCCGGGGCCTGTGGGGTCAGCTGTGCAAACCCTTACGCAAGTGGAGCATCCTCTTCACGGTGACATGAGGAGGAACAGCAACTCTGACAATGTGCATTCCCATTTAACGTTGGCTAAAAGACGTCGAAATATCTGAATGCAGACGGGGTGAACCATATCGGGCATAGGTGTTCGTTTCGTGTTGAAGTGATGTACCACAAAAAAAAACAACAACAACACTGACGCCATCTGATGCGGGCTGGTTTCACTCTGTCTTTATTGCTTCATTCCTGCTTTCTCGCCCTCGTTTCATAATCTGTTCATACACCATTATGGCGACAGCTGTTTGTAAATCATATAGAATTACACAGTGAAAGCCCAGCGCAGAGTGAGGGGACAATTAGGCTTAAAAACAAGAGGGGGGTTAGACAGAGAGAGGGTTCGGAGACTGACGACAGATTCACGCGGTTGCTTATGATAGCGTTTGATTGTACTGTGGCGCGCTGTATGAGAGGCCAGACAAGCAGGGAACAAAACGCTGATGAGAACAGTGAATCATGAACACACATCCCAAGGCCGTACTGAATTCTATTAAGCTGCTTACAAAAGCCATTAAACCACAGAAGGGTAAATAATCAGAATATGGCAGAGACGGAGGCCAAGAGAGCAACGGCTGCTTATGAAAGCCTTCTAATTTCCTGGCTTGTAAGAAGGAAGGAATTAAGAGACAAAGTGGAGTGCCTTTATGAAAAGGGCACCTGCTTTGAAAAAAAACCCCAAAAAAAACCAAAACAAGTCACTGGAGAGGATCCAGAAGCATAAACCTGCTTACAAATTCATAATTCGACCAATTCTAGACCTAATTCTAGAGGAGTGAGACAAAACGGAAGCCGGAACATGTTTTTTTTTTTTCCCACAAACACTGCAAATCCTTTGCTGCTGAGCGGTCAAACCCTCCGAGGATCATGTAGCGCCGGCGAGATCCACGGACACTGAGCGAAGCTTTGTGCTTTAGCTCACCTGTTAGTTCGGCCTGTTAAATATGCATGAGCCTCTGGACGGACTTTGTCCTCGGGGGGGGCAGAGGAATGGCTGCGTTTCAGGACATGCAATCGACACTTCAAATAAAAAGGCCGCAGCGAAAACAACCAAACGCAGGCTCCACACAGTAAAGTCTGAAAAATAAACATGCAGCTGCTGAGTCTGACGCCCCTTGTGGTTGAACTGGTGCTCACTCTGGGATAATTGTACACTAAGGTAAGAGTCGGTGTGACGAGTAGGGGGCTAAGAGGAGAGAGGGCATTTACTCCCCTCCCTGAGTGATGTTTAAAGTGGTGTCAGCATCTGCAGAGCGTTGAGGGAGGCCACTATAAAAACAAATGATCCCCCCCCCCCCCGTGCTTGACGAATGCTGCTCCACTCCCACTGGAGACTGATATGGATCATGTCCCACGTGATGCCCCCCTACCACCACCAATTACCCCGCACCATTCCACCCTTCCCGGCAGTCTGGAGCCTTTTAAGGCAAATTACTGTTTCTGTAATTGGAAAAGTCATCAGTGAAGTATCTAAACAGAGACAGCATCTGTGGCTCTCCTTTTCTGCATCACTCTCTCTCTCTCTCTCTGTCTCTCCCCCTGCCACCTGTCGAGCCTCATTGACTGCAGCTAATGCACCGTTTTGATTGTGAAGTGTCCAAATAGATTCATAAGACGACCCTGTGCACATTTGGAGAAGTGGTCCGCGGGGGGGGGGGGGGGGATCTGGGCCTGTAAGTAGCTCACCACTGTGAAAAGTGTCATTCGGCCATTCGGCTTCAGGTGATCAACCCCAGACGCTGACAGAAGTGCGAAGCAGGCTCGCTGAGATTCTGAGGAATGAGCGTGTTTTCTGCCTGAAAGTCAAACAGACAGGTGAGCTGACCTTTCCGAGGCTAAGATGCCTATTTCATTTAATTATGAATGTCGTGGGACGCCGGGACTTCGCGCTGGCAGGGTCTGACTTCTAAATATTGCATCTGCTGCAGTGGCAAGTGAGCAGGGGGAGTGGAAAAAAAACAGCAGCATCAGCTGCTGGTCCAACTTGCAACTTTCATTCACCTGCTCGGTATGAAGCAGAATGGTACAACAACAAGACTATGACCATGGTTGACGTGCATTAACCATGAGACATAAAAGCAGCTGGACAGAGATACTTGGTCCACAGTGGAGATTTCCAAACTTTGCAGAAGAAGATGAAGGATATCCTCCTTTTTCAGACTTTTTGAGAAACAATACAGTCCAATTATTTACACAGTGGCAGAGACAAGTCTGAATCGGAAATTAAGCTTTTAATTGTCCCAAATTGTGAAGAACAGCATAGCAATTAAATCTATTCTGTGCAATGAAGAGATCATTTACCAGTTCAACAAAATCATTAATTCAACTGTCACATTTTGTGCTTAAAGATTTCTTCTTTTTTTTCCCACTGTACAATTACTTCTTTCACTCCATAGTTTTAATTAACCTGCTAAACAAAGAAAGCACAAAAAAGAGAGAAAAAAAAAAATGAAATTGTGAAATGATTCTGGGAAAAAAGTTTCACAAACACACTGGGGTAGGAGTTAATTATCTCCACTGACTGACTTTGGCTTGAAGCCCACAAAAAAAAAGCGTTGTGACAACTATTTCTAAATGCGCAGCCGTACTTTTTTTCTTATTTTTTTTTACCAAGCTCCATTGTATAAAGTAATTATCACTTGGTTGCACTTATATAACATCCAATTAGGGGGGCACTCACCCTGATCAATATGAAATGCTACAATAATTCTCATGTCCTCTTATTGAAATCATCACCAGCGTTACTCCGGCAACTCGCCTCCATTCTACGCAGACTTGGACGTGAAACTACAGAGTGTGAAGTGATACTGGCTGGAGATGCTGTTTGGCGCAGCATTATCTTACAGAAAAGAAAAAAAAAAACTAACACAGAGAGAAAACAGATAAATGAACCAATATGGATGGCTGCAGTACACAGACATAGGCTCATGACCAAACAGGATTGAAACATAACGTTGGACGGTAATGCAATCCGGTTTCAAAAAGGTTTGAAGTCGAGCCAGAGAGAGAACAGACCCGCCCCCCCTGCCAAGCTGGGTCCAGCATCATTAGGTGATGAACAGCTGCTGTGCGTAAAAGGTGGAAGTGTGAATAATGCGGACGGAGTGGCACCTGGTTGGGGGTTGGGGGGGTTCGCTCATTACAAGTCGGTATAAGTGCCAGGAAACAAGCAGCAGACAGGACGGCACTGCCGCTGAGGGGCGGCGTGGCCAGAAAATACGCGTTTGTATTTTGAGCAGGGCCTAGGTTTGCTCTTCAGTCCCATGGAGGTGACAAGTCAGCAAGAGGTCCCTGGCTCAAAAGGACAACGATCACACGGATGGAAAGAACACGTGGTGCGATTTCAGTCAAAAGCTGATGTTTGTCTCCGATCTTCCATCCGCTCTATTTGTGCAGATCCCCTCCCTCTGAGAAAAGGACACCTGCTGATTGACACAATCAGGAGCGCACTCAGCGTCACCGTCCGAACTCGCAGCGCTGAAGAGGAGTTGAATCCAGGACAAGTGGACGACAGAAGTGAGCGCGACTCATCTGCTGGAGAGGACCAGCCTTCTAACAGGCTGAGAACTATTACGACTAGTCGATAAATGGAAATGAGGCGCGGTGTGTAAGCTTTTAGGGGAAACTAATCTTATACTATGATTGTTTTATTATATTTTAAAAAATGAAAAGTGGCAGAGCATCCAATGCTCAGGCTTCAGCCATCATGGCGACACACCCACAAAGTCTACCGGACTATATTTAGCAAGTTTTTAATTATGTCTATGCTCCACCGCAATGGCGAGCATCAACAGTGAACAGCAGACCCCCCCTCCACCCCACCCGCTTGGAGTGACCTCTGCATTTTAGTGTCCAAGGTCGCGCAGGTCTATGCAGGTCCCCCTCTGACAGTAATTACACGTAGCCTCCGGAGAGAAAGAGAGAGAGAGAGGAACACGCAAGGAAAATAATGAGAGGAAAGCGAAAACTGCAGCATGAAGGACGACATGTGGGGGGGGGGACGAATGCACAGAGCAACAGATAAAGACTCTTTAAATCCAAGCCGACGATTCGAGAGCGGAATCCCATAAAAAATTTTTTTTAAATTCTAATGTGAAATGAATCACTTATCAAACGTCTACATAGATATATATGAAACAAGCACACTAATTAAAGAAGGGGTAAAATACAAAGCGCCTCGGACCCCCAAAGAATAAGAGATATTACAAGCTGTACTTCCTCTGTAATCGTATTAAAGTTCATTACATGAGCTTACGCGTGTCCCTGAAAAGCAGAACTACAGCTGTTTAGTTTTCAATCACAGTCGACCGCAATGAATAAATAAATCTTTCATAGGAGCGGAATCCCATAAAAAAAATTTTTTTTAATTCTAATGTGAAATGAATCACTTATCAAACGTCTACATAGATATATATGAAACAAGCACACTAATTAAAGAAGGGGTAAACTACAAAGCGCCTCGGACCCCCAAAGAATAAGAGATATTACAAGCTGTACTTCCTCTGTAATCGTATTAAAGTTCATTACATGAGCTTACGCGTGTCCCTGAAAAGCAGAACTACAGCTGTTTAGTTTTCAATCACAGTCGACCGCAATGAATAAATAAATCTTTCATAGGGCCACAACTCCCACAGGGTCGGTGGTTTGGAAAAAGCAGCTGAATATTAATGACTGTAACCAGATGTTTTTTTTATGATTTTTTCTCTCATTTTCCGTTCTCACTCGCTCAACTTTTATCCCCTTTTCTTTTCTCCTCGCACGCCGTCCATGCACTTTCTAACCCCTCCTCCTCCTCGTCAGCTTCATCCGGCCGCGTGGAATATTTCTCATCTTCTCGCCGCTGTGACACTTTCATTTTCCGATGTGGAATCAATAAAGTTCATCTCGTCTTATTGAGGGAACGGGCCGAAACAAATGGGAGCTTAACGGCAGACGGGAAAAATGACTTTCTCCGCCGGTCTCGGCTGTATTTCATTTTGTTTCTATAAATACAGCTACTTTTCATGATTAGTTTCACACCCACAATAAAAGCTGGTGATTACCGCAGTTAAGTAAATGGGCTCGCACCGATCATCATTATGGTGTCAAAAGCAAAGCCGAGGCAATATGGGCGCCATTGTACTCGTTCAAGTTACTTCCACTGAGGCTTGTTACTGGCTTTCAAACAGAGCATCAGGTGGAGGGCAGAGCAGGGGTGATGCCAGTTACTGTAGCCCTGCACTCCATGTCATTAACGTGCTATGGACCTCAAGGATGGTCGAGGAGTGCTCGATGAAAGCATTTGCTCCATCTGGCAAATGGAGTGCTGGCAGTGGTTGCCAAAAACACGGACTGAATTTTGCCTCTGATGTGAGATTGCAACAGCAGAGGAGGGAAAACGGGAAAAAGGAAAGGTGCTGTGGTAGAAAGGAATCCAACCAGCATGTCGATTTTCTTCTTACAAAAATGAATCATCAGTGACTCAACTTTTCAAAGAAACCAGCAGCTGGCACTTTTCCAATCAGACGCCATAGAAGTTACTGTGACTTTTTTTTGTAATATGTAAAAAAAAAACGCTCTGATTCACTGTAACACACTGAACACTGTCCAACTTTTGTTCATGTGTGTAGCATTTGTACAGAGATGTTTGAGGTTATAATTTAATGGGATCAGGCCAAATCGCTGCACACATGGTGTGTTGACAGTTACACAAACGTTACATTCACCTTTCCGGTGGTGTGTTATTGTTGTTATTATTCACGATCATAAGAGTATTTATGAAATTGAGGGAGAGGCAACAATGATGGAGGGGTTGGGGGCGTGCTTGTGTTAGAACATGTCTTGTGCTTGTATGATTTCACCGGCCGAACGCTTTGATGTGCTCTTCAAGGGTTTGGTATGACTTAATGTGGCTTTGAGGAAGCGTCAGCGAAAATGAAAGCGACTGGGGGAAAAAGGGAGAGATGGAGGAAGGATGGGAGGGGTGCACAACGAGATGGAGAGGAGGATGAGAGGAGGCAGGCAGGGGGTGAGGACCAGTCAGGTTGCGCCTCCCCTGCTGAGAATAACACCTATTTTTTTAAAAAAAAAACTAGCACATAAGCATCTTGGTCACAGAACACAGGCCAATTAAAGGGATAAATAAATAAATAAATAACGAAAAAAAAAAGCGCCCCAACATTGCTGGATCATCTAAAAAAAAAATCCTGCCTTTATATGAGAAAAGATTAAATAACTCAAAGCTCCCCTGTCAAAATAAACTGAGAGCAGCAATATGAAAAATGCATCCTGTGTACAATTCCTTTAAATGCAACACTTAGGTTGCTACTTTGAAAAAGTTGTAATTGCTTTGCATTTTGCGGTTTTCCTCAGGCCAAATATTATATCTAAGGAATTAAAGAGAAATGTGTTAAGATCAATAAAAGCTTTCTGATCGGCTCTTTCATGTGTAACTCGAGCACAGCAGGAATCCAACAGGCCCCTGAACTCGGACATAGGAAAAAAACTCAACTCTATAATTTGCGTGTACGTTTCCCCAGATTAGAGGAACTAATGCTGAAAACGAACACATCGACGCGTGTCAATGTGCGGCTATGATATTTGCACATAGCCTGGACATCTCTACCGCCCTGTGGGAGAGTGAGGCCGACGTAGCCCGAGGTGGCGTGAGGGCTTTAGATATTAATCTGTGGCTCTTGGCAACAAGATGAATAGCAGATTGTTTCTGTGTACTTATTCATACCTGGAGGTTTCAGGGGATAAAAGAAGTGCTGGAACATTTTTGTTTTTGATTGGATTGCTATGGTTTGAATGACGCCCGGACTCAAATAGGCGGCAAATTAATTAATTAGAGCAGAGAGGAAAATTAAGGGGTCAATTTCATGGGCTCTGACAGTCAGCTGCCAATAAAACCAGATGTGGGAGACGGGCTGATAGAGGGAGACCTCCGCATCCCAGAACTGCTCCCACACAAACTGGCAGATGATGAAGGGTCAGCGATACTCTACATGAAGGCTGGAGATCTGTTCCGACGAGATGATAAAGGATCTGACCGGACTTTTCTAAATGTCAACGAATGGAGAGTGATAATTAAAATAAAGTGGGTTCTAAATGAACAGTGGTTTATCTTCCAATTTCCCCAAATTAATGACAGCAGAGCTGTTGCTTAGTAAATTGCTCCTGAAGCACAACCTCTGTCTGATTGTTGCCAACCCTGGTAACTGAACAAAGATACAGTACACATGTATACACATATACACAACTTGATTTTGGTATTGCAAATAATGGGCCATTAAGTATACTACAACCTGAAAGATGGACTGTTACGCAGCAGAGAACAGCACACACACACACACACTGAGCTTGTCAGAAGAAGCAGCCATGTGGGAATACCAGGGATTGTTAGTTTTCCCATCTCTAAACTTTTCCCTCCCTTCCTCCCATGTCAGCAGTGACAAGAGGGGGGCGGTGTGATTTATTTCTGTCATTCAAGAGTAATAAACAATGGGACATCCTTTCCTTTGCCCCTGCTGGTGGCAGGGATGCTGCAGCAAAGGATATGGAGAACAGTGGTAGAATCAGATCGCAGCCATTCATAAAGTTGATGGAAAGATGATGGAATAGTCAGACTCACGTTTTAACAAATGTTCAATTGTTGTACACATTGTGTGCGTGTGTGTGTGTTTTAACTTTGTCTTATATTAACTGATTACATAACTTTGCAGCGTTCACGCGTGTAACAGTTCAGGTTGTGTTCCTCCAACGTACCTGTTTCTACGTCCTGGGCGTAGAAGTGCAGGGTGTCGGCGATTTCGGTGACGAACACTGGTCTGTAGTTGGCCACGCGTTCCTTCTCCTCCGATAGATGCACAACCTCTTCAACTGGCTTCTCCTCATAGTTGGCCCAGATCTACAAGAGACACAACAGAAGGGATATGTCTGTATCAACATAGCAAGGCCAGTGGTTAATGGGTCAAATTATGTGTTGGTGTTTTCCAAGGACAGGGTCAAGGTTTACGGGTTTACACTGTCTCAGGGGATACAGTTTAACACAATATGATACACAATAAGGATCCATGGGACTGCAGTGTAGCCAGGGCAGGACATTAGTCTGACTTGTCCTCCATCACGTGTCTTACTGTACTATTAAAACATTTTCAGAGCCAAACTGACTGTCGACTGTCAGGGTTCAGTCCGAGGTCAAACAAGAATGTAGCCGTCGAGGCGATGGATTTCCGGTGTGTGTGTGTGTGCGCCGTGTGTGTAAGCAGGTTATATCCTTTCTATGCTGCATCAAGGTTAGTCCTCTTTTGCCTCCCCACAAGAAACAGAGGGCAGGAAGCTCATTAGGGGGAAGTGCTTTGCCTTGGGCCACATATCAAACCGCAGTGATGTTTGTGCGCGTGCAAGAGTGTGTGTGCGTGTTTGCAGAAAGCAGGGGATGCAGCCTGGAGATTGTGTATGCATGTTAAGACTAAACACAGCAGCATGTGCGTTACGCAGCTTCAAGTACAGTAACAGTATTAAGCAGGAGGATAAACACAAGATGGTGAGGATGAGAGTGAGCTAATCAACCGGCTGCAGATAAAGTGCAGGGGGAAAAGGAGACGCATCGGAGGAGGCAGGGAGGAGAGATGGGTGGGAAACTCAAAAGTGAAAAAGTGCAAGTGAGCTTCACTGCGCTGCAACTTCTGCTGCTGCAGCGGCACAGCTTGTTCCCATTCATTTCTCCAGGCTATTTGGGAAGTATTTACTTTTAAAGGTTATATAAAGAGGAGGAAGGAGGCAGTCAGATTTTTAACAGTGCGCTGGTATTAGCCAATTAGGTTCTGGCTAATTATTTAACGGCATGGTATCATCGCACTAATTAGATTAGCTAGTTTTAATGTTGTCATTTTTTTCCACTCTGCTTTGGCTCATCTACAGAGCTACGCTAGTTTTAGGGCTTAGTTAATCATACCCGAGGCTTTTTTTTTTTAATATGCTGGCTCTTCAGCATGCTTATTAGATTATCGCTTTACCTCAATGGTATTACGATGAACAGCAACGTGCACGCACATGCGTGTGGGAGTGCGTGTGTGAGTGCACATGCTTTAACAGTTACCTAGAAAATAACTGTGAGTGCTGCAGCCCCGACAACAACAGACAAAAGACAGGGTTGTACTATCCAATTACATTCAATTATTCATCCCACAAATGCTGCAAAATAAATAAATAAAGGAAAAAGGAAATAGGAGGGAAGGAGAGAGGGAAGATTGCAGGTAGAAATTCCGGGGATTGAGGGCGAGGGAGGTTAATGAAGACTGAAAACATAGCCACGCTTCGTAAACCCCGAGATCAACTCAAGATATTTTTATACGGCATTAGATAGGTATGTGCATTATTAGAGCGCACATATACATATACATACGTGCACATTATATGCACAGACACAAATGCTGGGAAACACAGTCGGCTAATAAGCATGCATTCCGCAGTGCAACTGCGCTGACATGGCTGGGGTTTAATCAAACCTGCTGCACCAATTAGGGATGACAAAGATTAGAGTGTCAGCATTCATTAGCCTGGTGGCATCACTGCGGCACTTTCAGGACGGTAACAAGTGGGTGGGTTTATGGCGATAATGGACACCGCAACCACAAGGTTCCCTGCTGCCCTGTGGCTTTGCATCGAGTGTGAATGTCAAAGTAAAAAGAGACAGGGACCGGTTCGGTCCCCCAATGAACCCATGCAGGAGACAACACTTAAATTTAGATGTTGCACAAATGCCCTTAAATAAATGTAAAGTCAATGAAAAGACAAAAAGGCAACCACATGCGGCACGGAAACTTTCGTCACCTATTTCTCACCCTTTCTGGGGACAAGCAAACAAAAGTGTTGCTCTTATGTTTTTATCTGTATGCTTGCATGTTTGTAGTGAGGTGCTGTGTATTTGTTTACAGGGACAACAAACCTAAGGGTTCTTTCACCAAAAGCTCCTAGTTCGGTTCATTTTCATTGTGCGCACTAAATCAAGTGAACCTAGACCTCCAAAAAGAGGTCTAGGTGCCAAATGCCAAATGCCAGACTCTGCACCAAATGCCAGACTCTGGTGCGGTCCCTCTGGTGAGAACGCGAACCGGAACCAACTCAGGTCTAAACGAACTATTTGAAATGCATCATGGCTGGGGACAGATGGGACGCCGGGCGGCGAGAGCCTCTGGGCGGCCACGCTGACCGGGAAGGCGCGCTGTGGAAAAAGTCCCATGGTACGGCCAGAACGGGACACTTCCTCCAGAGGATCGGCCTGGGACGGGCAGAGACAACATGCAGAGATGACTCCATCTCCTCCTTGTCCCGGCAACAGGCTCTCACCGAACCGGGAGCCATGGATGTGCGAACATGTCATTTATTTTAACCGGAAAATAAATACTGATGAGGAAACGTCAATCAGACCAACTTTAATTTGTTAGCTGTTGTGAACACGGACCAAATCGCAGTCTGTATGCTACATAGTAACAACTGCCTGGTGCGGACCAAATAATCAAACCCGTGGTGTAAAAGTGTTTCATTTGAGTTGTCAACTACGTGTGTTTCTGACCTTATCAATGACAATGACTGTTGTTTGTATTTGTGGCGGCCTGCTTCAAAAAAATACAGCGATCATAGTGATTACAGCAGTATTAACGCTGGTTTTAAATGGTCTTCAAGTAGAATACTAGAAACACTGTAGAAATGAATCTATTCCAGAGGAACAAATAAATGCACACACACACACACACACACACACACACACACAGGGGCTGTGCCCGGGGCTGATGACCTTCTGCGAGCAGCCGACCACCCTGTTTGTTCCACTTGAATGCAGGTATGTGACTGCTGCTCGACAACTGCAGCCAGACGGCGGAGCCACCAGTTTCCCAGAGACAATGAGACAGTATGAGGGGAGGCGAAGAGAGAGAGGGGAGAGAGGGATGAGAGACGGAAAGAACGATGGGAAAAAGGAAAAAGTGGCAGGCCATTAAGCTTGGGCTGAAAGGACAACCGTCCCCAATAATGGGGACCAAGCAGAGAGAGATGGCAGGTTGGGCTGACCTTCACAACTCCTGAATGACAAAACACACTTATAGCCAAGTGGGTGATAAGTGAGTCCAGATGGGTTATGTGATGACAGGGGCAGTTGCTCTATTGCAGTAAATGATGGCTATCTCAATCCACAAGACAACACTGTCTGGAAGAAGGGTTCACGCATTTGTAAAAGGTATTCTGTTTGTGCTTATTTTACAATTCTCAGTCTTCTTTTACACTGACTCTCCTCTCAGCAGTAAACCAAACGTTTTAATGGAGCATTTTATCATCTCAGACGTTCATATACATTTATTACACTTTCATATAATTTTATTTGTTAGGAATAAAAAAAACTTTCATTTCATAGAAAATATGACAAATCTTCATAAACCCAGATGTCTGGTCCTGGAGAGAAATCTCTACGCAGACAGACAAATCTCTATGCAGGTTTGCGTGCAAGGTGCTGTGTTGTGAATCTATAAAAAGTTGTCTATGATTAGAGAAAACGCATTGTATTATAATTCTGGGATGGGCAAAGCCGTTCATAATTAAAATGACTCGCTCAGAAGAGTGTGCTCCTTGAAAAGAACATTATGATCTTCACAATTCCTCATTAACATGGCTCCACACATAATGTCCTCGCACATAAGAAAACACTTCACAGCTGGAGTGCGCATATGTCGCTGACCTCTGATTCAAACACACCTCAGTGGACGAGGCCGCTCCGCCCGTGGGAAACTTGTGTAATTCGCAAACCAGCACAGCTGTTGCAAGCAACCTAAAGCACAGAGCGATAAGAAATGTATGATATGAAGTGGATTCTCTTTTTACATGGGGACATACAGAGTTCCATTGTTCGTTCATTAGCCGGTCACACTCTGTGATTGGTTTAAATCAATAGGAGCATGTTATTCATAAGTGTGCACTTTGTAAATCAATTTAGCCCTTATTATATTCCTGATGAATCCCCTTTGGAGAAAATGGTTCATTAATTCAATCGAGGGCACATTTTTCTCTTTCACTCTCTCTGTGCTCACTTCTTTTTTTAGCCAATATAATCAAAAGGCTTAAAACTACATATGCAACAACAGAAAGGGCCCAATTTTAAGTGTGATTAATTGTATTCTGTCCATATGATAGGTGGATGAGCTTCACTCGTACACCAATATTACAAGCAATAGCGTCAGTGGGAAATGTCAACAAATGACACATAATAAAATGACAAGATGAAGGGTTAACAGCTGATGAATAATAGCAGTGCTGATAATAATGAAAGTTTAATTTCGTGTTGGGTGTCTTGATTGCACACTGAAGGGTCTGTGGTAATGTGGGGGAAAAATGATTTACAGGATGCAGCACAAGCTTTTAGTTGTTCCTTCCTTGCTGTCTTTATATGTTTAGATATAACATAACATAATGTCTGCCTTCAATCGTAAAACTAGGAAATGCACACATGTATGTGTGCTAAAGCACAGTTGTGGCCTTGGGAGTTGTTTGCCTGGGCTGAGCTACACTGTGGTAGCAGCATCTCTCCTGCCACATTGGACTGCTGCAATAATAAACTTAGGGTCTTGCAAGGCCAAACGTGGGCACGGTGACAAAAGATGTCAGCTGCACACAGGCTTGTTTGTCGAGCTATAAAAACTGAAATCACGCAACAACAGTATAGCATGTTTGTTACTGTGGCAAACAAAATTCTCATTTCATTTCATATTCATAACATGTGGAGTATATACAGTATGTTTTTTTCCTGAGCCAAAATTCTGAGGACAATGAGACAACACCTCCAACTAAGCTACAACATCAGTCAATATAATCAGTCAGTCAATATAATCAATATAAAATCAATCACACCTGACTGCTTGCCAATGCAGAGGTCAAAAGAGAGGTTATTTCATTTCCTAATCTGCTAACAGGAAAGACTATCTGTGTTAGATACAGAACGAGGAAGTCAGTGGTCAAGTATTTTAACACGTTCGGTAACAAAAGTAAACTCAAAAACATTATGATTCACAATCATCGATCGTGAGAAAGAAATGTATTCCAACCAAAGCGTGGACAGTTTACAAACCCTGAGGGGATTAAGGCTGGGTCTCCGTGGACTGTGGGTTTGAACACTGGGTGACACCAACCAGCACTGGAACCCAATCAATCCTAACCCGCTTAAATAAGAATATTAGAAAATAGGTGTCTCCTTCTACGTCTGAAGCCAAATCAGACAGAGGGGGGAGAGAGGGGAAACGAGGAGACGAATGGAAGGGATGAGTCTCTTAGATGTGGTTACTTAGCAGATAAATTATGCATTAAAACGGCACAGGTGGCAGGGGACAGGGTTTTTGGGCGAAGGGAGGGAGCCGAGCAGCCGGAGAATTCATAACGGAATCAGGAGAGAAAGTGAAAGGGTGAGGGATGAGGAGGGAAGCGCCGTTTCTCCCGAGCTTCATATCACAGCCAACAGATGTTCTCCCGTCAAAGAGAGGTGCCAGGCAGGCGGCGAGGCCACTCAACCCTGGCTTACACGGTGAATATGATGCTACGCACACACGCGGACAGTAGAGGGCTTGGAAACGACCTCAGGCTATCATGGTGGCAACTTGTTACACTTTTAAATTGACACAAATTGATCCCCTTAGACGTGTGTGTGTTGGGGTAGGGGGTGAGCGCGGGTCCGTCGGCCCGCTGAAGTACTGTTAGCTACGAGCACGAACCTGCGCCTGACAGAGACTGGTGTTTCGTGCGCGTAACCTGAAGGGGGCATGGTGTTACCATGGAAACAGGACATGTGGCAGCATTATAATGGAGGTGATACCTGCATACACACAAACCTACACCTGTTCTAACCCACTCAGCTGGTATGGAAACCAGACGGCGGAGAGAGTGTACCAGGCACTGTCCCTGGAGGCAGTCACGCCTGCATACACAGCCTTATGTCAAGGGGACTGTTTTTTTTTTTTTTTTTGGTTTGTTTGTTTGGTTTTTTTTTAGCCGGAGCGACGAACATGTCTGTCCGCGGTCATTAAAAGATGATCAAGCCGAGCAAGATGTCATCACCGCTAAGCAAAAAGCAGTGCTGGCGAATAAGCATGCAATTAAAGCTGACCAGCTGCAAGTGCAAGGGCACACGATGCAGACAGGCGAGCTAAAAATGGCGCAGACAGAGGCACGGGGAAAAAGGAGAGAGAAGAGGAACTAAAAAGGCAAAAATAAACAAAATCTTTGTCTGATTCTGTGTCGTGATAACCTTGACGCTAACGAGGTTCGGCTATTGGGAGACACAAAGGGCCACTGCTGATTGATTGTCCTCCTCTGATTCTGCATTTGTTTGTTATAATCCACAAAACATCCTCAACCTTTACATTTGTTTTGTGTTGATTCCAGCTGTTCTTATGACCTTGATGGCAAACACGTGAAGTTCTGTCTCTGTATGTACAACCTCACCACCCATAGCGCCCATGGCTAAACACCACACACAGTAAAAGTGGGATGAAATTGACAATGAATGCACTACATTTTAGCCCCACAAAGGGCCACTGCTGATTGATTGTCCTCCTCTGATTCTGCATTTGTTTGTTATAATCCACAAAACATCCTCAACCTTTACATTTGTTTTGTGTTGATTCCAGCTGTTCTTATGACCTTGATGCCAAACACGTGAAGTTCTGTCTCTCTATGTACAACCTCACCACCCATAGCGCCCATGGCTAAACACCACACACAGTAAAAGTGGGATGAAATTGACAATGAATGCACTACATTTTAGCCCCGCCCCCGCCCCGGCTGCTCTTCGCTGTCCCTTTTATCCGTCCTCTATAAAAAACACTTATCAACTCAAGCGGATTATGGTCCATGAGAGCGTGCTGCTCTCTGATCACTGGAAATTATAAGAGAGAAAGAGAAAAGAGTGGGTATAAAGTAGAGTGATTAAGATATAGGACTGCCTCAATGTTACAATGCAAAAGTGTGCAATTAAAAGGCAATTAATCAACTTTTTAATTAACAGGCAAGTCTGTCCCAGATTGCCACGATGTTGCCATGACAACTTGTTTCCCTGGGTGGTGCTTAATGCTCCTTTTCCCCCCTCTGTGGTAGACTCCCGATCATATATACCCTATATATCATATATACCAGGCCATTACTCTTGGGTGTGAAAAGGAGAGAGTAATGGAGGCAGGAGCGTCTTTGGTGTGACATCATTAAAAAATGGTGATAAATATGTGCAAGAGTTAAACGCTTAATTTCTCAACTGGTAATTAAAAAATATTTGCTATTGTTTTTATAGGAATTCTTATATGACATGACTAAACCGCGTGTTGGTACAAATGACATAAGGAGGAAGCTGGACTTATGTCATTTTAACATTTGATAGAAATAAAAAAATATTTAATGAATGAGAAAAACTGGGAGAAATTCTGGGACAAATTTTTTTTTTACGACTCACTGGAAGAATAAAATAAATGAAATGATGAAGTTAACAGTCCGTCTGAATACAATAATCACCAACTATTAAAGCACAACTCACAAACAGCCGAGGACTGTCAATCTTCAGACCAGCAGACGATCCAGCATCTTCCCTGATTCATTATATTCATCCATCTGTTCCTCTTTCCACATGTCACCCTACTCCAAGGTTGACAGCCCATGAAAAAAAAAGGGCCCATCAATTTTCTGTTAGGGGCTAGCATTTTTTTAAGGTTGAAAAAACATGCCATAAATGCCATAACCACCACCAGGCAACAGCAAACTGTACCCCACTGCTATTTCATAACTTACCAAGGGTCAGAACAACATATTTTACTCTGTCAGCGTATGTGGCAATTCCTGAGATTTTTATTTCATGATGGCGAAAGGCCACAGAAAACAGTAAAATATGGCTGTCAGAGACATATAAAATTTTACTGACAGGCACAGCCCTCGACAGTTAGCAGAGATGTGGCTAATAACAATCTGCCTGCATCACACCAAGCATCGGCTCTGGCAAACATCCACTCGGAGACAAATGAGCTGAAGAAAAGTGTCTCCTTCAGGAAACCGGGAGAAACCCAAACTTGCCTTTTTAAGAGTGCTCTTGTTAAAAAGTGCTCTTCAAAGAAGGGCCTCTGGAAAGACAAGAGAACGACGAAAGGAGGAAAAAAAAACACATCAGTGAGTCAATTTCATTCTCCTCAGACTGAGAAACATTGGAGAGCACGTGAAAGGGTAATAAACTAAATGCCTAATTCGCGGGGGCTTAGTCTGAGAGCGGGAATACGAGAGCCCAAAAGAGGCTGAATTAAAGAACAGGTGAGAAACGAGAAAGATGGGAAAATAAAGAGGGGGGGTAACAGAACATAAGAATGAAACCATTATAAAGTAAAAGGGGTGGGGCTAAAAACAGGAAATTGTAATGTGCCATTACCATCCTCATCGGCTACAAGCATCTTCCCTTTCTGGCTGCATGCACTGTAAAGTGCCATGATGTTCCTTCACTGAAATGAGGCCATGAGAACCTGTATTTACTGAAGGAACCACCAGCAGCAACAACAATAATAATCATCATTATAATAACAACTATTTATGAATGTCGAAGGTGTCAAACGCAACCAGTGCATGTCAGAGCACTTGAAGGTGACGAGGTCTAATCTTAATGTCTCGGAAGGAATAAAAACTGCATCGCGTTAAAACGGGAAAGGTCCCAACCAGGAGAGAGGGAGAGACAGCATTTAAACGCTGCCCTCGAGAAACAAATATTTAGCATTTTATTACACAGCGGAGAGACGCATGGGAAGCACAGAGGGGAAATGCCGACCCATATTAAATGGAGTTAAGTGTAGCTCCAAGGAGAGGCCCTAAAAAATGTCAAAGTGTGTCTAACTGACTATAACTTGCGTTTCTTATCTTAAGTGCAAACGCAGACAGCACACGCTGCTTTTCTTTTCCTCTGATTGAAGCAGGGCAAAAAAAAAAGAAAAAAGAGAGGGGGGTGTGTTACCAGCATCTGCTTGATGACTCCAAAAACACTTAAAAGTCAGTAATCTGCTGGAGAAAATGTCATCGCTGCTTCTACCCATAATGGATGCTCACAAAGAACGGTGCGGCCGACACATTGCGTCAAGGATGTCTGTGCAAAGTCTGAGGATCTGCCACCAATTCAGGCACATTCAAACTGATTCATATTTCAACGCTTTGCAAGTATTTGCAGATAGTGGGAATTAACATTTTCAAAACGTGCCTTTAAGTAGACATACAAAAACGTGTAGAACATTTTCGAGTATAAAATGTTTCAGATAAAGAGTAAAAGCCTGTGATGGCATGAATTGATGGCCACTGCACGAGGCAGAAACCCTTGCTGTGACTGAATAATCAAAGCTCTGCAGTCTGATCAAACGTCCCTGTGTTGAAATTCAAGGCTTGCCGCCTGTATTTCATGTAGCTGCTGTCGTGGAGGTAGAAAGCAGTCAGCCACAACCAGTCCTCGGCAAATCAAGTGGAAAAGTGTCTCCCTGCGAGGTCCAAAGCAGGGGAAAGGAGAACAAATAATCTGCAAGCCCAACTCCAGTGAGCGCATGTCCTTCACAGTCACTTTCATCAGGAGAGATCAGGGTGGTGGGGGGGATTGGGGCAGAGGAGATGGGGGGAGCGAGGGGAATAATCAAAGCTCTGCAGTCTGATCAAACGTCCCTGTGTTGAAATTCAAGGCTTGCCGCCTGTATTTCATGTAGCTGCTGTCGTGGAGGTAGAAAGCAGTCAGCCACAACCAGTCCTCGGCAAATCAAGTGGAAAAGTGTCTCCCTGCGAGGTCCAAAGCAGGGGAAAGGAGAACAAATAATCTGCAAGCCCAACTCCAGTGAGCGCATGTCCTTCACAGTCACTTTCATCAGGAGAGATCAGGGTGGTGGGGGGGATTGGGGCAGAGGAGATGGGGGGAGTGAGGGAGGCGGGCAGACCTTGGGGTTGGTGTTTTTCTATACCGGGTGGCGTAGCTATGCATGTGTTAATTAGCCATAATGCAACGCACTATGTCATATCACATTATTTACTCTGCCAGCGCTTCACCTCCTCTCACTCTTTTCAGCCCTCTCTCCTCTCATGGCCTCAACCCTTCATCCCGACAGCAGAGTGGGGGGGTGAGGGTGGGAGGGAGGGACTATTTCTGCACTGATGAACCAAAGGCAGCCGCAAACCTGCCCCTGAGGACCTCTGCTAAGAGCCTGCAAGAATCCTGTGCATGACTGGAGAGGAGAGAGCACAAGGCCAAGGACATACAGGAAGAACGCACGCACAAGATCACTTACATAACAATAACAATAACACGCACAAATGCAAGGTAAACGAAACATAAACAAAACGACGACACATGTGGAGTACAGATCACGCTGCCGCAAAAGGTAAAGCAATACACGAAGAAAATGCTGCAACTGACAAAAACGCCTACTTCCCGTTTACGTGCTTCATCAATCAGAATGTCTCGTCCCCGTGTGGATGTGCGTTCCTCGGGTTCGTCCCCGTGTCCTTGCGGCTAGACGCATTTTTTTCAGATGACATTCTCAAAGTCGGCGTGTAATCCTGCAACTCGTGCAAATTTATAGCACAACTTGTGCGTGAATCCGCAGTGTGTGCATCTAAAGGAGACGAAGACACTGATGGAGGGATTGTTTGCATGTGCATTCATACGAGTGCGCGGGACGCTGACTGACTGCTGAATTTGCAGCAGGGAACAGGGGGAGAAGGAGGATGATGGCAGACTGAAAGAAAACTGGGGGCAGGGGTGTAAATAACACACACATCACTGGGTCCACTGATCTCCTCTGTATTTCTGTCTGTCTGCCTCAGGGCAACGAGGGTCCAGCTTACTGTCTACAGAGGGAAGGGTGTCCCCGGAGAGTGTGCGCATGTGTGTGTCTGAGGCAGCGCTGTCGGACTGCACATGCTCAAAGAGAGTCTGAGTAAGCAGGAAGGAGACAGCATGGTGCGCGCATGTGCGCCGCCTCCCTCCATCTGCAAGCCAAGTTTGTGCGTTCACAGATGTGTGCGCAGAGGACTGAGAATCATATTATGTCCTCTTTCAGCCGTACGAAAAAGCCTCCGTCAGCTCTTTGCTTTTGTGTGGTCGGTGGCTTCGTTTCGCACACACTGCTAAGATGAGGAAAACTCACACACACAAACATCACGGCATAGTAAACAAAGAGAAACCGATATGCAGTCACAAGCACAATAATCCATGAATGTGAAGGCACGATGCAGACACACAGAGTGAAGCCTAGGAATTAGTCGTATATAGTGGAGCCCTCTCCATCTTTCCCAGAGATCTAAGGTCTCAACATGGGTCACCTCTCCCATCGAGGCCACCGTGCAGGCAATAAAGTCTCCTTGCTGTGAGCTCACCGTCCTCACACACTTGCCAACCAACCCAACCAACCTTTTTCTTGCTCGTGTATTAACACCCTGGCAATGGGCCCAGGTGTTCTCCCACTGAAAATGTTGATTTTCAGCATTAGGCATGGTCTCCTGAGCCACTTACCTGAAAGGTGACAGGCTTTCACAGGAGCTTTCGCACTATTCTGCTGTGCATTAGTCGGCTCCTTTTCATCACATATGATTTTAGATTTACTAGCATGGTAGTTCACTTGAATTAATAACTTCCAAAGCTATGAACGTAGCAGATCAAATGACATTAATAGTGATTAAGAATAATTTGTATCTAAATATCACCCTGTATTTTATTAACTCAATGCTAATAACCCTGCGTTGGTATCACAGCATTGCAAAAACTGTCAGTTTGGATGCTCGAGGCATATCACTAGTGACTGCTGTTTGAGAAGCACTGTGTAAAGCTGTGGATGCTATATTTAGAACACAAACAAGACTAGCATTGATACATTGGCCATAGGCCAGTTGATGTATTGCATCTTTTGGCACAGTTTAAGCCACTCATCATTTTAAAGGACAAAAAAAATGCAAATCCCTATGATATAATGATTCTACTGATGATCCATCTTTAAGATGGCAAAGAAAAAGTCTTCCACCAACACTATATTATTCGCCCGCTAGTCTTCTGGTGTTTGAAAAGTCCCTTTGCACAAACCACACATGCCACATTAACATATACTGTTTCTAAACAATCAAATAAAGAAAATCATCAGCCAATAGTTTGGCCAAATTGTGAACGTGACTACATTTTGCATTGATTCAGCACTTTTAATATACATCGTCTCCATTGTGCATTGTCTTCATTATACATACATTGTTCTTTATTACTAGGCTCCTACACTGAAGGAAAATCTGGGTCTGACCAAAAAAGTTCAGCTGAGTCAAACTCAAAACCAATGTTGGCAGAAGTCCATATTTTACTAAAAATAAAAAGAGAAAGTTGTCTAGAATTGGCTCTGTGCAGCGAGTGCCTTTTCTTTTTGTATCCAGAGTTTCCCCATGCAACACTTCACAAACTGTTCTGAATCTGTTCCAAAATGAATCTGCAAAAATGCAAAAAGAAAGCTGTGCCCGTTCGTGAACCTAATAACACAACCAAATCTGAAAAGATATATTTAGCTACAATAAATTATGCTTTTTTTTTTAAATTATGTCTTTATTACAGTTGGTACCAAATTTAGTACTTTTAATGAGACTTGCCAAATTACACTAGCACTACAGATATATTGACACACGTTCAATCACAGAATTAATCCTGAAATCAACTGCTGTCAAATTTCAATGTCTGAAAATAAATCTGGGAAATTGTGGAATCAGTGGGTGGCGCAGTATTACACCGAAAGCTGTTTTGCCAATAAAACTAATTAAACCAAAGAGCAGCAGCAGAAAAATAAGCAGATGGAGATGAAGCAGAGGAGGAGACGAACGCATGTACACACTGCGTCAGGGGATGGTGAGGTGAAACTGGTCACAAAGGTGATGACACAGTTACGCGGTTGAGTATCAGGAGCAAATTCCAGGTACCAGCACCATATAGTTTCCAATGTAGTTCTACAATCATAACAGTCCACAAGGGAGGGGATCATACACAAAGTAGGAAAAATATTGCCGACAAAGGGAAATCCATGTGTTTTTCCCCAAATGCAACAAATACGTATCTATCATCGTCACTGATTGCATATCACTTTGATTGGCTTGGTCATGGTCATTGTTCCTGACTCACTGCACAATAAGACCTCCAAAACAGCCTCCATTTGTCAAATTGTAAGGCAACAATGATGGTGGTGTGTAACAGATGAAGGAGATAGGGCAGAGGGACGACTGGAATGGTAATGAAGACGCAATTATCCTGTTTGCTCCTGAACGCCATTAAGGCTCAATTCCTCATAAGGCCTCATGCTATTTCTGTGAGAAGAGAAATAACAGCAATGACTTTGTTTGCCCTAAAAAGTCTACAGTGGACTAACATCAAAGTGGCAGAAGTTATTAAGTCTTTTGGGTTGGGTAGGGGGAGGGTTAAGGGGTTTAGCTACAATAGACTCAAATTGGACAAGCAATAGGTAGAGACTCAGCAACAGAATGTTCGATTTATTTTGTTATTTTGACTTGAAGCCCCCATAGATGAACTACTTTAATATTAATCCCCTGCATTTTCGCGTGATATTGCCTGATAACTGTCACAGGTTATTTCATCATGAGGAGGCCAAGGAAAATGGGAAGGGAAAAAGAAAAAGATTGCAACCCTGAAAGCATTTTAATGGCTTTAGGGCTCAATGAAGAAGCACTGTGCATGGTATTAATAGAAAAGGGACTGTCATCCATGGAAACCAAACAAGGTTGCTGGTAAGTAATTGCATATTGACTGCAGAAGACTGAAAATCAGCATGCTGCATACATATCAGAACATTGTTCTACATTGTATTTAAAAAAAATGCATACCTTTTACATGCACTGATGTAAACTGCTGCAGGAAAAACATGCACTTTCATGTAGATTGTCAATTTAAAGAAATCCAGTACACGAGAGGTAAACCGAACCTGAACTCAAAGACACAGGCCTTATAGGTTTGCTAAAAGCCCAATTATCTCGATTCATCCACAGCATGTTCCTGTTTAGCCAGGTGTGTGATGCGCTGAGTGCTGAGAAGGAACAAATTAGATGAGGACAGTGTAATATTGCTTTTTTTTTTTTTGCAAACTTGAAAATGGTAAGAAAGCACAGATAAAAATTGAAAACTGAAGTGGGGACTTTGGGTTAGATGAGATGTTGGGCTTTGGAGGCAAAGCCATTTGACCCTTGGGGGCACGAGCCAGTCAAATAAAGGGACAGAAATTGCAACATACCATTATAACCAGACATGCTTACACAGCTAGTCAGCCAATCACAGCGAACCAAAGTGCCATGATTTGCTTTGCAGTACAAAAACGGTTGGTCCGAGTCAAGTGTTAATACACAGCTTGGTCGAGGCTCTTGGGTGAAGTCTAATCAGCTGGACTTGCAACTCTGAATTCCACCCGCAGAAAAAAGAAAAAGTTGAAACAAGATTATGGGCTTCAGTCAGGCTCCACCAAGGACACGTCAACAAGCTCAATGTCAAAGCGATACTGCTTTAAGTACGCTGACGAATGGTGATGATTGACAGGTGAAGTTTAAGGAAAGGTAGCACTGGATTCTGAATTTATGCTCCCAGGGGATTTGACTCTCTTAAAACGTGTGCATGTGATGCAGGTCTCTGACTTACTGCGACTAAAGAGCAGGCTAAGGAAGGGGCGGTCCTAATCACCTACGCCACTCCAATTGCCAGCATGATTCTTTCCTCCAAGTTTTAAGATTCTTTTCTATCTAGCATTTATTTCTATCCTTAGCACAGAAAGAAACATCAAATACCATTTAACATCAGATGCTGCTGAAAAGCGTCAACTTTCACAGAAGAACCACGGGTTTCTGGAGAGTAAATTTATTTCCTTTTTATTAGCATGACTCTTCATCTCAGAGGATTTCATTTCATTTCTTTTTTTTTGTTTGTTTCTGAGTTTCAAAAGTCCCCTGTGGCACACTCAAATATTGACGTACCACACCTCTCCAGGCTTAGGGGAATTTAAATGAAAGATACTGCCAATGTCTCTACAGTCAAAATATCAGCCCTCAATCCACTTTGAGCCAAACAGCTGCTATCTTGTCAAAATGTATTTCTCACAACTAGCATGGGAATACCGGAACATCATATGAATAGCTGCAATGAGCCATCTCATTTTACGGTGACAAAATGCAGTGTTTTTTTTGCAACGAATCATGTTTACAGAAATGCCTGGTAAGCAAAATTACTTTTTCTACCCCAAGAAGAATCCAACTATACATAAAAATGAGTCGCAATACCAGGCATGAGCATGAGCATTGCTTGAAAACATGGACTCCCTGTTAAAGCAATGTGCAATAAGTTTATACAGTGTTTAGTGTCTTGTCTTCAAGCTGAATCGTGTAAATGTTGACAGTGACAGCATGAAAACGGGATCTGACTGGGTGACACGGTTTGGAGAGAGACTTTTGTTAACAATGGCTTAGCCATGAATAAACATAAACGAGGCCTGAATGCGGAATGTGCTCAGCCAGAAGACTCAGCTCTTCATCTGGAGAACTGGGGCTGCTGTGAGAAAAGTTCCAAGAGATGCTGATACACAAGAAAACAGAAAATGCTGAGCTCCTGAAAAGGCTCTTCTTCAAACGCTTTGGAATGCTTCATTTAGAACACAATCACTTTGTCCCATTGGTCTCATTGTCGCAAAATATTCACTTAAGTCACTCGAACTAAGCAGTTTTGGTTCAGGATGCTACTCCAGCAAGCTTTAGTCCCCCTTGTTGTTCCCAGGTCCCTGCTGGACCACCAACGCGGAGCTTTCTTTTAATGAGTGTGCATGTGTACACACTTCCTAGGAGCTTCCTTCATTACAACAACGCTGCTTTCTCCTAGGGACGCCTGACGCAGCAGTACCACTGCTGTCTTCCATATCCACAGCCGTAGGGACAATATGGTGAGGGCAATGAGAAAAGAGGAAGAGAGGGAGGAGAAGCGATCTGCCCTACCTAGCCTCAGCCTACATAGAGACAAAGACCAGCCGCAACTTCAAAAGAGAGAGAGACAGAGAAAAAAAGCCCAGCTTTCAGCTTTTCTCTGGATGGTCTCTGCGGGTTAATTAGAACAGCTAGTCCCACCTCAGCTGCCTCAAGTTGCATGGCTTGCATTCACACACACACACACACACACAAACAGGCAAAAAAAAAAATCTCTGAAAATCTCTAGTGCCTGTGGCACACTAACATCAAACATAATCACTGTGTGCTCGATTCAGGCCCTGTTTTGCCGTCATTCCTCGCAGCCATGTCCACGCTCAGGTTAGCTCGAATCAAAACCTTGTGGTGAAAGTCGATCTGTCTTGATGCCGCACAGAGGTTTGGAAACCGGTCGTGAAACTGTCATCGGGTGTCAGGAAAGTGCCCTCTCGCTGGAGTTAAATTTAACATGGCAGGGTCGGTGTGCTCATATCACCGGGAAGATTGTTCCAGACAAAGGTCCACCTATACTCAACTCTAAGGATCTCTATCTTTCAACTGTGTTAGGATAAAAGGGAGACAAAGAGAGGCTGGGAAGATGAGTGCTAACATATGGAGTGAGACCATGATAGATTTCGGGGAGAGGAAAAAGAACACAGCCCCTTCCAGGCTCCAGCAATACATCATATTTATATAAGGAGAAGAGTGACTCGTGAAGGACCCAAAAAGATAGGCTTGGAGAGAAGAGGAGAGGCTGAAATGGGAAAAGACATAAGTAACAAAGATTGAAAGAAAGAGGACATGGATGACAGCTGGCCGGGCACGCCATGCATCTGGCTGGGGTGACGAGTGGAGCCTTAATGAAAATTCAGGGCAAGATCAGGATCAGTGTGAGAGAAGCCTCCATCCATCACAGGAGCCCCACTGAGGAAAGAGAGCGTCAGTGATAACTGCAAATATGTGGCTTTTCTCTGCCGCTGATGGAGCATTTTAAAAACACTACAGGGTTTACCAGAGGTCCTGACAGTGCAGTCATACCACAACGGAAACTATTTAATGTTGAATGCATCCAGGATGACTTGGTGTTATCAGAGGGAGTGTCATTATAGATACGCTTATGTCTCCAAGGATACCTTTATAAAATTTCCGGGTGTGATGAAAAAAAAAAAGATTCTTGTGTTAATGGAAGTCAAACATGGCACCACCTGTCCTCATTTGCTGCCGGGCTGGAAAGGGGGTTTGGGGCAGTGTATGGAAGTTTACATGAGAATAGTAGAGTTGCTAATATCAGTGATATTAAACTACTGTCATATATATATATATGTGTGTGTGTGTGTGTGTGTGTATATATACGCATATATATATGTACTGTATAAGCTAACTTAAAACAGAAACAGTACAAAAATTTAAGTTCTCCAATGTGCTTCTTTTATAACTTAAAAGTTTTACAAAGACAGTTTGGTCAAGTGGAATGACTCATCACCATGAAAGCTGAATATGGCCGACACTTTCAGCTAAGCATTTACATGGCACTTACCTTTTCTTTCCTCTGTCGGCATGCCTCCTCTGCTGAGACCAGGGTTTTGTAGTAGGCACTGCGCTCTGCTGTAAAGTGGACCTTGGACAGAGCATTTTCTACCAGCGCCACTGACAGATTCACACCCTCGATGTGCAGCCAGCCAATAAAGTTCCCTGCTTTGTCCATGCTTTCCACCTCAACTTCAACCTGAAACAGAGGAACGGGAGACGGCGGAGAAAAGAGGGGCTGGTTAATGTTCTGTATCTAAGATTAGGCTTGAGATTCCATTACATGTGATGGGAATGGTGTCCTCTGACAAATCGCCACAGGTTTTAAACAGACACATTAACGGATACCTGTGAGCTCTCTATTGATAAGGCAGCATGCGCACAGAGATCCTGTTTCATTCATTTTAAACATAAATGCCATGTCAATGATCTTTTGATCTTGGTGATCTTGGTCATCATGGTAGACATTTCTGAACACAAAGATCTTGTCGTAGTCACTGAGGCTAACATGCAAATTAACATTAATAACTACACACTGCAGTGAACTTTCAACAGAAATAACTTTTGGGCCTGTTTGCAAATGGTATACTGATTAATGGATGAAATCAGAACCTACAAAAACAGAATAAGTAATATTTATTATGCTTTAGTTATGCACTTAAAACTAATTAAGACTCTAGATACAGTCATCTACTTTTTTGTAATTTAATCCTGTTGGTGGCAGTGACAGCCAAGTTGCAATTTCTGGAGGTTAACATATGAGGGCACTGAAAAAGCTGACCCTGCTGACAAGGTAGGAAAAATCTTACAATATTGCCCACAATGGACTGTTACCAAAATCTGCCTATTCAGGCTAATTATCTATTCATTGCATTTTGTTTCATAAGTGATGGACGACCAGGGAAAGAAAGAAAAAAAAAAATCAATTGATTTTATCCCACTCTAAAGCCTCAGTCAGCGAGAAATTGAGAGGGCAGGTGTGTTGAGGAGATAGGGAGAAGTCAAGCGATTAAGACTCAGGCTGCTTAGACCTGCGGCCACAGGGGAAATCTGAGGGGAATTAAGTTTGTAAACCGCCGTGCCTTGTTCTCACCTACAGTTAAATGCTTTTATTAATGAATGAATAATGTGCTCCATTATCAAGAAAAACCTATGCATACTGAGACCATGTACATTTCCAATTTCTGGATTTAATTTCCACTAACGCGTCTACAGCAAAGTTATGTTATAAAAACACTTATGACTGTGGCCCATAAACGCAACAATGCAATTATTAAATCACAACAATAACAAATGTACTGTTGGGTGTGTATAAAGACAGAGTGCAGCTAGGACAGGTTGATTATGCATTGGTCCTCACCATGATACAATCTAAGATTATTTCAACCTCGTCTGATTTTGTATAATGTGCTTTCAATTACTCTTCCTCACTCCTATCTGAGATGCTCTCCGCGTTTTATCTCGTTTGTCTCTAAGTGCAGGAGCAGTGACATAACTGGGCGATTAGAGCATCAGCGGTCCTCTCTGAGCAACCAAATGTGAAAAGGCAGTGGGTGCAGGAAAAAAAATCTAGAATTGCTCGAACCAACTGTTACCAGCTGCCAATGAAGCAGGGAATGCAAAACAAAACTAAAACAGCACAGACAACTAAAAGCAGCACTTTTAGCACTTTCAAATTAAGGGGCAACAACTAACGAAGAAGTTTATGTGCTTTGACTAGAGCAGCCACTGGTCCCTTTCTGACAGAGAATCTGGTCCAAAGGGTGTTTAATGCAAAGTATAACTTATATTTACACGCTCACGGAAAGCTCTTAACTGACAACTGTTTTTTATTATAGAGATACAGGCCGGGATCAGTTCTTAGTTAGGGAAGGAGTTGTAACAATTATTATTAATGACTTGAATCATAAAATGGTTTATGCCTCAAAGTCAAAGACAAGGCACTCAGAGAAGTGAACATTGTTTTCCCAAAGTTTTGGTAGCAGAAAACATTTTCCCCAAGTCCATGTAGCAACTATATAAAGGTGACATAGCCTATGTGAGTCACAGGTGAAAGAGGGAAAACTGCATAGCAAGACAAGTCACGTCTCTTATGCTTTTACTACTACTGAGAGATGCAATTTGATTTGGCAGCGGAGATGTGTGGATCTACAGTCTTTTATATCGAAGCAAATTAGTCTATGTTCTTTGTCTGACCACTAATGAGGAAACGTCAGTTACCCCATTATGTCATGTTTATTGAAGGAAGATTAGCAAGTACACAAGAGGGATTAAATTACCACACACAGCATTAACAATTACAAATCGGTTGACTGATGAATGTCGGTAAGATGCAAAACCTACATGTGAACAGCCTGATTGACAGCTGGCAGCAAAGACAAGAAGCTATAATCACACAAGCTAAACACGCACACCAAATTGTTAAACAGAGAATGAAAGAACTTTCTGTATGCCTGAGCAGAGGTGTGAATTGATCCTTCATGAGCATCTTATCAGCACACTGTGTGAATACCAGCAGTGACATCTAGGTCATTACAAACACTCAGTAGATAAACAGTAGATAAAAAGTAAAATGCAGTTAGTAAGTTAGCAGTTCCTGAACTGTGCACAGAAGATACAGATAGATAATCAACATGATCAATCATCAAAAAAACAAACTAATCTTGTTTAGAGTTGCATTTATCATTACAGTGAGATCGATATTGGATATTGGAAACGCAAGAGACCACTGGTGATCATAACAATGACAGCACCAATTGGACATCATAACGCCTCTGAAATGAAATGAACCTTTCTCACTTTTGTTATTGTCATTTAAGACTGGTTTAAGTAAATGTTTGGTACATTTTCATATATTGTTACTATCATTATTCTACAATGGTTTGCTGTGGATTTGTGTCAACGGATTAATTTGGAGCCATAGGATGAATTATTATAGTTTTACCTGCCTTTGTCAAATGTTGACTGTGTGACTACTTAGTTAAAGGATTAGTAGTTTAATCAATTATGAAATAATCCTGTTATTACAACCATTGGGAACCAATCTGCCGCATCATCACTTATTTTGCATGCAGAAGCAGTACAAACCCAAAGCTCCGTGGCATGATCTGACAAAATTTCTGAATGCACACAAATGGAACCTGAGTGACTCCTCTCCCTTTTAAGTAAATAGCTTTGGTGACAACGTGGAGAGGACAAGGGAGGCGGAGTGGAAACTGCTTTGAGTAGAGCCCAGATGGTTCCCAGCGGAGGCCTCCTTCGAGCCAAGATGGCTCCCGCCGGAACACAAATGGGCTCGGGTAATCTCATAAACGCTGGGATTGTGGCGACACAGTGGACGAAAAAGAGAAAAAGGCAAAATACGCATACACACAAAAGTGTGTGTGTGTGTGTGCAAGCATTTGTGCACAGCGAATACACATGTGCAGTCATTCACGTCTACAAAAGACAAAGCCATTTGGTACCAGTGAAGTGAAAACTGGCCCTAGGGCATGTTTGAAAACTGCAGCTGATTTAATTCACTTAGCTGTTTGAGAGTGGGGAAAAAAATATCAAAAAAGACTGCAGTATGTGACGCGTCATCCTAGAGCCTTACCTTCACTACATGTGGTACACGCGTTTGAAACTCAATTCATATTATGCTTTAAACATTCATTATTGTATACACTATACCATCATTCATTGGCAAAATAAGGCAGGCTATATATAGTCTGTGTGTGTGTATGTGTGTGTGTGTACACACTCACACACATATAAAATGCAATGTACGGGGGGGAAATAAATCTGTCAGCCAGTGCAGACAGCAACTTAGCCACTACTTATATAGAACTTTTCCTGCATATTTCAATTAAGGAGATCACTATGGAGATTTCAAGATTGCATGAATCAAACCACTTCCAGTTGTAAAAGTTTTAAGGACCAAACTTTGACAGTAGCAAGCAAAGCATTTGTTTTGTGTGTGTCTGTGAGTGAGCAGGTGACACAGAGGTAGACAGAAGTGTGTCTGCACGTGCTTGTCAAACGGCCCCCTGTAATGTCTGGATTCAAGCGGCGAGCACCGGGAAAACAGTCAGACAGGTGGAGACATTCTTGGCATATCTTCATTCATTCTCATTAGGGAACAAGGCGACGGCCGCTTTTATGGTTACTGTTGTGAGACTTGGCTTGTTTCCGCCAATCTCGACAAAACAAATCAAATGATGCAGGGGACAATATTTCTGTGGGTAATGTAGGGTAGGTTTTTGTAAGCACTGACTGCGCACCTGTTTATTTTCAGTGTGAAGAGATAACTGTTCATCACATTCATGAATCTGTTTTTTTTGTGTGAAATTTACCACATCAGCAGACACATCGACTATGACAAGCTAAGACGAGACCTAAAGTTACTGCCACAGCGGCAGTATCGGGTTTTTTTTCTCCATCTCAGTCGTACTATTTGTTCTTTTCCCCCATAACCCAGAATGAGAGAAAACAAATACAACATGCTGATAGAAAGAAAGATGAACAATAAGATAGGGTCAGACGTAAAAAAAAAAGTTCATCTAAGAGAATAAGGCCTTTATCAAACTGAGATTTAAGGAGCAAAGTGGAGGGGCAGGGTGATTGTGTGTGTATGTGTGTGTAGTCCTTTGTGCGATGGGGTAAAGAGATCTAAACTCTTCTGAGCAGTAAGTGATCCTAAGCCCTGGCTTGTGGTGCAAAGTGGGGAAAAAGGGTGGGGAGAGTAATCGGGTAATCTCTACACCTTAATTCATATTCCTAGCAGTCCCTATTCACCTAAAGAAAATCAATGTCTCTGAACGCTTAATTCAGAGTCATGAAAGTCACATGAAGAGGACAGTTTGCCCTTTTCATGGGGACATGTGGATTTAAGTTGAAAAAGCTGAGCGCTGACGGGTCGGCATCATTGCTCTCAGACCAGTCTTGCGTGAAAACTCCATTTGGAGCAATGAACGGTCCCATCCCGCGAAAAGTCCATCATCTCTCCCTTACTGCCACACGTTCTCGGCTACATGGATCATTTTTCTAAGTGGACACACAGAGTTCTTTTAAATGATACATCTGTACCTCCGAGCAATAGGTGCTACCACAACTCTGATCAGATTTCAACCAAAAATCAATATCTGGTGAGGGTGTTTGAGTTCTTGTTGGGCGTAGATAATTAATCACAGCTAAATTGCAAACTGAATCAAAGTGTCTAGGGTGACAGATGGGTGTGGAGCAACTACTACCAGGTAATGAATACCCCATTAATGTGGCAGACCTGCTAAAAGCCATGACAGCTATGTGAGAGGGAACCTGCATGGCTCCCCAGCCATCCTAACAAGTGTGTAACAGTAACCTCCAAATCTGTGTTTGAGTGCAAGTGTGTTAAAAATGTGCGAGTACGGCATGTGCGAGATTCGGCGTGTTTGTGTTTGTTTGTACGTGTTTGTATGGCTGAGAGCCGAGGTGACATTTCTCTGCTCCTGTCATGTTTTGTGATAGTATGTGCAGGCCTGAGCAGGAAAATGAAACGATAACTACATCTTGTAGTTGTTGCAAAAGATAACAACATTGACCAGCGGTTGAAAGTCAATATTCTGATGAAATGGTGAAATTGTTTATAGAGGGGTCAAGTGAGGTATATTTGGTGTAAAACAAGAACCCCACACACAATCCTAAAAGCTACAGACACTATAACCACACTATTTCATGTCACCCGCTAAAAATCCTCCAGCGCATTATCATTTCAATATTGTACAGTCATTACTAAGGTCCATAAACCGCTGTTAATGGAGGATAGTATTATAGCATTGACACAAAAAAGGGACACATGCTGGATCCCCCCCAAATAAACTAGTTACTTGATGATTTAAAAGGCAGTTTTCAGGTGTAGTTATCCTGGCATCCCACAAATAATAGCCTGACTCTAACAAAAGACCCTCTTTCTTAAGTGCCACGTTTGTTTAGTTTCTATGTCGCTGCCTTAAGCGGGCATGTGTGGGTTTAAAATGGCTAAACGTGCCACCATGTGGCTGTGGTCTAATCGAGAGTGGAAGGGGGCAGTTGGTTCCAGGAGAAATCTATGAATATAGATCACCCTTAAATAAAAAAAAGGACACGAGAAAAGAGAGAGACAAAGAAGAATAAATGAATGAATTTAAAACAACGCTATTGATCCCTTAATAGCATAGAGCAGGGATGTAAATAGCGTGTTAATGGGGCCTGTAATTAAAAAAAGGGAGGGAAACAGCTGTGGAGAGTGTTCAGGACATGTGAGGTGAGCCAGCAAAGTGATGACCCCTGTAGTCCCCACTACAAAAAACGCATAGAGGGTAAAAGAGGTCACCAAAAGGTGGTAACACGCAGGTGACATCTGGACATCCACATCCCAGCTAGTCTTATTTTGTAACCAACCACAAGGAGATAAAAAAATATATACATTTCTGAGACATGTGACGTGTATTAATAAAAGGCAGCGATGGACAAGAAAGAAATAAATAAAAGGACAGCAGGGGGTGAGGCCATGTCAGATGCAAAAGCAATCTCAATGAGACAAAAAGAGAATACTATGCTGGCATTTTTAATATTTACTTAGCAGTGGGGTTTTTTTTGCTTTTATCCACATCCACACAAAACATAATAAAACCCTGGAGGAGATGCACGATATTGTCTACAGTGCCAAAAGGGGTCTCTGATTGAAAAAGGTTGGATGAGGTGATGCTGTCCTAAGCTGGTGGGATGCCTGTGGGTGCCGGTTATTGACTGTTCCTGCTTTGGCAAGCCAGCAGTACAACTAAGCTCCAGGCCAAGGGCCAAACCTGTGGCGTCAACCAATTCCAAACTGGGCCGGTTCATTAACTCTCAGACCACGGGGTCAGGACAGACAGCTATTTGTCACATGTTGATCGAGTAAAGTCGAAGAGGGGGGGTGATGAAGAGTATCCTGTTAAAACCATCCTGCATTATTCCCATGCAAGTGAATTTGCATTGTATTGCTATCCATTGTTCGCATTGCAGCGATTGCTGCACGGTGATATGTTTCTCAACATGGTAGTTTTCACAATTGTGAAAACTCGAGTTTGAAGTTAAAGTTGCAATTGCAATGAGAAGAACTTACTGCTGACTGGCTCTACAGCAAACTAACACCAGCATGTATTAAATTCCAGGAGAGGCAGGTTAACTTTGACAGGTTATATTGTCTAGATGAACTTTCTTGGCTTTTTCATCAGTTCTGTTTCTATTTGAGGAAAAAACATCCCGAATGACAAATGCAATGTGCTGCCTTTTTTCCAATTGTTTTGACCAATGTCAGAAAAGGACGTTACTGCAAGCAAAGGTACAATGACAAGCACATTGGGCAGGAATGTGTGGGCGCCTATGTCTGTATAGACTCTCCCAGGGTGATCAATGTGTCTTAGGGGGTCCCATGCATCACTGTCAGTAGAAGGCTGCTGTCTGTCAGTGGCGGGGTGGAGAAAAGTCAAACAGCTTCTCAAATGGTCATGGTCATTAACAGTCAGGCAAACAAGCATGATCCCCACCATTAAACCTGCCTGATGCCCATTAATGAGTTTTTCTTTCATCAATAGATAATTGATGTTAGCCGCGCACTACTGTTCTGACATAGCAGGTGAATATGGGGACGCTGGGGGGGAGGGGGAATAGAGAGATTGGAGAAGTAGGCGAGGGCTGACTGAATAAGTCGGCTGTGCTTCCACACAATGCAGGTGGGACATAAAATGATTTGGCTGGTCTTTTGGAATCTGTTGCAATGTACTGGCATACCTTTCATGAGAAGCTCAAACAACGTTCAACTCCCTCCACAGGGGCAACTGAAACTAATCGGAACTTCGCTGTTGTTTGTCACTGTGAGCCATATACATGTTGACAAAGGTTCCATTCAGCCATTTCCAATGAACACGTACTAGAAAGTGCCATTGTGACTGCCAAAGGCAACCATGATATCTTTGTTGTTGAGTTAAAGTCAGCTTTCTAGCTATTTTACTTTAATGATATAACAAGCCAAATACGTCTTTGCCCAGTGTTTAACACAGCAGAAAATACTGGACAGGTTTCTACACCATTTTAAAAAATTGGTCTTTTGGAAACTGTTGCGATGTACTGGCATACCTTTCATGAGAAGCTCAAACAACATTCAACTCCCTCCACGGGGGCAACTGAAACTAATCGGACCTTCGCTGCTGTTTGTCACTGTGAGCCATATACATGTTGACAAAGGTTCCATTCAGCCATTTCCAATGAACACGTACTAGAAAGTGCCATTGTGACTGCCAAAGGCAACCATGATATCTTTGTTGTTGAGTTAAAGTCAGCTTTCTAGCTATTTTACTTTAATGATATAACAAGCCAAATACGTCTTGCCCAGTGTTTAACACAGCAGAAAATACTGGACAGGTTTCTACACCATTTTAAAAAATAAATCTGACATATATTTTCCCATCCAAGAGAGTGCTCTATATTTCACCTTTTACAAAGTCAATTTCATCACATCGAGAGACATTTTCATTGTTATGCAAAAAGTGCTGATGAGAATCACATGGAATGAAAAAACACATTCACTATGTGGTCGAAAGGCCAGATTTTAGGGACAGTCATTGCTCTGCCTTGTAACAAAAAAACAAAGAAAAAACTATAACAGTTTGACTCAATTGTCTTGAGTTACTGCCAGCTCTGAGGAAAAGTATAGTGAAATAGTTAAACATGGGGAGCATTTCAAAGGAGGGCTTTGAAAGACTTATGAAGCCTTCACAGAAACAGTGGAGTCAAAGCGAAGACAGAGTGAGAGAAAAGGCAGAAGTCAATAGTAAGTCAATCAGAGCAGAAGCTGGTGTTGTCCTCTGTGAATAACCTGAAGTACACTACCAAACTGTAGCTATAAATTATGGTTAGGTTTCTGCTGGTGGGCTTTAAACTCCCTGCACTGGGCAATTTTAGCAGCATTACTGTCAAAACAATTTTGTTCTCTGCTGGTAACACCCATCCTGAAACAACCAAACTGACCTGACTCCTATTTTCTCGCGGTCATTTATTGAATACTATGAACAGTCCACAAATACGAAACTAAGCATTAAGTCGACTAAGACTGTGATTATACAGTTGTAACCCATTGCTGAAATGGTCATGCTGAAATGTGTAAATATAAATGGTCACTTTTTGAACCTGCAGGCCTTTGTGATGCTCACTGACCTTTGTGACCTTACTTTACTGTCATTTCTACCCTAAAGCCACAAAATGTACAACAACTAGACACCATGGGGGTTTGACAAGTCCCCAAACAGAGAGAAGGTCAGTGACATTGAATAATGCAAGACCTGCGGTGATGTAATGGCCGACAAGAGTCTACATCAATCAACGTTTCTCCATCTGGTTTAATGGATCAATAGTGTTGTTAGAAAGCTTGATCCTTCAACTAACACATTGCACCTTACTTGCACCTAATCTGAGTCCATTAACCGGGTTCTCCTAGTCCCATGATCTCCCATTACATTAACCTTACTTAAATGTATCCACGGTTTAGGTGGCTTTTTGATAAACGAGCAGGCAAAGCACATACAAACATACTTTGTTTCTGATTTCTGAGAGGGTTTGAAAGCAAAAGACAAAATCTGCAAAAGTCAGCAAACCTAATCATGCTAACCCTGTAGTTTAATTAGTTTATAGATTCTGTGCTATCCAGATATAAAAAACAGCAGAGCCTTCACACAGTGCAGAAGGTAGAACAAGGATCTGCATTTGGCTTTAACAGCCTGGTTATTAAAATCAATATCAGCAATAACTACAATCCATCTCATTCTTAAGAGAGGGGCGACATGGCATGCCGGTCGATGAATATCGAGCTACATTTGTAATATTACTAATATCATATAATTCCCTTTAACTGGATGGTGCTAGGGTGCAGGTGGGAAAACACAAATTGAACTGGGCTGCAAGTTATTGAATGGCTGTTGATAACAAATGTCACATATCTGTATGAAAGTTATTACTTTAGAGCTGTTTTCAGCGAAGCAAAATGGTGGAAAACTGAATACTAATCGCATCTCTAGCCACATTAAAATGAACACTGTAATTCGATTGTGAAGCATTTGTTTTCTTCGGTACATTGTGTTCCGGTTTGCGACACAGTTTCTAAATGCTCCAGGGTATCCGAAAGTAATGGAAGGTGAGGGTCCAAATCTTCATATTGCTGCCTGGAGCAGTGAGAGCTTTGCGGGAGCAGTCATGCCACATTGGGCACATTTAGGGGTGGTCAACATGATTGGAGAGAGCGTTAAGCCATATTACCTCTCAAAATGACAGGGCTGCTTTCCTGTACACCTACTTACACACACACACCTTGGAGTACATAACCAATAAACCCTGGCCATTATTCTGCAATCGCGGTGCAGTGCAGCAGCAACACGGACACAGAGACAAAGTAAAATACAATGGCATGTTTTTATTATCTGTGACAGAGACTGCATGTTGTATGTGAGCACTATGGTGATTTTGTTCAAGTCACAAGTATACTATAGTACTCTGCATGTGGTGGTCTAACCAATGGGTAATGAAAGGTAGTCTTTGTGAATGCCGTGATGAGCAACGGATTCTTCATTCATACTTCACTTGCTGCAGTTTTATGGGTCATTTAAGATTTCGTAATGGAATTTTAAATATTTATAATTCTGTGGTTGCAATGATCAAACTACAGTACATACACTTGACAGATGTCACTGATGAGGGCATTAAAAGGCTGGACATAAGCCAGCTGGAGTCTTGTCAAAGAGGAGAGAATGAAGAGTGTGGACTGATTGACAACATTAGAAACTGAATTACTTCGAGTCAATTTAAATTTCTTTTTCTTCCACCCATGTCCCCCCACTCATGTCCCCACGAGTCTAATTGAGCACAAAACTAGACAGAGACAGACGGGAATTGTGACGTGGCTCGGTTTATTATTCACTCCTGACCAACAGTATCTACTTGAAATTTCAATGACTCTGAAATGGATTTCATTATCAAGTACTATCAAAGCACTGATTTTATCAATGCGTGTTACAAAACAGAGACAAATATATATATATTTGGAGACTTTATGGGAGGAAAAAAGACAAAGGTCCTGTGAAAAACATTTCTACACCTATTGGTTTTGTGTCAACATTTGGACTCCAATGACCTTGGAGAAAAGATGGCGGCTGAAAGCCAGACGGGGCACAGAACAATCACGGCCAGGCCATCATCATTTGTCTCCACCTCCTTTTCTATCCTCTTTCACCAGTTGACAGGGCAAATGGCGTGGACAGCCTATGTCACTCAAAAAACCATTTCTGTCCTCCTAGAGTCTGCCTGTGCTGACAGAGTGAGAGACTGAGGAAGAGAAGGAGGAAAAGAGCCGAGAGAGGCATTTTTCAGCAGGGTTTTTTGTCAACTTCTGCGTGCTAGTCAAAATGAGAGGCGGTGCCGGGTTTTGAGGTTTGTTGAAGAGCTGTTAGGCGGAGGTTGAATTTGAGAAAAGCGGTGATGAGCTACTGAGGAGATGTTTCATGATGTTACATCGTAGTAAACAGTGATGCCGTAAAGAGGCTGATAGTCAAGAAGATCCGAAACAAAACGCCAAACTACTAACGCCAATGAGGGATATCAAAAAAGTACACTAAGCCTCTGAAACCAACCCTTCAAGGTCATAGCAGGAACTGATGATCTGACCTCAGTCAACAGCATAAGACATAAAATCCTCAGGGGACAAATCATGCTACAATCATTTCTCAATTTTTGGCGATCCAATTCAACCTCTCTGCATGTTCAATCACATAAATGCCAAGTGACCATCACGAATTGAGAAAAGGGACTGAGGGTAGGTGGTGTGTGTATGTGTGAGAGAGAAAGCGACAGGACAGGGGGACCTGATTAAATCAAGTCAGGCCTACTAAGGAGCCATGCAGCTGGTCTGTTGCTAGACTGCAGATGATGATTCATTGGCAAATATGATTTGCCCCCTATTTTCTTTCTTCTACTGCAACACATTTTGACCAGTCTGCCTATATTAGTACCTGCCTGTGGTTAATCAAATCAGTGTGGCGTCAAATGAATGGGATTACATTCATCCTGCGCCTGTGGTTGGTTTGCAGCCCTTTGGGCAAATGCTACCATGAAATGGGGCTCTATCACAAATTGGAGGGAAGGGAGATCAAGCAGGTGGGTGTTATCCCTCAACAGCAATCGTCTTCAGCTTGGCCATTTAATGCATTTAACCACAATGATGGATGTCTGGGCAACAAATATTATTGGAGTACTGACCTTTGGTAAGAAGGTTTGTTCAGTACAGTATAATTATCACAATCTACTGCTATGACTATACAATTCAACACATACATTTTGTTTTAATCCAAAAACTATATTTTTCAAACTATTGCACATTTTGTTTTGTCTAGAATTACACTGTCATTTAGAAAGACCTTTGAGTTTGTCCACAGGGTATAGGATGTTTGCACTAAGGAAACGCTAAACAAAAGACTCTATTTAAAGTCAGCCTTCGAGCCATTGCAAAGGTTCAAAAGTGACACCACCAGTTTGGTCTCACTTTCCTTTGTCCAACTTTGTTCCAATCATATATTTCCTGTTTCTCTTCTGCCATTTGGGAAAAAGAGATACTGTCAAAAAACAAGACTGGGCCTCCAAACACCTCCATAATGAGGAGACAAGGGAGCAAAATGGAGCTAACGACTGTAGAATAAGATTGAGAGTGAGAGAGAGAGAGAGAGAAGGGGAAGTAGAAAATGTGATGCTTGAGGGGAAGAAAGACAGTAAACTTTGAAGAGGTCACACATGATGAAGCAGTATTCAAGGTGCAGATATTTTTTCTCTCTTTTTATACCATTCCTCCTCCTCCTCTTTGCTCTACAAGACTATCGAGATGATGCTAATCATCACTACCTTAGTGAGGCCATGTCGTGACGAGAAACTCAAAACATTGAGAGGAACATTTTTTTTTCTATTTACAGCATCTCGAGTGTCCAGACCTCTGTCAGAGCTACTGTACATTCTTAGCTATTTCTTTTTCTGTGTGCATAACCCATGCAGGATTATAAAGTATGTGCGCAACAGACCATGGTTCATGACTCATTCACAGCTTAACAGATTACAGCATCGTAGCCTATGCTATTATCTCAATATTTCTACTACTTTGAATGTCAATTCAAATACGACGGTAAGATACTAAGATAACGGTAGGGTAATTCAATGACAACAGTGGGGTGAAGATTTCTGGGCACAAATGTACGTATAGTATTACACCAAATAAATCAATCTAACAGAGAGACAAACAACCATTGACAATATATTTGGTAAGTTCTTGTGTACTTCATACATTTGGGTTATCAGGCACTTTTCCTGCAGAAGAGCTTTTAACACCGCCAGGTGTGCAACATGACAATTGTTTGTCCAAATAGAATGGATAACAATCCCTTCCAAAAATGCGGGAGCACAGTGACTCTCTTCAAATTCAATTTCAACAATGTGGCCACAGGCGAAAGCTGACACCCCACCGCTGCGTCATGCAGCTACAAGCTACAACAATCTTGTGGCCAGCTCAACACTCATGCTGCCCAGACTTACTGCCTGAATACCCAATGGGGCACCTTTTAAGAGGTAAATCCCTATGCCCACAGGCTAGTTCTCCTACTGAATGAATAAGTGGAGAGCTCAATTGTTTCCTCAAAAGAAAATTCTTTTCAGAGTGTCTCAGTGGTTTCATCTATCCTCAGTTATTTATTGCTCTGTACAGCGGAGCCACTAAAATGGATCGCATTACAGGAATAGGTAACAAGACAAATCAAACGTCAGCTCTGAAGAAAAGCGTCTAGACAGTTAAGTCAGCAAAGCTATCAACGGACAAAAGATGCATATTAAAATGCACACAGGAACTCGGTCTTGCTAGCACCGAGTTTAATAATCAGCAACCTGAATGAAACTTAGCTGAGCTAACACCTCAGAAACAATTAGAGAGTAGAGCTGATCATTACAACTACTATTTTTAATTGGGCATCACTGCACTATTTACAATCAATGCAATTAATTTTCTGTCCAAAGACGCTCCCTCTCCTAACTTGATGCCGTCATTATTTATTACTGTAAAATCTCTTGAAAAGAAAATCATGGTAAAATAAGCCACTGAAATAACGCAGTAGGCCTCAAGTCAAACTTCTAATTTACAGCAGGATGTCAAACAATGAGTGGCAGGAAAATGAAAGTGAAATCAATGTCTGCCTGGGGAAATTACCACTGTTCATCCATGTGTCAAACCACTCCTGTGTGCGGGTGTATGTGTGTGAGTGAGTGTGTGTGTGTGTGCGTGCGTGTGTGTGTACGCGTGTGTTTGGATAGAGGTTACTATGGAAAAAAATAACCAGGCCATACACCAATAAACACAACTAGGGTGCAAGTGATCTAGACTGATAGCATCAGTGGGAAAACTGACAGTGTACCAGCAGGATGGCTAGCAGGCAGTGGCCTGGATATTGTAAACACACTTTTACATTTTTATCTATTTTTCACAAATACATAAAAGTACCAAAATAACAGAAACAGTGTCATTTATGAACTCATCAAGTCAATGCCTGTTCCATGCAGTTTGGATACGCACGTCTGTGCTCGACTCATGTCAGCCAGATCCCTATTCTCCTAGTCACTTATTTCCTTTCCTACTCTTTCCCAGGGCAGGCCAACCATGCCGGTTTTAATCCCTCAAAGCTACATAGAAGTGCAAACATGAGAAAAGGGATTAAAGGCACACCGTATGTGCATGTGTGTCTCAGATATGCCAGCATTAGCAAGAATTCATAGAACAGCTCCATGTAGAAAAGAAACGCTTTCACGTAACAAGGTAAAAGCGGGTTTCTTCTTCTCAATCCCACACTTGTCCGAGTTGTTTTTTTCTACCCCCCATTTTGACGCAACATTAAATTCTTGTTGCAGGGTTCTCAACCGATCACGCAAGTGGGACACAGAATAACAATTAGCTTGTTTTCTTTTATAACAAGAACAGATTTGCGAGTTGCCGCGCCTCTCGTCACCAGCAACACTGTTTCCCCACTCGTGAGAGTTCACCCGAACAAACACATGTTGCCATGTGTAGTGGTAATTTGGAGAACTCAATCGACATCCTACCATCCGCTCCCCTTAGTGGCTGTAAGCGGACTGTGTGGGAGGACTGGCTCTTATAGAATGGACCGCTGTGTTATTGACTTCAATTTAGAAAGTGCTGCCTGCTGCTTTTTTCCCCCTCCTTTCGGGACCCTGCTAGCCCCCTCCCAACCCCCCCTCCTCAGCCTGACTCCAGGGGATATCCCTGATTGCCGTGCTACATAAACACATTTAAGCAAGGTCACGGAGCCCACACTTAAGGGTCCGACAGGTTGTGTGGATAGTGTGTGTTAGGGGCTCCTTTTTCCCCCTACCTACAATCTTTCTGTTTTTCCTCCCATTAGTTCCTTAGTTCCTAGTTGTTTAGAAATAATGCCACTCAGGTGTCTCAACCTTCAGGCCTCCTTATTCAACATGCCGTCTATTTGCTTGGGTGGACAGCTGCTGAGGTGCTTTATTGTTAAAAAGGTGCAGGTACACGGGCACTAAACATTGGATGCTGTGCTGGCTGAGCTCATAGATTAGACACACTAAGCTTGGCTTCTCAAATCCCCCAACGTGCGAAAAAAACGTAGAGATGGAGGATATTACACAGAAAAGGTAGCAGGCTGGAAGGTGAGCGGTGGCATGAGTGAACAGATAAACACCGAGGCTCCCACCAATTCTCTGCTCCATTTACAAGTAAAATGTTTCATTTCACAATGACTCTTCATGCCTCCTCAGAGTATACTTCTCATCACTATGCTCACTCTGGTGAGCGGATAGGTAATTTGTACACAGATAAGGTAGACAAGGAAACAGTCAGTGATGAAATTTAAATTGGAAGCATATCAGAAAAAGCTTTGTTCACTCCCTACGATATGTCTGCTTTCTAGCGCTGGAAAATCACTGGAAAGCAGTTTGTCATATAATGTCAAAGATTACTGGAAGCTCCATCTGTGGGACGGTTCTCCCATAATCTGAGTGTGGGGCCAGGTGGATTTGTCAAAAATGAAAAGCTGTTTCTTTTCTTCCATCCACAGTAGAACTAATCCTCCTCTACACCACGGCTTGATGGAGACTCAGGGATTAATAGCATTGTAGAAATAAAAGTGTTTCAGAAGGTAATTGTCACTGTGATTTTAGGAAGAGCGAGATATACGAAGGTCAGTGGCATCACACTGAGGGAGGAAATAAAGGTAGTAACAAAAGTGGGTAGTCTATGAGGCAGGAAAGCCAATTCAACACACAAGTGATAATGCAGTCATAATGATGGAATAAAAAGACGTGATTTTATATTTATATCTTGGGGGATATGTACGATTAGAGGTAAATGAAGATTTTTTTTTGCGCCGTTCCATCCAATTAACTCTACCTGCAGACATTTTATGCTTGTTACAGTATAAAGGCTACGGGAAAAGTGATACAATTACTGTCATCATCAAGGCAAGCTAAGACGTAGCATTTTTTTGTTGTTTCTTTGTTACATTTCTTTTACAACCCACTGTTTTATCCCATTGAAAACAGTCGGTAAAACAAGACAAAAGTAATCTGTAATCCCGAACATGGGACTAATGTCACGTACAATGTGGCAGAGTTAACAGCTCACTGTTTAGGAATTCTGTTGGACCAAGCCGAGAACGTAAACGCAGAAAGGGGCAAGGGAGCGGTGAATCCGAACCAAGACAGCATCTTTGCTCCAAAGGAGTCCGGAAGATTTAGCTGCGCTCTCTGTGGTGAATTACTATGTTTTTACCTTCACATTGCTCAGAGACACAGACATCCATTTCCTACACACTGGCAGTTGGCAAGGCAACATTGTGATGAACGCACATACAGGAATGTTCCATGAATCCTAATGGAGCCAACTGACCAGGGAAGCGGTCAAGGCTAGACATGTGCAAAGCCTCAACAATATTTTTTCTAAACACTCATCAAAAAAAGTGTCTGTAAATAAACAAAAAAAAGGTCAAAGTTTCAAAAGCCCAGTGCAGGTGCACTCAAATTTCTAAATACGTAGCTAGCCTCGATTCCTTGTTAGCGATACTGGGTCAGGCTAACTGGGCAAACAGTGCTAACCTAGCATTATCCTTCCTTTTCTTCTATCTAACATGATGCTAGGCTAATCCCTGCTCTGGCAGCCACTGTGAACACAGCTCCAAATAATGAACCACATTAGTCTGTAGACAATGCACAAAACACTGACAGAAAACAGAGGAGTGAAGAGGGTCATCTTTTACTGTCAGCCTACAGTCGACAACATCTGATATGTCCCTCATTTGAATGCATACACTTTCCGTCTCTCAGAGACCGACACACAAACACACACACCAAAACATACGCTGAATAAGCAAAGCCCAGAGGAACAATGTAGGAAGTAGTAATTTAGAGTAGAGTGATGGCACGAGGACAGCGGAGAGAAAAAGAAATGAGAGACGGGGGGAGGCGGAGTGAGAGCGAAAGAAACTCTGAGGTAGAAGAAACGGCAAAAACAAAAGCAGTAGTAAAAATTAATTACCAGGATTTATTGTTTGCTATAAATCAAAAGGTCCTCTCAAAGCATGAAGTAAAAATGCCACAGGATGCTAAATGTAGGAATGCTGAAAACGTTGTCAATTGTGCACTGAGTGGAGGCCTCGCAAGGTCAGACAAAGTAAACTAGTGCGACAGCCATTATATAAAACACAACCACTAATCTAACCTGGTCAGACAAAGGCCACTAATACACCCTATTGCCTGTTACAGTCTCCTGATACAGTGGCATATGATTTGGGTGTGTGTGTGTGCGAGCGTGAGCATATGTGTTGAGAAAAAAAATTATACATTGCAAAAAAAATCCCCAACAAGCAGTTTAAGTCTTTACTGGGACACTGATTGCAGTGTGTGTGTCTGTGTCTGTGACATAATCTCCTGCAGAATTAATTCCTGGAAATTGAAATGAAAATGAGAGACGTAGTATCCTGTGTGTGTATCCAGTGCCTGTGTGTGTGTGTGTGTGTGTGTGTGTACATTTCACTATGGTGACCTTAAAAATTGGTTTATGATAACATCACACCAAGGTGTGCACTGGTACGCAAGCCGCCACTGGGACATTACCGGATGCTTAGAGGACATGCACAAGCACGCGCACACACATAAATGCATAAAATCTGTAATAGCTCTCCACGCACAAGACAAGCCCAAAATAGTGTGCCTCCTGTCTCCTTGAAAAAATATTGCTCTGCTTTCTTTCTGTACACACACAAACCCATATGTGGATTGCCCAAGGGTCTGTACTGCAAATCCTTGATCCTGGCAATGGCAGAGGCAATGACATTATCATAAGATCTATCATTTGAGTGTACACCCTTCTAATCCAATTGTAATTGCTACTTTACCATACTGCAGGCCATTCATCCACATGGAACTACTGACATGTACACACATGCAACCAGACACATGATACTGACCTACATGTGCCTGGCCACGGCCCAGATTTCCAAGCACTCACCCCAGGGGATGGGCTCTGTACTGTTTGCATATACCCCTTGAACATGCTGGATGTCTGGCAGAGAGGCCGCACCAAAGTAGGACGAGTAGTACCCCCAAACTAAACCCAGTACCCTCCTGGCCCAGTGCAGGAGGTGGCTCCATAGAGCCTTAGGGAGGGCAGGGATTGCTAATCAGGGGCAAGGGGCTGGCGTGACAGCGTGAAGGTCCCACATATCTGACAGCTCATCAAGCCATCATCGGTCAGCAAGTCCTGGAGGTAAAGCCTGACAACCCTTTTCATGTCACAGCCGTGTATGTTACACTGTGAACATATGGGAACACTGTTTGGCCTGGGTTTTGGCCACGATGCCACACTAGATATACTGGCATGACCATAAAGTCGAAAGCCATTCCAAATTGAACATGTTAGCCAGGGTTACATATTCAGGGACGGACAAAAAGCACCAACTTCGATTTGACCCAGAATTATGTTATTCCCTCAGTGCAAAAGGCCATTAACTTGAATAATGTTTTATCTGGTTCACCTTTTCGTCTCCATCAGGACTGTGATGCAAGGTGCAGGCAGGCACGCACACACACACACACACACACCCACACACACACACACACACACAGTCTGGACCTTGAAAAAACCTTGCAGGGAACACTGAGTTTGGCTGACCATCCAGGCATGCTGGTAATTCCAGGCCAGGATCAAACTATATAACGCACGTCATTGACCACTTTTGGTCAGTGGAGCATTGCAGAGTTTGGCAGGCCGTGACCCAGGCTCCATCAGGAGTGAGAAAGTAGTGTCCACTGACGAACAAAAATAGAGTGAGAATAAAACAGACAAGAGAGATATAGAGAAATAGACAGGAAAAGAGCCAAGAGGAGAGAGAGAAGCCTCTGCAGAACTCGTCACATTACAGGTCAATGGAGTATTCTGGTCACATAGTACTTTGGTAATCTAAAGTGCTGGATGGGTAAATTTTATTTTTGATGCATCAATAAGCACAGCGAGAGCCAAAAGCCATTATGTGACAACAGATCAATGAAATGTTTGTGAGGTCCTGAGCAGGACATTTGGCAAAATATCCTGCATTTATATCACAATATGCGCCTGCTTTATCTCACGCTATTATGTTGCTTGGAGAATGCAGTGAGGGGGGGGGGGGGGTGCAGCAGTGCAAGCGGGGGGGGGGGGTTGCAGCAGTGCAAGCACACCTTTGATATCACCTTCCACCTGGCTCTGGTGGTAGGGAATTCCCTGCGGAGAGAAAAGGAAACAGCCTTTCTTTCTTAACCGGAGAATCCCCCCCTTCATTGAATCTGATTCATATTCAACTGCGGAGAAGTGAAGAAAGTCTGTATGTGTGTATTATATAGGACTTGCTTCCATACTCCTGTGCCACTGGGAATAACATACAGTGCTACAGGCAGTGTGACCTTTTCTCACTCGCATGTTCTCTCTCTCTCTCTCTCTCTCTCTCTAGCACAGACACACACCAACACACACACGCACACACACCTATCAGGAATGTCACAGCTAGCTTTACCAACCATCAATTACCTATACTGCTCCCTAGTTTAATGGACATGAGGCCTGTAAAAATCATTGGAGAGAGAGAAAGGGATAGTGGGACATCAGGGTGCGTTTGTTTTGCATCTCCGATGGCAGGAAGGTAAAGCGTGTCTTGTTTTCTCCTGTTGGCCTTCCTTAACATGACCTTTATGGCAAGTGCTTCCTGGAGCGACAGTCTGAGAGTTACAGCCTGCCTCTTTACAGGGCTCTAACTACCTGCACACAGTACCTGACTTAACTGTGAGAAGGTCCATACACAGGATATTTATTCTATAGGTTATGACTTTTTAATTTTATTCAAATTGTGTGTGTGTGTGTGTGTGTGTGTGTGTGTGTGTGTGTGTGTGTGTGTGTGTGTGTGTGTGTGTGTGTGTATATATATGTATATATATATATCAGTGACCTGACCCAATTCTTCCAATTGTATATTTTATTGTGCAGAGGAGAGGGACTGAGCTGGGGATCACACAGTAAAGCAGCAACAAAAAAATGGTGTGTGTGTATATATATATATGTATATATATATATCAGTGACCTGACCCAATTCTTCCAATTGTATATTTTATTGTGCAGAGGAGAGGGACTGAGCTGGGGATCACACAGTAAAGCAGCAACAAAAAAATGGTTGCAAATGCGAGCTTGTAGGAGACTGTGCTGACAGAGTGAGAAAGCTGGAGATGAAGAGGAGTGACACAGTGATGGACGAAGAGTGAGCGGCGAAGGGAAGACAGCGAGGAGGGTGAGGGCGGCGTGGGTGGAGGGAGTTAATGCACAAAAACACACTGCATCAAACCAAAGCACTGCTCGGAGCAGGATGCGTCAGCAGTCCATTCATGTTTCCCTGGTTTGCTCCAAAGGACAAAACGTAAAGAGGGAGAGATAAAGTGGAAAAAAGGGAGGGGATAAAAAGAGGGAGTCATATTGACGGTGTCCCATCTCTGTGTCTTTGCCAACAACGTGACGCTGTAAAGGTTTGCCAGACTCATTGGGAAGAATGCCTGGATTATTGCTGGGGAGGAGGGGGTTAAAATCTGGTTGCTGTGGGGATGCCGCTGTCCGTCCTATCTGTTCCCCTAAGCCACACAAAGCTCCGGAAAGCCACGGAACAAGAGACTGAGCGCATTCAAACAGGAGAGTGGAGGACAACAGGAGCAAACTGGATTTTGAAGAGGTAGATGTTTAAAAAAAAAAAGGTCTGAGTGATTTGAGCTTACCCAACTACCTCAGGACACTGCAGAGAGCAGGAGGGAAGCAAGGAGAGAGAGAGAGCAAGCGAGAGAGAGAGAAGGAGTGAGAGAGAGAGATCCAAGCCAGCGCACACTCTCTTTTGCTGCTACAACTGATCCTTTCCACATCGACGCTACTGTTAGCGTCACGCCTGTAAGCCGCGCATTCACCCGGCGCTTGCCTTCCCTGTCCTGCTCCTCTCCCCAGTCGGACGCTGCATTAGTGAAAGGGTGCTGATCACCACGAGGAGAGGGCGAGAGGGGGGGAAAAAAGAGCTGGAAAACAAGAAGAAAAAAAGAAACGCGGCGGAGTGAGGAGGGAGAAACTGCGCACCACCCCTCCTCCGCATAACCCACCTCGATCAACCCAGCTACAACACCCCCACTCCTCCCAGCACCCCCGTCCATCCCCCACCTCACTCCCCCTCAGAAGAAATTGACGGATTATTGGGAAGTGCACGGGAGGCAGGCTGCAGCTGCTGCTGTGTGTGCTCACTACTGCTGCTGCGTGCCCTGCAAGGATTGCTGCTGTCGCTACCGTGGCTGCCGCGGCTGGAGCATGTGGCTAGTTAAGAGAAGGAAGAAGCTAATGAAGGCAGTGTCGATCGTCTAGCCTTTTCAACCCCTGCGGAGCACTACTGGAGGAGAAGAGGGGAAAAAAAGAGAAGAATTTAATGGACACGACGCCACACTGAGAGTGGGAGCAAGGGGAAAAGAAGCAGAAGGGCTGTCAGACTGACCAATCAACCAACTGATTGACTGCTAAAAAGTGAAGAGGAATACAGAGAGGAGGGGGGTCTGGTTTTTTTAATAATCGGACTTGTAAACCTCCCCACCAGACCACCGAAAACAACAGGCAAAGAACACTAGAAAGGACTGTGGAATTTTCATTCAACCTTGTACGATCCGACCCCCCCCCATCTGCCTCCCTCTTTTTGTTCTTTCTGCTTTGGCATTTCTTGAACAAAAAAAAAAATTGTGCGTGTGTTTTTGTGCGGTCATCAATGCTATGGAGACCTGGGTAAGGTGTCTAGCGGGGGGATCAACTGTCGGATTCCAAGGACAAGCAAGAGGAGAGGAGTCGACAGCAAGGGACAAGCGAGGGAGCACTGCTGCTTTGGGAGCCTGACTGGATTCCTATCTTTTTTTTCTGATTATTGCTAGTCAGCAAGAGAGAGAAGGAAAAAAAACTCACTAAGGGCCTTGAACCTTTCTCTTTGGATGTTTGGATTTACAAAAGGGCTCATCTTGGTAAAGCTCTTTGGCATTGATACCAATTTTGACAAAGCAATTATTAAAAGGCTTTGCTGCTCTTGGATGTACATCTGATCTGAATGCCACAGCTTTCTGAAAGCAAAAAGGAGGGAAGCTGTATATCTCAGTTCAAGGACCTGTAATAATAACTTGAGGTAGGTGTCTAGTGTTTCAACCCCTCTTTACATCAATTTGTTGAACTCTGCCCCTACTGTCTTGTAATATAATTTTGGGTTGTTTAATTTACCACCATGTCCTCATATACACATTTTAGAGAAGCAAACACTTACTACCCTCCCTTCTCTGTCTGAACATGAGCACAGTTATTGGAGCTTTGCTTAACCGAGAATAGGTCAAGTCCCTTGCCCCTTAACAAAAACCCCAAACCCATTTTGCTCTTGTCATTTTCAGTTCCCTTAACATTTTATTCTGTGCCCTTAACACTACTACCAGCCAACCAGCTATTTTCTCTGTCCCCAAGGCCCCCAAACACTACCCCCACAACCCCCATCCTCCCCCCCAGATGATGCTGAATTATGAACGTGCCACATCATGAGTCTCCTGGGGCGGGTAGCTGTGCATCGTGCCAGGAAAGCCGCCCTGCTCTGTGTAGTCTTCCTGATGGCGCGAGCGTGGAGCAGCGCCTCCCTGGCCTTGGCAGGGGCGGCGGTGTCTCAAGGACCCCAGGGCTGTCCACCGCAGTGTTCCTGTAGTAATCAGCAGGGGAAGGTGGTGTGCACTCGACGTGGCCTCACCCGTGTGCCGCCTGGTATTCCTGCCAACACGCGCCACCTCAATCTCATGGAGAACGCCATTGAGGCGGTGCAGGCTGACTCCTTCCGCCACCTGCACCACCTTGAGGTGCTCCAGCTTGGGCGCAATGCCATACGTCAGATTGAGGTGGGCGCATTCAATGGACTTACCAGCCTCAACACACTGGAGCTGTTTGACAACCGACTGACAGTGGTACCCAGTGGGGCCTTTGAGTACCTGTCTAAACTAAGAGAACTATGGCTGAGAAACAACCCTATTGAGAGTATACCATCCTATGCTTTCAATCGGGTGCCCTCCCTCATGCGCCTGGACCTGGGAGAGCTAAGGAAACTGGAGTACATCTCAGAAGGAGCTTTTGAGGGTCTACAAAATCTCAAGTACCTCAACCTGGGCATGTGCAACATAAGAGGTGATATGCCAAACCTGAGTCCCCTCAAGGGCCTGGAGGAACTGGAGATATCTGAAAACTATTTCCCAGTGATAAAACCAGGCTCCTTCAAAGGCCTGCGTTCACTGAAAAAGCTATGGGTGATGAACTCACAAATCACAGTGACAGAGCGAAATGCTTTCGATGACTTATCTTCATTGGTGGAGCTTAACCTCGCCCATAATAATCTGAGTGCTGTGCCACACGATTTGTTCTCCCCACTCAGGTACCTAGTGGAACTTCATCTCCACCATAACCCTTGGACCTGTGGCTGTGAGGCTGTATGGTTAGCACGGTGGCTAAGGGAGTACATCCCTACTAATTCAACTTGCTGTGGACGCTGTCATTCACCTGCAAGCATGAGAGGGCGGCAGCTGGTTGAGGTGGACCGAGGAGAGGGTGCTGCAGTCCAGTGTTCTGCACCATTCATTGCTGATGCACCGAGGGACTTAAACATCTCAGCAGGCCGAGTGGCTGATCTTCGTTGCCGGACAGCCCCAATGTCTTCAGTACGTTGGTTACTGCCTAATGGGACTATCCTGACACATGCCTCTGGTCACCCAAGAATATTGGTCCTGAATGATGGCACTCTGAATTTCTCAAATGTCCTGGCAGCAGACACAGGCACTTACACCTGCATGGTGTCCAATGCAGCTGGTAACTCCAACGCTTCAGCCTACCTCAATGTGAGTGCAGCTGAACTTAATACATCCAACTTGAGCTACTTTACCACAGTGACTGTTGAGGTCTTGGGACCAACTACTGAGATGCCCAAATCTGAAACAACCACCACAGCCACCACTGCTGCTGCAGGAGCTGGGGTAGCTGGAGGAGGAGGGATAGGCCTAGGAACGACAACAACAACTGCTTCTCCTTCTGTGTTTCAGCCAGTTTTTATCTCCACACCAACTGTACTGTTGCAAAGTACTGACAGCCCACCAAGTGCAGCTAAGCCATCTGTAGTACCAGGAATCCAAGGTTCAACTGGTAAGCCAGGAAAGTCTGGGCCTAGCCTGGACGAAGTGATGAAGACCACCAAGATCATAATCGGGTGCTTTGTGGCTGTGACATTGTTGGCTGCTGTCATGCTCATTGCTTTCTACAAATTAAGAAAGCGGCACCAGCAGAGAAGCACAGTGGCAGCTGCCCGCACTGTGGAGATTATCCAGGTGGATGAGGAAGACCTTCCACCACCAGCATCTGCAGCTCAAGAGACAGCTCTCACATTGCCTGAAATCCGGGACCATAACAGCATACACAAACTGGACTTTATCAGCCACAAGACTGACTACAGCTTTCACAAACCCAAGGCCGAATACAAACCCCAGCCTGACTTCACCCTTCACAAGCCGAAGGCAGAATATACCACATATAAGCCAAATATGGACTTCAGTAGCCACAAATCCATCCCAGATTACAGCACTCACAAACCTACGCCAGATTTCAACCTTCATCGACAAAAGACAGACTACAGCCCATTTAGGCAGGACTACAGCACTCACAAATCTAAAGGAGAATACAGCCCATTCAAACCAGACTTTGGCACTCACCCAAAAGCTAAATCGGACTATAGCCCCTTCAAACCAGATTTCAGCACTCATCCTAGGCAGAAAACTGATTTTAGCCCGTTCAAACGAGATTACAGTACCCAACCAAAATCCAAACATGACTACAGCCCATTAAAATCAGATTACAACACCACACCACATAAAACTAAGGCTGAATATAGTCCATTCAAGCCCGACTTTGGCACACATCCAAGACCGAAGCCTGATTACAGCCCATTTAAGCCTGACTATAGCACTCAACCGAAACCTAAAACTGATTACAACGGCCAGAGATCTAAAACTGACCTCGCCTACAAACCCAAGGATCCGTATAACCCTCATAAGACTGCAGCGGATTACAGCGCCTACAAGACTGATTTCAGCCCCCACAAAGTGGATTACTGCGCCTTCAAGTCTGACTTTAGTCCACATACCCAGAGACCTAAACTTGACTACAGTCCACACAATGTGGAGTACAGCCCCCATCAGGTGGACTACAGCACTCTAAAGCCTAAATATAACACCTATAAACCAAGTGGCCATGGGGCTAAATGGACAGACAACAATGTTGGGAACTCTTTGCCTCGAACCTTGCCCAGTACCATCACAGCAATGGCTGAGCCCTTTGTCATAAAAACTCACGCCAAGGAGAAGGTACAGGAGACTCAGATTTAAAAGTCCCCCCTCAAAAGGATCCCACTCCTTTCTTTAGGTCCATAGCTCCCACCCACCCATGCCCCACACATCCCTTATGTCCTTTCCCCCATAAAATCATGCAATAGAATGCACAACGAAAAAAAGGACAGGAACTACTTTTTTGTACAGAGTGAAAACTTAAAAAGACTGATGATTTCTTGTTGTACATGCTTATAAATAAATATATATATGGACAAATTGAAACTACCATGGGCTGGTGATAGAGAAACATATATTAAAAAGAAATCGAAGCTATTTTCTAACTTGTAACTTCTATTTAAAAAAAAAAAGAGTTGTTTAAGATGCTGTCTTGACTTTGACAAATGAGGGTAGTCTTGTTTTGAAAAGGGGCATTCTGTGTGATTTTTACACCATGCTACAGAGAATGCAGTGATAAGAAAAATATTTATACAGAGAAGACTTTCTTTAACAAAAACCCGAAAGATCCGTGTTGATCTTTACAGGTTTATCTTGTAAAAGCACCAAGAATTTGTACTGTGCCAAATGTTATAAATGCAATAAAATGGATTTTTGGAGGAAAAAAGGAAGTTTTAGAGAGAGATGTTTTTTCCCCCCTTCTCTTTTCCTGGCGTATACTGTAACGATCAGCCAAATGCTTTAGACACTGCAGTAAGACGCTGCAGCTATACTTTAACCCTGTGTGTGCTGAATGACTCAGGCGGAATGAAACACGGGGCAGAAGTGGATGGTGCTTTGTTTTTCAGTCTCTCAGCTATCCTACAATATTATTATTAACACGGGAGTGTTCAGTTCTTATTTTACCCACCACTGGATGGTGTTGCTGAAAAGAGCATGTAATTGACCTATAGGAAGGTTCTTAGGTTTTAAAAATGCCCTCAGATCTTAAAAGATATTGTGCTGTGTGGATAGACTTGTACATCAGTGTAATCATAACATCTATTGTTAAGTGAAATGCCTCTTACATAATGCTTTTCAGAGCTGCAAGCTGTTACCTAGGTTATTCTCTACAGTACATACTGGTATTAATAGTCACATATTTACCAGTGAAAATGAGATTAATTTTACTGAGATACAGTTTGGGGGTTAACACTGTCTTGCACTTTGCCAGAAAATATAGATCCTCATCTCACTTTTCATTGCATTGCCAGCTGTTGTGCCTTCATCAATCAGTATGGGGTCTTTTTTTTATGGTGACAAATGCATTCGGGTCTTGCTGTTAACTGTGCATTTTTCATCTTCGACAATATCACCGCTCTCAATCATAATATGCCTCACAGCTAACAAAGATAGATAACACGCAACATACACAGTGATTATGACATGTGGTGGACAGGTGTGCCACTTTGGTTTTGGAGACCGTGGTGCAGTGATGTCGCCTCCTTACTGTAATTTGTGTGGGTGTCTGAAACACACTGGGTAATTTGAATGATAAAACAAAAAAAAAGGAAGGTGAGGTGTATTAACCCTGGGGCATACATCAATTAAGAGCCTAACTCGTTTGGAGTGGGCAGCGTATGGATGAGAGATGACTACGTGAATATTAGAAACAGGATCTGATCATTCTTTGTCATTGATCTCTCAAGAGCTGCACAATTCTTAAGTAAAATAACTTCAAAAACACAACTGGTTCTCTCAGTAGCTCACAACAGTTTTCATACAAAATATGAGCAATATGGAAATCTGTTTCTCCAACACTGTGGCATTTCAACATTAAGGGCAGATGAATTAAACAGAGAGGGCATATGCTGCGTCACAAAACAAATACTGCAGCTATATATTTATATACACACCTGGGATGTACCTAACCTGCAGAGGAGACTGTCAGAGGGAGGAGAGTGATACGTACGTTTGTGAGAGTGACAGGGCAAGTGACAAGAAGAGGGGCGACTGAAACAGACAGAGTAATGGTCAGGTTAAAAGGGACAGGTAAGGAGAGAGAGGGCATTTTGCATGTAGCTCTCTAAAATAACCTCCTGCGCATGTCAAATTCTGTCAACTCCAACGCTGTGCTATGTTAGGAGGCTAAGGTGGATATAATGATCCCAATGGGGAATGATTAATTTTGCAATAAAATCTGTGGTGGCAAAAGTGTGCAGAGCGCGAAAAATATATCAGGGATTAAAACATAAACTAAAAATATAAAATAAGGAAAATAAAAAAAGCATTCAAATTTCAAACGCTCAGGACTCTATATAGATGCTCTTTGGGAACATGGACATGTGGTATGGGATAACAGGAAGAAAGGCTATAATACACACAGCATTGCAATTAGGCTGAAATATAGGCGTGGTTACACATCAAGTGGTCACGACTGCAGTAGCAGTAAGGTGTCATCACCACAATAAAAGGAATTTTACTATCGTCTGCAAACTGCCATCAAACTGGGGTAAAAAGTACCCCACTGCAGTGTAGCCAGGGGCTGATATGATCAAATCTGATGCAGCCCTCGCTATCTACCCCTTCTTGCAAAGTCTGCTGATGACTCAGCCTGCATTTCAAATGTCGAACATTTTCTGCAGGTGCGTGGAGCTTGATAGATTGGATATGCAAGTCTTTATCTCCTCACACATCTGTCGTCTTATGCCAAGTGTGGTTGTTGTTGTGTGTTGGGCTTCGCTAAACAGGGAAAACAAAGAATTGATCCACAGTGCACCTGGATAATCAGGAAGGTAAAAGGTCAGGATTCATATCAAATTCATATTTACCGCGGACATTTCATAACCGTACTGAGCATCTGTCATTGTGCTGACTCATACTCCAGATATCATGCCTTGTCTCCCACTCGTGTGGTTTACTCATTGTTTTTATAACGTAGCTATGAAAAGTCATGGGATGGTTTCCCAGGAGTCTCTAGAGTGAATGGTCAAACAAGTAGGTTTTAGGGTGTTGTCTCTAAATGTATAGTGTCAATGGATTATTTGGATTTGTGTGCCGTTCTATGAACAAATGATGTATTAGACATTAAACTGTGTTTCTATGGTACATCAGCTTGGGGACTGTGTTGCTCTTCCTATTTGTCAGTGTGGTATAGCAGAATGGGGCTAATGTTATGCCATACTCTTTATTATGAGTGTATGTTGAGCATTCTGGTCACATGTTAATTTGCAGTGTGGAATAAAAGGCTCCATCATACAAATTAGTCAACATAGCCGCAAGGTCATTAATCTGCCCATCAGCTAGCCAGCCACCATCTCCATGAGAAACACTCCTCGCCTCCTTCCTTTCCTCCTCCTCATCACGTTTTATTTTTTTCTCCCTTCCTGTCTGAGTGCTTCATTAGCAATTACAGAACCATTTGAAAGAGCAAGCAAGGCACGGTGCACCTATTTACCAACAGCTTATGTAGCATGTGGAGTGAGGGGAAAGGGAGATGAGAGATTGGTGAAGATGATTAAGCGGTGGAGAAATTGAGATGTGGGGAGGAAAATGTGAGCGGGAAGGAAAGCGTGACAGATTCCTGGAAATAAATTACTGTAGAGCAAGCAAAAAAAAAAAAAAGTGAGTGAAAACCTTGGTCAAAATATTAAAAAGATTCTCTGAGACTAAAAAAAAAGCTATGGGAACAAGAGATAAAAAGTGAAAAGGGGCAAGAGGAACGAGGGAAGAATGAGGAGACAAGATGAATAGGCTGGAAAACGGTGGGAGCAAAAACCAAAGATTAAAAAAAAAAGAAACAGGGGAAGTGGAAAAAATGATTAAAATAAAAATTGAGAGAAAGATGAAGAGGTAGTGCAACCAAAAGAGGGGGAAAGCAGAGCAGTGTGGGAGAGAAAGGAAGAAAGGCACTTGGGAGAGGAGTGCGCAGTGCAAATGTGATGCAAGAGTGCCAGCTACAGATGGATTGGGGGATATATAGTCTGGCCATCATGGCTCCTGCCTGATCCATGAATGCCCCGGACTGCACCACAAGAGCTGCGACGATGGGATGGGTGGTGGGGTGGAGCGTGATGTTTCCATAGCCGAGTGTAGCGGATAAGAAGTGCTGATACCAGTAATGGACTGGTCCACTGGGGGTAGTTAAGGAAGAGCGAGCGGTGAATATGAAAGCTGAGAGGATGGCAGGATCAAGAGGTCAGCACAAATGGAACTGGAGGGAAGATAACGGCCACAGCGCAGCCATGTGCCTGCATGAGTGTTTTCAATGTGATCGAGAGGACACTGAGTTTAACAGGTCAAAGCAGCAACGCAAACTGTGTGCTCTCTCCCCTGATCTGTTTGAAGAAGGACATCTTGGAAACCCCTTTGTTTTGTTTATATTTTCCTCATTGTAAATTACGATGCAATGAGGCAAAGAAGACAGTCATAAAATGGGCTGCTGTTAAAATGACCAAAAACGGAACAACGGGCTACCATAAATTTGACTGTTTCATCAGCTCGGATATAAGGACTGTTTATCCTGTAATTTACACCGATTCGCTGGCTAACATATTTTTATGCGGATTATAAAACAATATGATGCGGGAACTTTATTCATGCATTCATGACTTTGGTTCCGATCATGCAAATGTTTTATGGAGCTGAATTTTCATACAGTTTACTACCGCGTCTGCTCGGCGCCTGCGGTGAGGGCTTGTTTACATGACAGGAGCAGGAAAGTTATTCCATTACATGCTTTATATATGGGGTTGTAGTTTAAAGGAAGGGTCCGTGCTTTCCGCACAAGTTTCATGTAATCTGTGTTTCTTTAGAAACAGCCAGCAAGTCGTGCATTGTGGTGATGGTTACTGTGACATATTTGTTTTGATTATTTGCTGGATATCAAACGTAGATTGGGGCAGCAGGAGCAGTAATCTTTAGTGGCAGTATTAGTATTACTAGTATTAGTATTATGATATGACTCACTCACCTGGGCTGTGTGGCAGTAGTAGCCCATGCCAACTGCTTTGTGTTTCCATGCCTTTGTGTTCACTAAGCTTCAACTGATTGCTGATTGACAACACCTAAGATATACACCCCCTAACTTGTACTCGATATGTGTGCGACATGTGCACCTGCTTGAATTTTTTTTGCGTGAGTGTGCTAGTGGAGCAGAAAGTCGTCTATTCTGAGCAGAGTCAGCTCGAGTCAGGGCCAAAGAGTTGACTTATCCTAATGTCAAATGTGGACACAGTGGCGACTCCGTGTCATACAATGCAAAGCCGGCAAGGAGATGCACACGGACGCAGATGCGTTCGGGATCGTGGCAATACCGAACAACACAGGGTCTACACGGTTAATAACAGAAATCTAAAGGAAATTCTCATTACACTCGCGAACTCAACCCCTACGGTGTGTCAAGAGGGACAAAAAAGGCAATTCACCATAATAAACTCTTATTTTAGCGTGGTGTTATAGCGACATCTAGTGGCACAATGTATACACAATGGCACAATGAATGTATGTTCCGACTTACGTAGAAATTCGGTTACGACACATTCTCAGGAACGGATCTCCGTCGTAACTCGAGGACCCCCTGTATATATATATATTTTTAAATGTCTGATGTCGGCTGATTCTTCTGACTTTGACCATGTGGAAACTCGCACTAACAGCCACATTCAGTGACCAGCTGTTGGGAGGATTTGCTGGAACTGGAGTCAACAGAGCAAGAGAAAATCTGTTTACTGTTAGATATGAGTCCAGTGCCATTGCACCTGTAAAGTTGAAAAGGTGCACACCAACAGATACCGGATGTGTATCTTTATGGTCATATTCACCCCGATTTTTCTGCTAAAACAGGCCGAGAGGCAGATAGGTTGTGCGATGGCTGTGGATGACCACTCGAGTGTGTTATGCCCTGTGAGACAGAGTTTATTGCCCTTTTGGTGGGTGAAAAACATCCCAGTGTTTTCTTAGCAGCCAGGAACGATGGAGCCTCACTTTTATGATCCCATCGCGTAGTAAAGGTGTGCGCGCAGTAAATCGTGTCCACTGACGGCGGCAGACGTGTGACTGAGACATATGTAAGGGGGGTAGGGTGGGGTGGGTGGAGGAGGTGCTGAGGTTTAATGTTCGCACAGCAAAAATAAATGCACAAATGCACAAAAGCATGAGCAAAAAAAAAAAAAAAAATCACTGATTTTGGAGAGATTTACAGACGGGAGAAAAACTGCAATCACAGTAGCAGCATCACCAAGGATACAGTGCACTGGATCAGACGTCCACACAAACACAGACACACACGAACACACCAACAAGAAGACAGAATAAATATTTTTTAAGCCACTGCCAGGAATGAAATCATTTCAACTTGGACTGCATAAACACTTTTCTTTGTTTCCTAGCAGTTAGAAATAAGCACAAGCTCTCATTTTATGAATCTCTTTGGGCAGCTTTGACTGGGTTTAAGCATAACACAAGAAGACTCATCTATGTTCCAGAACATAATCACGCTGCATTATCCATAATCGTGGACATCCGGAGAGGCCAGTGAGATGCTGCATCATTATAAAATATCAAAAAGAAAATCTATATAGAGTCAAGCCATCCTGTAACATTACTGATTCTAATTTCATCGCTCCCCAAGCTTTTATGACCTAGCTAAAGTATCAATATTACCTTTATGTTGTATTTCGCATGGTAAAGAGCGCAAAGTAACAAGTGTGAAACCTCTGTTCGCTCCCTGTAATTTCCCCAGACATTTATATTTATTAGATTTTATTTCCAGATATCTTTTCATAGTGTTAGTGGAAGTCCTGCATATTCCTATGCAAACGCAGAAGCCAATGAAAGACCAAATGAAGCCGATATACTGTGTGATGGCGAGGAAAAAAGAGATGGGGAAGAAGGGAACTGTTTTTTTGCAAACCTGAACACTGCTCTGGGACGTAAAAGCAGGTTACACACTGTGTTTTGGAATTTCCTCTTTTCAGTGATGACAATTAGAAATCAGGGCACAGACGTCTTTATGACCGTGAAAGGATGCAATTGGCATTTTGCAAAATGGCCTCCTGCACTGCTTAAAAGTGTCACCTATGATATCCTGCATGCGAGGGCTGGGATGAGGGAAAAAGAGCAACAGAGAAGGGAAAACAAAGGAGGGAATTGACAAGCTGACGACAACAGAACCCCCCCCAACAGACAGAACAAGAAGATCTCAGTATTTGTGCTGTGGTAACTGCAGGGAGCATGAATTTACACTGATGTGGACTTGACGATGACAAGCGGTGTGCTAATGTCAATGACTTGCTGAGAAAATGTGCACTGCTGAGCACAGAATGGCACATGAAAGCAACATCGAGATGAAAGCTCCGACGTGCTGCGTCGGGCATCCGCGGCTTAAAACACTGTTTTCATGTGATGGCAGAATTATTCAGCTGCTGCAGCAAACTGCTGTGTGCGTCTGGGTCAGCAGTGGTCCTTAAAGATCAAACAAATCAATAGTGAAGCTCTGTTCAGCTTGACTCCATTGTAGGTAGTGGAGTCGCCTCGCCTCCATTTGGAAATTTGTCAGACTGATCACAGAAAGTCAGACGAAATAAAGCCAGGATGCAAATCCTGTGTCCTCTAAACAAAAGGAAGAAAGATTATGAGCTCAAAAGCTGTTTTCATGGGTCTCAGCACTGATCACGGCCACAGGATTTAATGGATCCAAAATAAACAATGTCACCACAAGTGCTTGTTGTAAATACATTCCATACCTAATGGAAAAAGACTGTGGGGTTTTACAGGCATACAGAACAAGGCAACAGCAATAAACTGCTTATGCCTGACTTTGAGTTGCACATGTAAACAAAAACCTGTGCTTCACACATATAGTAGCTATTGTTCTTACATTACTGTACATGATCCTGTGTTGTTTGTCAACTACAACTGTGTGATTGCGTGTTGCCTGTGTCAAAGAGCTCATGTGGTTGCGGCTGCAGCTGAAGCGTTGCCAGTCTAATGATACAACCTCTGCATTAGAACTGAAGAAAGCACATGTAATTACCACAAAAATGACGAAAGATCTTTAAAATAAAAATAATCCAGAATGTGCTTATTATTGTCAGAAGATCTGTAACTTCTGGAGTTCTTGCATAGTTGCAACCTAAAAAAATAAGATGAAGGTGCAGTTAATTAAATGGAAGTTGGAATTTTGAAACCTGGCAAATCCACACAATAAGGACGGGCTTAAAGCCTCGCAGCAAGTAGCACTGGCTCCATTTAATTTTCTAAAAACGTAACTACGGTTAACCGAGCCTTCCCAGTCAGGACAGATCTTCAACAGCCGTTCAGAAAGTGGCAATAACGCTGCAGCGCTGGGCTCGACAGAGCTGCGGATTCTTTGTGCGATACCTGTTTCCAGGTAAAGCATTTCATAAACAGCAGCGTCTGAACGAGAGGTGAAACCGAGGCTCTTTGTGGCCCCGAGCTGAGACGGACTACGTCGGCCTGGCTGCTGCACGAGTACCTGCCCAGTGGGGGAGCAAATAATTAGAAAGCCGTCTGCAAAGCCCTTCTCACCTCCATCGTTTGTCCCTCACTCAGAGCAAATTAAACGAAACCGGAAATATCAGTGCAGGCTTGTGTCTGTCCGTCCGTTCCAGCTGTTTTTGCTGTTGTTGCTGCTGCTGCAGTAAAAACTTAGGGACATAGAGTGTAAACATCAGGGACCGGTGCCACAAGGCAGCAAAAAAATATGATATAAGTTGGTGCATTCAGGGTAATACGAAAAGCAAGAGCCCTATGGAGTTACTGCCGTAATGGGAATTTAATACTATACGGAGGGATGGAGGATATGACTAAGCTTATAGGGTGAGTAAACACAGGGAGAAGAGGAGTAGAGGGAAATGATCTGAGAAGAAGGGATAATAGAGGAGAGGAGAGGAGAGGAGAGGAGAGGAGAGGAGAGGAGAGACTTGGCATGTGTTCACCCTCCTACTCTGTTGGCACCAGAGGCACAAACTGTTTGCTCACAGCAGTACATGCATCTATTAGTATTGTTCCAGGAGATAATAACTGTGTGTGTGTGTGTGTGTGTGTGCGTGCTGACATACATGTGTGTTTGGGTGTCAAGTCTCAGCCTAAAGTGGCAAACGAGTTGCAACGAGGTGACAGACAAACAATACGAACAAGCGTCCGTCCGTCTGTCTGTGTCGCATTCTAGTACTAAATGTCAGCTGTAGGCCACGGTGCTAACAGCTTCACAGCTCCTGACAGTTTCCACGGGTCTCACAGCGCCGGTGATGCAGTGAAACCTAACCAGGAAGTGGTGGCATTTCGGCTCTTTGGTTCACTAATTTCACCCGCTGCACAGACGTGCATCTTCATCAAGCTGCCATATGTTGACTTAATGACTATACAACAAAGTTCATTACATTTACTGCAGTCAACCTTTCAGACGTACTAACCGAGAAGCAAAGACTCCTCGCGTTGTGAGAGTCACAGCTGGCAGCTGAAGCATTACAGGAAGCTGCAGTGCCGCAGCCAGGCGAACTTACAAACGTCCCCTGCATACCGCCCTGCACATTCAGGCACAGAAGGCTTGAAAGAAAGTGGATTTCTATAGCTGGCCTCGATTGAAGCTCCACTCGCGCACACATACACATGGCTCCCTGAATGTCACCCACTTCTGCCATTAGCTTTATCTTCCTGAATTTAAAGCTGAGAGCCCAATCCCTGTTGGCTTTCTGAAAAGATTTTTGCCAGACTTGTTCTTCCTTTTATGCTCCCGACTCTCCACTGGGAAAAACAGAAAAAGAGGCAGAGAGAGGGGGAGGGGGCGGGGGGGTGTGCTGATCGCTGACACAGCCGCTGAGATAGCCTCTCTCTCTTGTTGGTGAGGGATGTAAAGAAATGGAATGAGAGAAGAGGGAGATGGAAGGGAGATGCTGAGTGAGGGGATAAAGGAGCAGGCGTGAGGACGTTATGCTGGGGTAAGCTGGCGAAGGATTACCGCTTCAAATCTCTCCTCTTTTTCTGGTCTTCATTCGGTGCTTATTTATTCAGATCTTGGAGGATAGATTCCTTCTTATGCCAGGTGCACGCACGCACGCACACGCACACACACACACAGACACGGAACGGCACAGACAAAGGACAGTCTTGTGAATGCAGAGGTAAAAGGTGAGAGGAAGAGGAAAAGCACAAGACAAGGGGAGGTGGTGGGGTGGGTGTCTGAGCAGATGTGACCTCCACACAGACGAGGCCAGATGTTGACAACTCAATAAGCGAAGCACTGACAGGAGTGACACGAAGCATGGGGCCACACACACACACATAGAGGGTGTGTGGAAGGGAACAGGTGAAACTGGTCTGTATCAGTAGCAGAGAGTAGAAACCGAGGTGGTGGGTGGGAGGGGGCTGGCTCTTTTCATCATGTCTGTTGACTTCAGTGTGTGCGAATGTGTGTGTGTGCACATGGTCTGTAAACACATGGGGTAAGCGTGGTTGTTTGGGGTATGTATATTAAGCCTGCAGCTAAGACAACAGTGATGTGTAGCAATTGCTGCGTTGTCAAGGGAACCATTAGCACGACTGAGAGGCTGGTATCTGTGCTCTGCTTGCCTACACACACGCCTACACACAGACACACACACATATTCTTGTACTTGTATCTTATTAAGGACAGTCATTGACATAAATTCGTCGCAACCCTAGCTGTGACCTCTAACCTAACCTTAAGTCTTACCCCCTCTAACAGCCCTTTGAAGAGTGGGGACCAGGCAAAATGCCCTCGCTTTTTTCCAAAATGTCCCCATTACGATCAGTCTACACTATCAATACTGTGTAAGCCGTCACGTGACGGAAACACAGCAGCGGAATAATAAGGCAGGTAATAATACAGCAAACGTGTTCATCTATTGACACAGCCGCGAACGTGCACACTGACGAACACCACTTCCGCTTTGACCCCTCTCTCCATCGGAAAACAGTTCAAACCGAGGTGTGCGCAAGAGGAAGTAAAATATGGGACAAATATGGGATGAATACAGTGAGCGATATAATGTGAGACAGAGCAGTGCAAGTGCATGAGAGCATTATACTGTGTACTGCCCTCATTGATGTGTAAGAGTACTGCAGTGCCCTTCATGTACATTCAAAGGCTAAGAGGATTCAGCTGGTCCCCAAGCGCTGTGTGTATGTGTGTGTGCCTGTGTCTTTGCACTGTTTGCACGGTATGCTTATCAGACTGGACATTAAAGTTGCCGTTCCATCACACACACACACACGCACACACCCGTCACGCACATAAAGCAGAAGGTCGCCCTAGTAAACGAGCCGGGGCCATAAAGCTACGACCAGGTTTCTCCCTCCCTCTCATCGCTCCGTCCCTCCTCTGGCCCATCTATCTCTCCATCACCGCGATGGTGTGAACGCGTTTATGTGGGTCGCTGTGTTCACCTTGAGGCTATAATTCAACATTTTTCAAGGAACAAAACAAGCCAACTGTGACAGCCATACAAGGAACAAGCCAGAGCAGTACTTTTTTTTTTTTTTTTTTTTTGGGAAAATGCTTAAAAGCTCAAAAGCTGAACGCGACCCGTGACACCAATTAGTATAAAGTAAAACAGGCATAACAATTATGGTCATCGCTCAACAGAAGCTACTATTGAATGCCGTTATTCTCACAAGGTGGGTTTCAAGGTCAAACTTTAAATTACAAATTTAATCTTTGTTTAAATTGCACACAGCAATAGCATGGCCAGTTATCGTGCCATTACAGCTGGTTCGGCGATTTTCGAGATCTAATCACAGATCATTTTTAAACCGTCACCTGTCATCAGAATATGGGATTTAAAATATAGAGTTTGTCTTTATCCTGAGGTCAAGTCAGGTTTTCTCAGTAACAGAATCACAGAGGTCACATCACTCAAACACTAACACAGGCTTTTATGTGATTAGCAGAAGACTTTTTTTTCCATTATAGTAAAAACTATTAAATGAGTCTGATACAGACTTGTGCAAACTGACCAGGAAGGGACTGGGTACAGATCCTGGCTATGAAGCAGCAGTAATGGATAAGAAGCTGTCGTCTGCACTCATGCTTTGTTTAACTACAGTATGTGGTGGAGAAAAAAGGACCCCAGGGGCAGTTCACCGTCTCCACCGTCTGTCTGACCAGGAAACCACACCATGAATTATTCATTACGTGTACTCACCCTCATCTCTCTCACACACATCCTGCATGCATGGGCCAATGTATAAGAAAGAAAGAAAACAACAAGTCAAAAATAGACGCAGAAAACAAAAACCTATAAATACGCTTCGGCAAAATAGGCCACTATGAACGACAGAACCTGCGTGCGTGTGTGAGGAAGAGAAAGAGGGGGAGGGGGAAGAGACATGGTTAAAGAGTGTGAGATGCAATACTTGTGTAATCGGCCTCATGCCAAATTAATTCAAGCGTGATTGGAAATCAATGTGAGCGCATGGAAGCTGCGGAGGAATCCGATGCCGTCATGCAGCCCTGAAAGGCAAAATAAGACGTGCAGAGGAGGCTCAAGCGCATGAAGGACGCATTCTGTGGGCCTGTATGTGTGCGTGGAGAATGTTAAATGAATTGATCAGCGTTGCACTGACCACAGATCCGCACAGGGTCAGAGGAATAGGCAAACAGCTAGATAACACTTCAATTATCCACTTGCCACCACGTGCCCCTTTCCGCTGTTCTGCGGCGCAGTAAGAATTCGGCTAACAATCACAACGACCGCAAAATCCTCTTGATATCGCTGGATTAAAGTGCTGGATTCATTTGCATTTAATTAAAATGCTCAAAATGAAAAGTTATTTAGCAGAGATGTCTGCAGAGGGAGGCACGGGCAGGGTATCTGTGATGCCTCGCTGGCACCGTGACTCATCAGCGCTCCACAACAGAACCTCCTGCGGGTCTGAAGGGAGAGTCTGCCAACAGCCACCCATGGCAGCCTGGGGATCATGTGACAAGGTGGGGGAAGTGGTTGCAAGGGACCCACGGTAAGCACGGCTGTGCCGGGTTTAGGATGCCACGGGTCAGGACAGTGCACAGAGACAGAGGTAAGTGGTTGTGTCTATATGTGTATTAGTACTTTGACATTTGTGTTAAAATGCTAATTAATTCAAAAAGGATAATTCTTTTTCAATATTAAAATCATAAATGTGTGGACGCTTTTGTTGTTTAAGTTAAAATAACCCATCACATACATAAAGGATAGGATTTATATTGAATTACAAAAAAAGAAACAAACATACAGAGCACTCTTCATGTGGCTTTTTTCTTGACATGGCAACAAGTCAGTGAGGGAATATAAGCTATAAGCCTTTGAATGTATGAGATGGAGAGTAATTGTTGTGAGTAGGAAGTACAGCAGATAAGAGACCACCTAGACTGAATGAGGTCAATGGGACTGATAGTGTACGTAGGTGGAACAGTGCACTGCATATTGCTGTCCACTTAGCCTGCTCTCATCCCTGCTCCATCAAAGAGCAGGGGTCTATTCTGATTCACCCAATTTCCTTATTCCTCGTTCCGCTCCCACCAGGTGATCAATTACACAAATGGAAATCTAAAAAAAAAGTGTTTTGCAATTAGGAAGCGCAGCCTTTCCTGTGATAAAACAACAGGCAAAATATGGCTTTCAGAGCTCAGAATACCAAATCATTTCATCAAAGATCAAACATTAAAAAGAACTGTTGCTGAAAGTATCGGCTTGAAAACTGTCTCCATAGAGATTTATCTTAGTTCAGAAATACACTTATATTGTTTCACTGACTTGTGGCTGAAAGCATCCACCATTGCCCTGCTAATTATGTCCCTTGTCTGACTGAGTCATCTCAGTTTTACACGTCAGTGCAGTATATTCCCCTGTGCGCCTGCCTCCCAGTTAAGCTGATGCTTTGAAGGCGCCGTGCTAAAAAAACATGAAGAAAATCATCAGAATGTCTCGGTGACTTGAGATAGTGTGAATGGATGTTTTTTTGTCAATGGAATGTGGGAGGTGAGAGAAATTAAATGAAAGACATCATAAAGGGAAATGGAAATGTCTGCGGAGTAGTGTTTACCAATGTGTTTCCTCCCCCCCCCCCCTCAGATTTCCGTGCTGCTGTTTTGGTCCCACGCTGGGAACGGGAACGGTGTCTGTCAGAGATTAACACTACACAGAGAGCACACAGGGGGAAGCAGACAGACAGAACGGGAGACAGAGAGACGGGGTGAAAGCAAAACTAAACAGACACAAAAGAGTTTGTTTTTTCAAAGAAGAAATCTTAAAGTAAAAGAGATTTTCATAACACGACAGAGAATCACCACAGAGACACTGACGGAACGAGGGATGGTGACGGAGGGGGCTATAAATAGAGGAGATCGGATGCCACATTAATTATGCGTGTCTGCATCAGGAGGAATTAAGATGTGGCTGTGAGTGAGAGAGATTCAGTACAGATGGGATGAGGAGTCGTGGCGGGAGAGCGACGGCCAGAGTTTAGAGCAAACGTCAATCACAGACTTAAAACTGGACACCAAACAAGAGGACAAATACGCGAGTGAGGGACAAATAAATAGATCATTAGTTAAAGACAAAAAACTGCAGTGCAAAGGCCTGAAAAGAGAAAAGTGAACTCAATTTCCAAGCAGAAAAAGAAAGATCAGTTAATCATAGAGTTGTGAAATGCCAAAGTGCGAGGAGGGATTAAAAAAAAAACGCATATGGACCATTGAGTCAACATGTCATCAGATCAAAAAAGCCCTAGAAAGCTCAAAATGGCTGTCGAGTAGCGAGAGCGAGAAAAATATTTGAAGAATGCAAACAAATACACAAGCGAAACCCAAATCAAATGTTATTCACACGGGGCCGTCTTCGCGGCGTCTTCGAAAAGCTCCCGCAATTAGACGCCATTCAGAGGCGAATCAACGGCACAATCTTATGCTAATGAAATCAAATGATCCATATTCATGTTGAAGTATCATACTCCTGAACAACCTGTTCTGGTTATCAGTTGTTCTGCTCTGCGGGGACAGGAGAGACAGAGTTTGGATCAAGGGCAGGTACCACTTCTCCCTGTCCATCACGCGTCATTTCTTTCTTCAGCTGCCACCTACTCGTCTCTCGTTAGAGACGCTCGATCCTCTCGCCTCTTTTTTCCCTCTTCCCGGCGTCTACGATGAAACCCCATCCTGTATCACTGCCGGGCATTGTATAACATAAGACTATCATTAGACTCTGCCGGTGCCAGAGCTGTCAACCTTTTTTTCTTGGAACACTGAACATCTTTACCGAGAAAATCCCAAACTGGTTTTTGACTTTTCTGTTGCATAATGATTTGCCTTCCTTTCTGGAAAATCGACAGGCCTTGTGTGTGAACCCCTAACTGTGTTTCTGACTTGAATGTGTCGCATTAAGGGTGTGTGTGTATGTGTGTGTTTGCGCTCATATTAGCTAATAAAAGCAGGTCAGTGCAGCCAGCCAGGCAGCCCCCGCACTGGGCTCAAGACTCATTATATGGCTCTGTCCTGCCTGTTAACACCCACCTACCTGTGAACAACTTGCTGACACCACAACTGACTGGCAAGGGAGAAAATGTGTAAGAGCGTGTGTGTCTGTGTGGCTACGAGAGGTGATGGATTTGCTCAAAAATCGTTAATTTGCTCCGAAGGCAGAGAAGGTGAAGGACTAAGGGCGGAAAACCAGGTTTTAAAATTAATCAGATTAATTATGCATTTGTGCGCATATACGCAATTCTTTAATTGCAAAGCTAATAAAAAAATAACAATATCAACGTGTGCCGCTGTAATGAGTCATATCAGATTCTGTCCATCAGCAACCCTCTGCCGCTGGCAACAAGTATTTTACATTTAAAGCTACACTTACACAACCACACACAGGGACACTCTGACAGGGGCACACACCCAACACCGGCCAAAGGCTGTATTTACATGACAATTAACCACCAGAGGACAGTGGAGTCAGCCACCCTCTGCAGAGCGAGGTCCTTTAAAATGGATGGGGGGGGGGGGCAAGACAGCGGGTGTGTTGCCTGGATAAGTGGTGGCAGGATTATAGCTAGTTCCATCATGGCTTTGGTCTGTTCACTCCTTCTTATGAAAACCTATTAGCATGTGAATGAACAGCCACACAGTGGATGGAGTTTTTCGAAAGCCCAAGAGCACTGATCCACTATCGGACGAGCTTTCCATAAACTGAGAGTACGTGTGTGTGTGTGTGTGTGTGTGTGTGTGTGTGCAATTCAAAGCGCTTGGGGTAAGAGTGCAGAATTTCTTCAGATGCTGTATTAATTCTCATTTGGCTGTAAACAATAAAATCAGCTTTTGAAAGTGAGTGGCCTTTGTTCAAATGGTCTTGCGTCGCTTGTGGTTTGATGCGAGATTAAAGAAAAACATGTTGTTTGGTTTTCTTGGGTGTCGTTTTCTCTGGGGTAACAATTGAGAATCTCTGAACATTTTTCTTCCTCTCAAAACAAACATATGGGGGAAACAAGAAAGGCCACTATGTCTATACTACATTATTTAAAACTATAAAAATACCACAAATAATGCATTTATTTTATTAATAAAAAAAGTGCCTGCAAAAGGCATTGGATGTTTACATTAAATATTACCAGCAGCAGTACAGTGTATGTCCTTAAATATATACTTTTTTTTTTAGTTTTAATATGCGTTATCCAAACAAAGTCTTCATGAGGATTTTCACTATGTAGCAACCGCACAAACACAAAGTGAGACGGCGTGTTGGGAATACGCCTTCATGCCAAGATAGCTGCTGTGATAATCAGCATCTTGCATTGCTCACATTCTCACATTTCTCAACCAAAACGATCTCCTGCTCAAATCAAACGAAACGCGAGTGTGAAATAAAAACGCAGCAGTGTGGGTGCCAATGGAAAAAGGCATTGACACAATCGTAATAATAATAATACTAATAAATAAACCAGGGCCGGAGTGTCCTGCTATCACAGTGCTTACCTCCCTCTGCAGCACCAGCTCTTTGGTGAACAGCATGGCCTCATTACTGAAGGGTTCCGCCACCTGCATGCCCCCAGGCGTATTCCTGGAACTGCGTGGACATTCAATACCTAGCCAAAGACATAACAATCACACGGATTAAAAACAACAATAATAATTAAAAAAAAGAAGGACAGAGCACAGAAGCTAATCAAAAGAACATCCAGATGTAGTTTAAAGATTATCAGGTGTAAGATTTCATGAAACATCAGAAGGCATTACTGGCTCTGTTTGTAAAAAGTAATGAAACACTGTGAGAGTCTATATAAAGCAGTGAAAAGACTTGTGATCACAATCTGAGATCTCTGATGAGCCCAACAACATACTTACAGCCACTTAGCCATTTCATAATTTGTCATCAAGGCGCCAGTCTAGTGTGCACTTATGTATAAAAGGTCTCCACTGACTACCTGCCTTATTTAGGTCTTCAGGGCTCTTTGACATTAAAACTGAGAGATGCTCAGCTCAGAAGTGTCTTTTATAGTTTAGGTAGGACGGGATGAGACTTGTGCAGAGGTGGGGAGGGGGGCATGAATGGGTATAAAGACTGTGCAGATGAATTTTACACGTGCAGTCCCTGTTGGGGGAGTGCGTCTTGCTTCAATTGAAAAATCACTCCTTTTGTTTTTCCATCCCCCCTCAGGAGTTAACATTGTACTGTATGTGAGCCGCAATGCAATGCATAATACAAAATGTACAAGAGAAAGAGGAGTACATGCGTAGCCTGAGTTCTTGTACAGTTTTTGCATGTAATTTCAGTGCAATACGGCAGCAAAGTTGACACATGTTTTTTATTTTTTTCTTGCATGGATTTATAGCTACACAGAAACTCTTCCATCCTTTTTGTTTACTCAGTACCCGTGTCCTATAAGCCCATGTCTGTCCCATTTACAAGGACAAGAGCAGGAGACCTCGGAGTATTTGCTCTGGCAGAGAGCGAAAATGACCCTGGAAAGGTAAAACGAGGCCGGAGGACAGTCTATAGCGTTATATATTTTTTTAAAAAAACTGTTGAATCAACTGTCTGTAAGGCATAACGCAATAAACAGTAATACCAGAAAGATACAAGCACATTTCTGTTTTTCCTCTGAACGCTTTGAATCGTTTTACAAAAGTTCTACTTTGTTCCTAAAATTCTGGATGTGATTTATTTACGTCATTTAATGCATACTAACAGGTATTGTTCCATATGGAAACATTGGAATATGACTTAACCCATCCTAAAGAGAGAAAGAAGAGAAAGAGGAGACAGTGATGGCTGAGATCATTAGAGAGTATTTATAGATGTGGACTAGGACAGGACTTCCATGTGGGACAGTGGCTACAATGGTGCCGTACTGTTGAGGAATGCTAGAAGGAAACCAGACCAATCAACGATCTCACTGTTATTCATCATTACAGGTGTCTGGCGCCGCCGGTCCCAGTTCCATTCAGACAGACACCATCCCATCAGAAACAGTTATCTACAGTGGTGTGCGTGCAAAAAGCGTTTTTTGTTGACATTGAGAGGTCTGTTGAATCCACTGAGAGACAGTAATAAATAAAATAGGACTGTTTCCTCTGGAAGAACAAACATCTGCCGCACACTGCAGTCCAAGTCTTTTTGTTTTTCTACAGGAATACACAATAAAAGCAAAAGAAAGAGATGTCAGAGGAGAAAGCAGTGGTGGTGGTTAATACAGCACACTGTTAGTATAAAATAATTGCTGAGGGGAAGATATTTGAGTTTCGCCTTGAGTTGTTCAGGGTTATAATAAAGGCTGGAGCTGTATTTCTCCCTGCATAATTCACATGAAAGACGACAAGAATGTAATACTCTGAAAAATATGTACAGCAGATACAGTACAATGTCTCAAACGGCTTTAAAGGCCAACGGGAGCAAGCGCGTGCAACTCAATCCAAAAAGAAAAATGCGTCAAACAAATGTAATAATCCCAAATAATTAAAAAAATAAACTAAATACGTCAAGTGTGTGTATGGAATTAAAAGTTCTCTCCTAGCTGAACCCGAATATCCTGTGACGCATAGATGCACACACACACTTGGTGCAGCCTCCTTCCAGCTGTATTCAAACCAAGCCAGAGAGTCTCTTGGCAGAGCCATACATAACTCACCCCTGCCTCCGAGATAAGCATCGGGGATAAACTACAGGATCTCCATCTTATCTGATCTCAGACAGAAACAGGACCTACACTGATCACTCATCAAACAGAGGCAAATACGCCGAGGACAGGTGTAATATAGCAACACATGCCTTGTATTAATTTTCAGATCTGAGTGTGGGGCTGAAAACAGTCAGAAATGACCGCCTGACGGAAGAAATGAATAACTGAATAAACAAATTAAAAAATTCAATTAATTTTGCTTCCAAATTCTGCACCCCGGCTCCAAAACAGACGAAAATCTCCGAACCGTTTCATTTAATAACGCTGTGGCTTTGTATCTCTTCCCCCCCTGGTGTCCCACCATGACTCTTTCCCCTTCCCTGCTGTAAAGCTCTGACTCAGAGATGGGCAGGGAGGCCCTGTGGAGAAGATGTAACGTTTTAATCTGTGGCTTGGGGCGAGCCACGCGCCTGATGAAATACTGCCGAACCCCCTCGGCTCAGACGCAAACTGCTACAGCGTGTGCACAAACACACACAGGCACAAACACACACATTTTTGTTCTTCATATAAAAATGATTGCCTGTTCCCCCATTCACCATTCGCATCAACTTTTTTTAATTCAAATCTCAAAAAGAAAACAAATGCTGTGTGTTTGTCACAAAATGTCAAGTTATTCTGTTCACTGCTCTTTGTAGAACGAATGTGCCAAACTATAAAAGTGTAGTTCAGCCAAACCCCGACCAAGACAGAACAGCAAAAACACTAAAACAGATGCCACTATCTCCATGACACTTATGGAACCTCATTGTACCAGCAATTAGCATAACTAATGTGAAAAGAGACGTGTAGAGTGCATTTTCTTAAAAGACCACAATTGATAAAATAATAAAATAAAAATATTATAATCTAAATTAACCTAAATTACAACCTGAATTATTATGGTGATTTAAATCCCAGAAGAACTAATTGTAATACTAGTTGCAATTCTTCTCTGAGACCAAAACTAACCGGACGAATTCATGCGCATTCATTTTTCCCAGGCTGTTACTAATGTATTTTTTTGTACTTTGTAAGTCAATGTGTTTTCGGTTGACCCAACAGTGGGAACAGAATTGAGTCGACCTCTCCTTCTCTGCTAACCAAGCCGAGAAAATGAGCGTCATCCTGCAGGAATGGGCCTGGAGGAAGAAATGTGGTAAACTGAGGCTTCTGTGAATAAGTGTCATTCTGCAATTTACACAAATATGCATCACGTCGTAAAAACAGGCACTGGTGGAGTGCGCACATCAGTTAGCCTGCCTCTGCAAATGGACAGTGCAGGATCCTGTCAGCTCAGTGCCGATGTCATTAACGTCTACTTTGAATGTTATTAAGTTTCTAATTTTTGATTTGGGAAAAACGGTTGACAGGACCCAATTATCACAGTGTCAGGCAAAAAAAAACTGCTAAAAGCTGTGAAGGTGTGTAACTGTGCACATTTTGAGTCATTTCAAGCCAAGTAGGTTTTCGTTTTACTCCACTGCCATCGCATGTCCGTTCTGAGTGGGGGAGTAATGGCGGGTTTAAGATGCAGGCGCGTACAAAAAGAGGTTGGAGGGTTGATAGGTGGAGATAAGTAAATGATGGGCAGACAAAAGGAGTCTGCTTTACGGGAAAATCCTAAGATTCCGTGACACTCCCCCTCTTATCCATCTGCCTCACCAGGATCTCTCCTCAGCTCTCGAACGTTAGGCCTCATTACCTCCAACGAGACACGGGCAGCGCTGCATCCTTTCCTCTGAAGCATACATCAGCAGTGTTAGGGTTTTTTTTTCTGTCATCTTTCATTTGTCCAAAAAAAAAACATGAAGAACGTGGTGAATTTCATTCAGCATTTCGTCGGTTCTATGAAGACTTTAAATCATCACGTTGTTATGGTAGTGAAATATTAAGACATGGGTTGGACAGGAGCATATTTTTCTCGGGCCGGAGAACTTCCAGAGTTTACGGCGGATGAGTGAACGGCCTATCGGCTGATTCAGCTCGCAGCCTATGTTTAGGTTCAAGATTACAGCTTTCAGTGCAGTAAATTTAACACCAATAAAGTGTTATTATCCAAAGTTATTATTCCTTACCTCGGCAGCACGTTTATTGTGTGGCAACATTTAAAATGTGTCTCAAGGCCTCCATATCCTCAGCTACACCGCATTACGCAGTAAATGTCTGAATCTCAGCAAGATGCAGTCCTGCAGTGCTCGAGGACGCCGACATGTTGAGGTTACATCAGAGCACAATAACGTGAGGTTTTTTTTTTTTTGGAGACTTCTTCCTGAATCACAATCATGCTTGAACTTTTGTCGTTTTGTGTTTTTTTTTTTTTTGCACGTAATTTTTTTGATCTGCTCCATTTCAATTCAATCTCTCCATCTCGTTAATCGCACGCAGCAAGAACTTTACCAGGACACACGCACACTTGAGGTATGAAACAATCAGACAAACGTCTCTGAGCCACACACTGTGTATGTGTGATGTCTAACGCCGCGTGCTGTTTGTGATGGGTGTTTCATCTTTTCGACAGATCGCCGTTCGACACACCTTTCCGAGTTACCTTCAAAGCGCACTTCACCTGTTACGGCCTCCATCTGAAACTCGGAGAGCTACCGGAGCCAGTAAAACTTTTACAGTCCTTTCACTGTTTGGTACCCGTTACCTTCAGCAGGCTTTTATACCCACACACTTCACATCAATTGTACTTTCTGCCTTCTCTTCTACCAGGTCCTTCTTTTTTTCCTCATCCATCTTCTCTGCCTACACGCCGCTCACCTCAACCTCTCCTCTGTCATCTTCCATACCCCATCACCGGACTCCTCATTTCCGATCCTGTGCAAAAACACATCCTTTTCCTTTCAGGAACAAGATGACTCCTTTACCCTTCATCCAACTCGCAAATGATAGTGGCACAGCAAAGTCCAGCAAGTAAGAGGAGATGAAGGACAGGTGGTGTAGCAAGAGAAAAAAAGGAGCTTCCTTTAAACTCTTCAAGCAAACGTCCAGGCCTCTTTGAAGCAAAGGCTTCTCTTCCTATCCTTTGTTTCCTCGCCTCCATTTGTCTTGAAGCACCGTCTTTATCCATCAAGGTAGAGTTGGTGGGAAAGGAAGGAGACCAGTGTCAAGGGAAGAGGCTGAGGCTGTGAGGCGACTGAGTGAACAGGCCTTTGCAATGAGTGGGGGTCAGATCATGCAGATAAAACAAGGAGTTGAGTTTCAAATCTGCGTGTCCCGTGTTTATGGTGTCATCATTCTGATTTGAAATGTTTGCCCTCAGATCATTTCACTATTCTCTCACATCATCATCCCATGATACCTGTAATAATCTGGCCATAATGAATACAGCGTAAAAGAAAAGGGCTAACAAGACTGAAAATGAACGCTCAACTTGGTTTAAGAAGCGGTAATTTTTAATACATCTGCAGTTTGTCCGCGTGTAGTCAATATTTACTCACAGCAAATTAGGATCACTTAAGGAGAGGAGAGCTCATCTTATAGAAAACAGCTTTCAACATGAATCAATGGGGTGATTATAAGAAATGATGATATTCCTGCTTGCAAACAAATGGGAGCGTGTTCTCTAAAACCATTATTGCTATGTGGCAAAAGGCGTTGTGAAGATTTCTGAATCCTCACTGCTTTACAGTTAACAACATCCTTCACAGCACAACTGTACATGGTGCAAACCTACAGCATCTAAATGATGCATAACTGTATTCCCCGTTCCCAATGCATGTTATGATCTGTTACTGATATATATGCAATAGTTTTAAGAAAAAGTGTTTGCTATTTCATAGATGGATAAACACAACAGGAGGGGAACAGACAATTTATCACACATGTCATTTAAAACACAGCCCACGGTGCAGGTGAATAAAACATGGAAAGATAACGGACAGGAAAGAGGAAGAGGAAGGAGATAGGAAGCACATTGAGATTATAGGTAGACAGATAAAAAGGGACCTGTGGACTTCATTTTATGTATAGATAAGGGTTTATCTCATAAAGGATGCCATGTATACAATAACATACATGCACACAAACACAGATGTCATGACCCAACAGACATAACAGCTTCTGTCATAAATATAATATTTCTAAGAGAAGAAAACAAGCGCAGTGGGACAGGAGGGCAGAAAATGGAGGACGTGGAGTCGCAGAGCTAAAAGGCTACAAAAGAAAGTGGGCTTTTCAAGTCAGACGAATGTAACTGGATGAGAAGTTAAAACTGCTAAGTTCTTACTGGCAGGGGTCATCTCATCTCATCGTGCAATGAGTAGAAGGCAGCAGACAAAAAAAAAAATGTTAATTACCAAAACCCTCAGCGGAAACAAAAAGACAATCAGAAGCGAATTACAAAATTAATTAACGCATCGACAATTCAGCTATGCATAATTACACCGAGTGTGAGTGTTTGAAGTATATGGTGTTTATCCAGCTGGAAATGGAGGGGAACTGTATGTCTGACCGAAATGGATTGAAACAGATTTCTATTGCAAGGGTAACAAAAGAGTATCATCCGTTGTGGATGGGTTGCACACTCTGAGCCATTCCCGTGATCTGAGAGGGTGTGCAAATCACTGTTGGCTGCCAAGATACAGTCTCAGTGTTTTTATTACTAGCGCAAACTGTCAACACAGTTGAGGGGTAGAAATAAATGACTGGATCTGCTATCAAACACTGTGTATTTCATCCCATCTGCATCCTGCTCTAGACAGAACACTGTTTTTGCTGGCATGAAAATGGGTCGACGAGACTTTAGGTCTCTTGCTTACTATCTCACATAGCCCAGGTGACATGCATTCAACTTGTTTGTTTTACTTGACCATCGTTACATCATAACTAAAGGGGACATGTGATTTTTGACAAAAGCCTGATCGACTACTTGCTGTAGTTCTCTGCTTTTCAAATTCAGTAGTGTCCTCTACCTAAACTCAGTGGCCAGAAGGGGGTGGTTTTGTAAAGTTGGCACAACACCAGGCAAGAGAACCTGAGGTCAAAGGGCACACATGCTCCACAGCAAACCAGGTGTTTTGACAGAGAGGGGGCTGTTGTGGTTGGTACAGGTACCCAGCTGACCTCGACCCCGTCAGGCCTGACTGCTGAGAGGTGTGCCGAGGGCTGAATCTTTCACCTCCGAGCTGGAAGGACTCGCAGTGTGACGCATTAGGTATGTTCTTAACGAGTTGCCACACATACAGTACACACACACACACGCACGCACATATCCTTTGTTCATTTCTAAAATGTATGCCAGCAAATAATTGCCAAAAAAAACAGACACAGGAGTGAGTCAGTCAGAGGACTCTGAATGGAGTGACCTACGCATCGGGAAGGTAAAAGAGCTCTACCCACCAGCAAGGAGGAATGTGATGAGGCAGGTTTCTTTGGGCATGTACAGTTTGAGGCGGGAGCCACTGAAGACATATTCGACCACAGCTTCTGACCGGCCAGCCCTCTGTAGGAAAGGCAGGAACTGCTTGGCTTTCTGTGTCTCCTGTTGAATAAAAAAAAAAAAACAGATATGAAATGTTGAATTTTTTGCAGGTAAACTCATTCACAGGCACAATCTAATATTCGCCATTTGTCAAATTATGTATTTTTATAACTGTAGCTGGAAACGAATCAGGTTGGATGCAGCATCCACACAACAGTTACCAAAATAGACGAGACGCGATAAATATGTTTACTGAGGACAAAATATGTTGATTTATCCAGTCATCTTTGTATCTCGGTCTGGCCAAGCGACGTCTTCGACTCTTTTCAGTGTCGCCGCTGAAACCTCATGCAGTCAAAAATAATTTTCTCTCCCTTCCCGTCTCCATCTCGCTCTGCAGGGGTGAGTCACTGGCTTATTGGTGCGCCCTGGCCAAAATTACAAGCAAAGCTAAATCATGTGTATTCAAGTGCGGCTGGTGATGCGGAGGAAGGGGAAGATTTATAAAATGATAAAAAATGATTTAATATGTGCCTACTCCGGGCAAATACATGTAGGCACAACAGACCAGCGAGTCACAAAGGACAGTGGAGTAACAGCAAAAGCAAAACGAAGGACAGAGGTCAGACAAGGGAAATCAAAATTATGATTTGTTTTTCTACTGTCGATTTTAGACCAGATTGTTTTCAACACATGAGGCAGTATAAGAAATGATGCTGGTCTGGAGACATGACGCAGGACAGAAATCATAAGCTCCAGTGGCTTATGACATTGTAAATAAAGGGTATGTGCTTTATGGAAACCACCTGAACTCCGCCCACTTCGGTCCAAAATAGTCCCCCGAGTGGGCGACAAACAAAACCAAACACTTTCTCGTACACACAAGCGCATTCGGCGCACCTGCGGTGTGTGGGCTGTGCAGTCTCACTCGGCTCAGAGAGGGGAAGAGACACGGGAGAGGAGAGGACCTCATTATGCAACCTTGAAAGGTACGAGGTGAGTCAAGTGCTTGATCCACTCTCCTCCCACCAGCTCTGTTCATCTCCTGCACTATACGTTTAGAAACGTATCTCGGCTCGATTTGTGACTGCGTCCCACTCAATGCACACAATCCCTTTTCTGCAACCCTTGGCCACTTTTCCACTAAAGGACGCTGACGTATAGGAGTGTGTTTCCACGTGCACGGGGGCGCACTTTTGCACGGGTAAAGTTGTGTGTGGGTGTGTATCTAATCTCGGGTGGAGCAAAGGGGAAAAAATAAAGGGAAGGGGTGGGAGGCGATGTTGCTATTCTGGTCCGTTTACAAGAATTCTCATTACATTAGCCTAGCCAAACAACTGGTACATGAGGGTGTGTTCACACACGCGCCTACCAGCGCTGACTGGCAACGATCCTGGACCCTCCTGCAAATCCTCCCTGTCCTTTCTGAAAACTGACAGATGTTTTCGAGAGGGGAGGAGCTGGAGCTGCATATTACTGCACCGGACTGAGCCACTGACAGCAGGTGGCGCTAATAAGGGTTAGAGTTCACATGTGGCTGCACAGTGCCGATGAGCATGTCAACACAAACACATGACGCAGCACAATCACGTTAAAATGCGCAGACCTCTCCAGCCTTTGCTGGGTTACTGGGACAGTTTTTAATGAGTTAGGTGTGTGAAATCTGCAGCTGGAAATAGGGTGTGTCATACATAGCTTTTTTTTTTACTCTATGTTATTAAAGTAAATTAATTATTGAGCACTTCCCCTTGCAACTACTCCCAAGTCATCGCTACACATAGGATGTGGTCAATTTAGCTAGTTAAAGGGGGGGAGTTAAAGTATAGGATGCACTAAAAGTCCCCCAGAGTCGCAGGAGTGACTCAGTCAGCAGAATTCCCTGCTATAATTATTTTTATAAGGTGCAGTCATTTATCTGTCTTGCTGACAGAAGAACACACAGGGAGGTTATGTTGATGACAATGTGGAACTGCAGAACACCTGAGGGGAGTGATGCAAAGTAACATCTGATGCCAGAGTCCTCCGGGTGTGAGAGAGCTTTGTTCAAACACAGGCTGATAACACTTTGTGATCACCGAATGTGATGGACCACTCTGAGCTTAAAAAAAAAAGGGACTAAAACAAAAAAAGAGAGCCCGACTAATTTAACCTAATGTCTCTCTAGAGCTTAAAGGTACTTCAGGAGAGCTCAAGTGAGAAAGACAATGAGGTGCTAATGTTTCAGCTTCTGAGTGGTTCGGAGGAGACACCAGAGTGGATTATCAAAACTGGATAAAAGATGGCTATGGTGATGCACTGGATGACTACAGCAAACCCATGCAAAGGGGAAACAGGTGTTAAAGAGAATAATTTTACACATAAAAATATGTATCTAAGAGTCTCAGAAATGAATACTGAAACATAACCATGTCTGGCTTTCACCGATCAAATTCAAAGAGCCAGTCTCCCGTTCCCTTTGCACAAACAAAAACCTGCGTTAAAAGAATGTGTACTCGTTACTTTGAGATTTTATGGGTTCTCCGCACTAATGTTCATTTGGTGAGCACTCCCAATCAGGCTTCATTAGCCAAATGATGCCTCCATCAAGCCCCTGGGCACACATAAACAAGCAAAGACCAAGCACCACTGATGGTTTTATTAATGGTGCTGATTATTTTTGGAGGCAGTTTGGTTTTTTTTAGGATGAAGGAAGTGTCTGTGAGGATCAGAGATTGGTGGGGGCACTCGAGTTATAGATTGTCTTCTGAGATTTCCTGTGAGACAGAAAACTCGGTGGCTTTCGGGCACTGGGGACCAAGAGTCATGGGAGTGTGGGGAGGGGCGGGGTGATTGTACACAATCCCAGGAAAAGGTTTCATTACCTGACATACAAAGAAAGATACGTACCCCAGAGATGTCAGCCACTCTGTGGATGGGAACCTCCTTCTTGCTGTGGAGACCTTTCCCATTTTTGATGGCCCTATAGTCAGAGAAACCACAAAACAAACACACATCACCAACATGCTCAAGCACCATCAAAGAGTCTCTAAGAGTAAGAGTTCAACTCAACAGACCAGGAGAATTACAGCTCGTTGAGAAAGTACTATAGAGAAATTGGGGGGAGTGACTGTAGCTAGGGAAAGTAGGATGTAGATTTACACCATTCTCTCTTCCCTGACCTGTCATAATGGCTCAAACGGAAGCCAGAGAGGATTTTTTTTTCTTTCCACCCAGATAATCTATAGGCTTGAGATGAAAAGTGAGAACGGCTGTAGGTAAACTGCAGTAGAGGAGGAATTACTGGAAGGATGGAGGGATGAGGCGAAGTGGAGAGACGTGGGTGGCTTCTTTAGAGCCAGCTAGGGGTTTAGCAATGATGACGGGCGCTGGTGATCGCTGCCTTAAAAAGCCTCACGGGGCAAATGAGGCGATGATGACCAGTGTAGTTGTGGCTGGTGAGTGGAATCATGCCACCTCTGGGTCACTGGGATGCACACGCCATTGCTTCTCAAACAGTGCGGACATTTATGGAGGCCTTTCCCATTTTTGATGGCCCTATAGTCAGAGAAACCACAAAACAAACACACATCACCAACATGCTCAAGCACCATCAAAGAGTCTCTTAGAGTAAGAGTTCAACTCAACAGACCAGGAGAATTACAGCTCGTTGAGAAAGTACTATAGAGAAATTGGGGGGAGCGACTGTAGCTAGGGAAAGTAGGATGTAGATTTACACCATTCTCTCTTCCCTGACCTGTCATAATGGCTCAAATGGAAGCCAGAGAGGATTTTTTTTCTTTCCACCCAGATAATCTATAGTCTTGAGATGAAAAGTGAGAACGGCGGTAGGTAAACTGCACTGGAGGAGGAATTGCTGGAAGGATGGAGGGATGAGGCGAAGTGGAGAGACGTGGGTGGCTTCTTTAGAGCCAGCTAGGGGTTTAGCAATGATGACGGGCGCTGGTGATCGCTGCCTTAAAAAGCCTCACGGGGCAAATGAGGCGATGATGACCAGTGTAGTTGTGGCTGGTGAGTGGAATCATGCCACCTCTGGGTCACTGGGATGCACACGCCATTGCTTCTCAAACAGTGCGGACATTTATGAAAGCATGTATATATATATGTGCATTTAATAGCCAGGAGGAGGTTCCTTGATGGCTGAAGGTCTTGTGCGGCGGGACCTAAAAATAAAACCCAGGCTATAGACAGAAACCTCTCATCAACTCTAATAAGACTCCACCAGGGAGAGAGAGAGAGAGAGAGAGAGAGAGAGAGAAAGAGTGAGTAAGGGGGGGTGGGGGAAGTGAATAAGTTAGAAGGGAGAAGAGAAGACACAGAAGAGCAAGGCCAAAGAAGGACAAAAATGAAAACCGCTATGGCAGAGAAATCAGGACAAAATGTGCAAGGGAAGGTGGAAATCAGGAGGAGAGAGAGAACAGAAAAAGGAGGGCGGATGAGCGGTGACACTGCACAAGAGACTGAGAGAGAGAGAGTTGGTCTTATAAAAAGAAGCTGTGGCTGCATCTGCTCTACCTATAGCCAGCAGATCTTAATCTATGGCGGCGTAATAAAGCACGCACTAAATCTCTCCACCGCACCGCCATGTAATTATATTCATAGGGTCTGTGTAAAGAGAGCCACTGATTTAGCATCCAGCAGTTTGTCAGGTATTTGCGTGTGTGTGTGTGTGTGTGTCCAGGCATGTATGTTAAGTATGAGAGAAAAGGGGAATATAATAGCGATGGCATGTTTCCTGCAGCAAAAGCTACAACAGTTCATTTATGTTAGAAAGTTGTGTGTAGCACCAAACCAAAAGCAATTTGAAAAAAATAAAAGCCTCAAGGTCATATTTAAGTCTTTTCCACTTCCCAAGAGCAAAAACTGTTAAGGTCACGCACAACTCGTGGATGGTCGAGTGTGACAGGATAAAAGGGTTCGGCGAGGGTTTTGTTTTTTTTTGTTTTTTTAACATCTGAAATCAAGTGTGTGGCTGCATAGGTCCATGTAAAACGGGGTGACGAGAAGGACGTGAAGGAGTGTGAAGAGAGTGTTCGTCTGAATCGTGTGTGCGTGTGTGTGTTCCTCACCGGGCCTCTGCGGCAAGCAGCTCGTCATAGTGGGAGGAGCGCTGGTCGTCATCCTGTCTGTATCTGATGACTGTTGCAAGGCCTTTACTGACCAGAGCCTCTGCTATGTTACTGCAGAAGAAGAGGTCAGGAGAACGAGACATTACCTTCATAAAAACAACAAGTATAACACCTCAGTCCTCATAAAGAACTCTGAACGAGGCAGGTTAACAAAAAGAACATAACAAAGGTCGCATTATTGTAGACTTTACACACTTGATTAACCACTTCCTGCGTTGCTGGTCGACAAAAGAGAGGGTGAAGGGCACAAAAGAGGGGGTTTTATTGTACTTAACTTCAATCGAGAAATTAGCTCTTGCTGCTAAAATAAGCAGCGAGTCTCTGACAGCAAGAAGGAAAACTGTGATAATTGTAATAGGGTCATAAAAGTCAAAATCATCCGCTGCTCTGACCACACTGCCCCCTGCCCTCTGCAATCATGGGGACAATACCATCTGTTATTTCCGGAGCAGAGCGTCTGGTGTGATTGGCTGACGCTGGGGTACAATCGGTCGGTCAGGAGGCCAGGTCCTGACCTCTGTGTATGCGCGAACTATCAGATGCGACACTGTGGGTGCGCTGAGGAAGAGGGACCTAACTGTGCCTCGGCTGACAGACATAGAAACCCAGATAAATGTAGCTGACATCTCGGGGTTCATTTGAAGTCACGTGGCATTAAAGTACCAAATAAACATGAAAAATTGTTTAATCTGTATAACCTGCATGTTAGAAATGAATAAATATATTCATTCACGGATAGAAAGTAACTGCTTGCACTCAACAGACTCAGACTCTTATGAAAATTAAAATATAACAAAGCTTTTTTTTGAGTTGCTTTTGGGATTCACGGTGAGATGAAAAGTCCCAATTGTTCATAAATGCAGATTCTGTGTTATTTTACACCAGATGACCTTAAGTTTGAAACTTTTACACAGCGAGTGAGCAATTAGCAATAAAACGAAATGTGTTAGTGAAGGCTTTTACATTTGCAAATTACAGCCTGTAAGATATTGTTATTAAGGATTTTCACCAACAGAAAGTTAAAATGTATTGAAAGTGTTTTGCAAATGACTGCATGAATTCACAAATTCAATATGTGCAACAGGCGCGTCCAAACCGAATGAGTGGAAAATGGAGGGTTGGTTACTTACATGCCACCGATTGTGACTGTGGCACAGGTGCGTTCTGCGAAGGCAGGGGTCCCTTCTCCAGGGCCGGTCGCTGCTCTGATGTAGTCCACTGTCACGTTGACCTGAAGCGACAACAGAGCAAGAAAAGGTCAACCAAAAAAAAAAAAAAATAAAGAAAAACATGCCAAGAGCACAAAGACAAAATGAAGGCAACAGCAGCTATGGTATTAATTAATGTAGGGAGTTGTTGTGTTCTTTGTGTGCGCATCCTAGTTGTCAAGGGCAACCCCGGCCACTGTGAATCACATCAGGTAACACTGTGGTTTTCACCAAAGCAGGAGAATTAACACAACGCAAACACACAAACTGAAAAGCCCAAATAGCCGTCCACATGGTAGAATGGTGTCACTCAGCTCTTTGTATGTGTGTTTGTTGTTTTAAAAGCCTACTTTGGGGCCAGACACAGAGCTTCCATCAAAGCTGCAGTCATACCTGTACACATAATCGTCAGTTTAAGAGCTACGTGTCAGCCTTGTCAGACAGGTGTGAAAAAGAAGCAGGGAACTGGCTCCGCATCACGGCATCATGGCAGATTCAAGTCAAGTGGAGACAACGGAGACAGGACTATTACATGGCCACGTAAGAGATGCCTACCAGGGCATGAAGGGGGCGCCGACTTGTCATTCGACAGACAGGACGAGGACACGGTGACGTGAGCGGAGGAACAAAGGAGCCTCTGTGATTTAGTGACTTGTTGAATAGGAAGTGGTGTCTGCACTTTCGAGGGCAAGTAAAAGATAAAAAGGATCCCGGTCAAAGGGATTATGGTTTTTGTAAAGCCACAGCTGGCTGCGCTGCTAAGATTATGTCTCGAAACAGCTTTACACCACCAAACACAAAAAGGTGTGAATAAGTTCATGTCGCTCATCCTTGGAGTTTCAGTTCAGTTGCTTTTTCGTACTGTAGAGGTGTTTTTTGTGCGCAGATGCGAAAAAATAAAAATAAAAATCTAAAAAACGAAATCAACAATCCACAAGTTTTATTTTTTCTTTGCATCCTAGCTGAGACAATATTTTTAGCCAATTTGAATCATTTATGCCCATGAACTTTATCCCAACCTCGTCCGACTTCATTGTCTTGGCCCAAACACAAAGGAGTCCCATGTCTATTCGGCCTTATTGAAAAGTGAAGCCCTCTAAATTAGGGGGAAGAAACATTTTGTGTTGTTCTTGGTGACTTTTGTGTTCACCGGCTGTCCAAGGCCGGTGACGGATCGGACACAAAGAAAGCAATGAATGAAGAGAAAAACACATTAGTAGGAGAGAGAGCAAAATAAAAAATGGGATGAAACAGGAAAAGGACAAAGTTAACAAACACACACAGAAAATTGTTGAGAATTGGACTTAAACACATGAGCAAAACATGAAGCTATTGATAATCTGTGAAACTAGAAGACCGGTAGTTCTCCATTAGGCCCGGGTGATGACGGATTACAAACTTTGACCGGTTGATGTTAGATTAGCGGAATACAGAGCCCATTCTCCACAGGCCATCTCACAGATCTCCTGATAAGGCAAAGCTATCTATAAGACCCCCCCCCCCCCCCCCCCCCCCCCCCCCGGAGGAGAGCGAGATGGAGGGGACAAGGCAGTGGATGGATTAGAGAGTGGGGGAGTGATAAGGACAAGGGCAGCAGGACAAGAGTAAGACAATGTTTTTGCTACAATGATGCTATGAGCAACATAGAGTTGGTTCCCTCGCTCAATAACTTTGTTATTAACTCACACGAAGCACTTGTTTATTCGTTATTTATGGTGAGGTGGTTTTAGATAACAAATACTACATGCAGCTGCATATTACTTTTAAAAAATTTCACACCGAGTTATTTTCAATTAAATGAAGAAGCTGTATTGTCATTCGTTGCTTAGCATGGGTGGTTTTCCAGTCGGGGACACAGTGAACAGCTGCTTTTGCTGATGAAGCGTAGGATGTTTTATAATAAGCACACATCACCTGCACCTTTTTGTCTAAAGCAGCTCCCAGGTGATGTCTTTTTTTTATTATTATTTTAAACTGCTGCGGTCCAGATTACTCTGTAATCAAAAAGTACATTAGACTATGTTAGGGTTCCCAGTGTAACTGCGCTTTATCAGTTGGAGCCGGAGAAACGAGGACATCGGACATTTGGGCATAAACACAGGTGCCGCTTCCCGTTGCACCTGCTATATTGGCAAGAACAAGCTAAATTTAATTTCAAACCGGAGAGATCTCTAGACGAAGAGGCAAAGGAGGAAGGGAAAGAGAGAGATGATAGTTAAGAAAATGATGATAACTCCAATCGCAGCTGCCAATCATTTAATGAAATGAAATTTGCTGCAGGGAGAAAGTGTCTCAGGCTGAGACAGTGCAGTGTGGACATGGAGAGAGAGGTTAAGAGGGGGCCACATCTGGATCCTCAGCCATGGGACCAGGTGACGGTGTCATCTCAGCCCTATCCGTCCACTTAAACACACACACAAGTCTCATTCTCAAAAATACATAGTACATCAAATACCACCGTACATATGTGGCATTCTAGGCACATGCACAAATTCCCACACACACACCAATAAGAGAGGAAAACTCTGGCGCTAACAGTATAACACAAGCAGCTGCATAACAGGAGACACTTTGAGCGTGCAGGATTATCTGAGTGTGCTCAACCCCGATAAGTGGCTTAATGCAACATTTCCATTGGAGTTGTTTTTTTTCTTTTTTTGCTTAAGCTGAGACCCAGGCGCACAAGAAGCACTACTTATAAAGTTAGCCAAATCAAGCTTTTTTTTAGGGTTTATGTCACATGCAAGCGCTGTCGTTTCAATGGGTCGAGGACATGTATATGAGAGCGAGACGGAGACAGACAGAGGTAGAATGACGGCGCGAGAGGAGAGGGAAAGTGGGAGAAGTGCATATTTAGACTTCAGAACAGCTTTCTCTTTTAAATAGAAGACAGACAAAATAACCTCTAGACACAAATGGATGCCAAAACAAAAACGTTTATGTAACTCTTGCTATAGCTAGAGTTAAAAACATAATAATTAAGTGGTCTGTCAACACAAATCCGAACCAGGATATAGATGAGTTGATGGCGTGACCAGGAAATGAATTCATCATCACCTAATGCCATGTCTCTTTCAAAATACCAGATCAGGTAATCCATCAATTCAAATTCAATTCATTTCAAAAAAAAGGAAAGAGGCAATCTTTTGAATATGGATATTAGATATTCTCTAACAAAAGATCAAAAGTGCCATGCTATGCTCGTAGATTTGAGGAATATGGGGTTTAATAGGGGAAAAAAAGCATTTAACGTAGCTTTATTCTCCTAACGCGGGGCAGTGGCTTTAAGGCTGTGAGCTTTAGCTCAGCACACTGCAATTCATAATTAATGCTTAGTCACGTCCTAGGAGGTTTAGTCAGAGTAAAGTATGCGTGTTTCCCAATTCCACTCTCAGGCAGTCTCTTTTAATGGGGGTGTTGTCACTGGGAATACCTGTGGGCCCAATCTGCTAACTCAATTTTAGGACGAGGATGGGATGCTAAGCTTTGATCACATGCTAGCTGATACAAAGATATAATTTTAGTGATGTGATGATAAATCTGAAGTTAAACTCAAGATTCCTCTCCTGTCTTTTCAGTGAGGACCCCAATTACACGGTATTTCATTATAAACCCACCAGGTGAAGCCACATTTACCCCTTGTGGTGAGGTGAAAACTGTCTCGGTTTGTGTCAGAGGGGAAATCGAGCGAAAGATAAAAGTGGACTTCTCAGTAGTCGGATTTCAGGGAAAGCAGTGGTCTTTGAGTCTTTGAAATAATGCTTCCTGGAGCCAGTCTGTTACCATGGAGCTTAGTGGTGAACGACAGGATACAGTAAGCGGGTCGACTTAACTCCTTTCTAAGAATTAATCTGTTACTTGTTTCACACAAAAATGCATTCGAATAGGCAAAGGTTAACATTAGCTTTTCAAATCTTTCTTTGTTATTATCGTTAAAACCGTGTTAGATAACCACACTCGCAGTAAATACTGTGCAGCAACAGTCTCCCACAGGCTGGCATAGCACACAGTGTGGGTTTGCCTGGCATTATTGAAAACATGGCAGAAAGCACTGACAGGGCAGAGAGGGAGTCTACCACTAAAGACTCCTACAAACGAGGAGTTTCCATATACACAAATACAACTGTATTTGTGTGAGAGAGAAAAAGTAATAATACTAATGGCAATCAAATCATTTTTGCAACAGATCTTTACATATTTCAATTTTTATACATTGATGTGCATATTGCATGTTGTTTTAATACTGACCAATAACAATTCGAGTGAATTCAATTCATCTCTCCTCATCTCCTTGTAGAGTGCAACATGCATCACTACACACGTGCATCAACCTGCATTCAGTGTATCAAGGTAGCTAATATTAACTTAAAAGCCTTGCGGGTTGACATTGATATCCTGATAAATGTCCGCCCATAGTTAAACCTTGATCCCTGCGATCATATTATATGTATGTGCAAACCGATTCTTTCTTGTTGCCTGGACACCTTAGAGGTGGTGATGGAAAAAAAAGGGAAAAAGTGTGCTGTTTTGTGCTGCACTGCAATTATTGGGGGGAAAAAAACATGATGATGTGACGGAGGGTTTAATTCAGAGCTTTAGCCTTGTGTCTTAGCAACAATAAAGGGATGGGATGGAAGCAGCATTCCAGAGCTCTTCCGTTATTGATTTTGCAGGGTGAGGAGGTTTTACAGCTGGCAAATGGTAAAGAGCGCTTCACTTACACCTAACTCACTTCAAAGAGCCTACAAGCAAACACTCAGGAGACCCAACTTCAATACTGATCAAATGTAGAGGAATACCATGGCGGATACTGTATTCATACGTTTAGCTTAATGATAGGAGGGATGTGTACGATATTTATTTCAATGACATACTGGCCCCGTTCAGATAAGGTCTGTATTGTTTTCAGACGATCTGATCACAGGTGGACAGCTCTGATTACAGGTGTGAATGAACCCAATACCCATTAATGATATTATTTATGATCTGAGCACAGGCCATTAGGAGGGGGGTCACCGGGACACATATGGCCATTGCTTCAGCAGTGTAAAAGCCTATTCGTCCTGGCCGGCTCAGTTACATAATGAAATGAAATAATATTTACACTTAGTGTTGCCCATACATTGATTTATTTACAGCCGCCTGTCACAATATTAACAGTGATCACCACATATTGATTTTTTTTTACTATTTTAAAAATCTTATTACATTGTACAGCTACGTGCAGAGTATTGATTCACTCAGGCTCATTCTGTCCAACAACCCACCCACCCACACACACACACACACTAGCCTGTCTTTGCTGACTATAAAAAAAACACTGGATTTGATCTATGCAAACAGACATGATGTACATGCTGATTTGCATTCAGAGCGGGGAGGTGAGATCTGATCACAAGTGGTCATCAAGCCAGGCTGTGACAATGTGGAGACACATTTCAATGCCAGGAGAGAGCTGAAGTACCAAGACCTGGGTCACTTGTGATCAAATCACCAAAGACAATGGAGCAAGAAAAAAGTAAATAGTCATTTGCTATGGGTGTGGCCAGAGTTGCATATGCATTCGCATTATAATGCAGGTGGATGTATAGATCCCTGATGGCCACCACTTTCAAGCGTGGCATCAGAGATCAAACTGCTCAACATGTCATGGGATGCACTTCCACCTGCATTTAGAGCTGTCCACGAGTGATTGGTTCTTCAGGATGTATTTTTATGCAAACTGTAAACAGGGCCCGTGACGCACTCTGGTAAAAATATGCATTATCACACTTAAGACAATAACTCCTTTTGACACATAGACACTCATGCATACTTTCCTCTCCGATAAACACAACAAACAGCAATTTGCCCGAGGCCTGGAAAGGCAAAGGAACATTTTAGCTGAGCTGACTTTCGAATTACCCTAGGGCCCAAGCAAGCAATACTATGAAATCAGGCTTAGTATTAAAACAGCACAGATCAGAGTGGCGTTGGATGTTATGCATGTGCACCCATGCAGTGAGCACAGTTATAACATAAATCATGAGAAGCAGTTTAAAGTATGGAATAGATATGTTCGTCCATTAATAATAATAATAATAATAATAATAATGTTTTATTCTTGCAAACTTTATGGGTTACATGCGTTTGGTGCTAATAGCTCATAACCACAGTAGATTAACAAGGGTTTGAATTAGAGTCATTTTGAGTTTTATGCACTAAAAGGCCATAAACTGAATATGTATTATGACTTATACATAGATATACACACAGACGCCACTGAATTTTAAAACCAAGAAGCAGTTAAATAAACAACAGGATACTTTGGTGTTAACAACATAAGCTACATACAAATAATATCATGGTACTGGCAATTACATTAGTACACTCTTTTATAGCAATATATTACACGTACACACATTTATTATTCCCAAACACAAACATCACAAATAAACAGCACTGTCATTATCCTCGCTTCACTTGTCAAAAGCCAGCTTTCGGCTGAATTTTCTGCCATTAAAAAAACATTAATGTGGATGATTAAAATGGCTGTGACGAGAGGCTGGGACAGAGACATGAATCTCACACCTGTGCTGAATGCCAAATGAAAGGCTTACGGCTTGAGCTGTGTGCATGTTTCCGTGTTTACCGTGCTGACAGCAAAGCGTGCGACACGGCAATGTCTCGTACATTCTCAGCCCAACAGAGACAGATTTTTAAAAAGCACATCGAGAGCTGATTTGTGGTGGTCAAACCTCCCAAATCTGATTCGCGAGGCAGCTGCAAAACATCACCACACTTATAAGATAAGTTTTTGATTGGGGATGGCATTTTGGCAGTGTGATTACTCACAAATGCACAATTTTGACAATTTGGACTTTCAGCTACAAATAAGACTCCAATCTTTTCCAGCATAGTTCTTTCATAAAGCTCCTCTGTATAAAAACTTAACAGTTGGCCTTTTGGAAAAACATTCTTTGACTTAAAGGCAGTGGACTAAGGCTCCTGGTGAGACTATCAGCAAAAGTCGCCTTTCTCCTGTGTCATTACACAAACAATGAAAACAATGTAGGCAATGTTCCCCGATGGGAAAACAACTTGTGTCGGTGGAAGGAAAGTTTGCTACGTCTGAAACTGTACACAGCTGCTTCCAAAACAATTCTTACTTACAACAGCTGTAGATACAGTATTAAGCATTACAACTAAATTAAATCAGCTCAAGCATTCTTTTTTACTACTATAATTGTAACTTATTTTCATTGCTCGTCTTTATAAATTATACACAAAAGGGCAGATGTTCATGCAGTCGCGTGTCTCTCAAGTGCTCTCCAGTGCTCCTTCAGCACTGGGTTCTGCTGGGTCAGATGTGTATAAATCATAGCGGCTCCCAAGATGTACAGACCCGGTAGATCAATAGACACAAGAGGGGGAAATCAACACCGCTTGTTTAAGGCGTTCGTTCTGGCCAATACCGAGCCCCGGGGCATCTAGCGAGAGTACTTGGTATTCACATGGAGAGCGAGAGAAACAGATATCTGGCTTAGGGCTTCAGAGATGTGTGTTTGGCTACTGGGGAGAGGGAAAAGGTCGTTGGAGTGTATGTACAGCCACCGGGGGAATTCTTATTCGGAGCTATTGTGTAATTAATAAAACCTGATTAGAGGCAATCACGTTCATTCACATACTCGTTGCACAAGGCATGGGGGATGGTTGGGGGGGGGGGTCTTTTGGAGTAATGTCATTTGTTCTTACCTTTTTTCCAATGAGCTTCTTCCTCATGAACTCACGGGCCTCGAACATGTAGGGGATGTCATAGAGCGGACGGAAACGTTTGTCTTTGTCCTTGTTCTTCTCCTGAATGAAGCAGGAGTGTGAAGGAGAGGAGGGTCAGGCAGAGGATGTGAGCAGGGAGAATAGGAAATGGGGGGGGGGGGAGAAAGATGGGGAAAGTTATTCACACAAAAATTTCAAAGATGCCTGGCTTAACACATCGGCAGCAGGTGTAGACACTTACACACAACAACAACCACCCATACACACGGCATGCACAAACACAGACACACACAGTCGGTTTGTTTGTTCCCTAAACATCAGTCACGGAACAGGCAGGACCTGGACTCTGAACTCACTGAATTTATTTTGTGTCGCAGCATTTCAGACAAACACACGCACACACAGTCACACATGCACCTTCCTCAAACGGCAACATCTCACCTGCTGTCACTGCCGACACGCTGCACAAAAATAAAATAAATAAATAAAAGAAAACGCAGTGCTAACTGCTTAACAGATGCATGCAGGCAAACTGACACCATGTGTATAAGTGCGCATATGTAGCCACATGCCGCATACACACACACAGCTGCGCACAAAAACTTCCCTGAATACGCTCACACACTCTCTGACAGGAGCAGACCACAAATAGAACCTATTTGCATTTTCAAAGGAGACTGAGGTTTTTGTGTTGCACCCAGTGTAAGGACACACGCACGCGCGCACACACACCAGCAATGACAGGTGCCGTTTTTGTAGAGGCGAGATAAAAAAAATTACAGCAAATGACAATAATGCAGTGGGAAAAGAGACGACAGGCGTTACCGGGAGCACGAGGGCTATGAATGACAATACCGGTTTGCTCGCCACCCATGCCCCTCCCACACTCCTCTATGAGCGCCATCATTATCTGTCATCCAAACAGAAGTAACACTCTTCCGAACGAACAAAAGGGGCTGGATGGATTCCTCGTTTCCCCCACTCTTCGGTGGGTTTCATTCATTTTTAATGCCTCTCCAGTTGTTCAGAGAGCTGCCAGGTGTGGCACACAGCTGGGCAGATGGAGATGGCGAGGAGACACATGGAGAGAAAAGAGGGTGTGAACATGTGTTGGCGTGCTCAAGCACGTGCTCGCGGCTCCATTAAAGTCTTAAAGACTAATCTCACTAGGCAGACTCCACTGGTGTCAGGCAGCACATTCCTACACCAAGCAATGTTTACATGACAGTATTTTTTTGTCTTGTTTATAGGAAGCCACCATGAACGCTCAGAGGCGTGTTGGACCGACCCCAGTGAGGGACCACTGAAAACAGCCACGTCTTCCAGCCAGCAGACTTACCCTGAACCTTGGCAGAAATGTAATAACCTTCAAGTTTAATAGCTTTCTATCTCTCTCTCTTCGTACTCTCTCTCTCTCTCATCCCTCTTCGCTTTCACCGGCGGAGTCAGCACAGCACGGAGCCTCAGAGGTGAGTTAATCTCATACATGGCCAGCGGAAATCCCACAATGCTCACCCAAGTGCCGATGTCCTCCATTTTGCGTCAGACGGGGATTTTTTATTTGCGAGGCCTTTCATCCCCAGCGAGCCAGTTGCAATGGGATGATGGGGCCTTTTAGGAGCACCGTGAGCCAGAAAGCCTCCATTTTGTGCCTGAGTTGTGGGCTGAGCCGACCACTGCCAAGGATAAGGATAATTTGAACTGAACTGACATACTCGAGTGACATCTTTATTTTCTTTATGTCGTACATTAACATTACTCTCCGAAACGTAACAACTGAGTGTGTTCATACTTTTTCAACAAGATAATCTCAAAAGTAAGAGTAAAGAATGTACCGAAGCAGAGGAGGAAAGAAAAAAAGAACCATTTCTAACTAATAAGCCGTATTGCAGTGGAAAGAGAGGTATGTCACCGAGGGCAAAGAGTGTAAATGTCAACACTCTATGCCAATTAGGTACAAGAAGTGGAGAAGCGCACCATGGGGACAAAAGGTACTTACTCCTCCTCTTCTAGAACATCTACAAGGAACGAAGCGGGACTGAGCTGAAGACGGCAAGGAGAAGGAGTGAGAAAACAAGAAAATGAGACAATGGGAGGAAATGTTAACACTAGAAACACAGGCAGTCAAGGGAGAACATGCTGCAGATCACAATCTCTGCACTAAGCCAACCCTCAACTCCTACGTGACCCCATGGACAACTGTGACCTTGTCTTAACTGCCAGTTTTCATGTACCGATGATGGCGATAACCTAAAAGGTATGTTCCCAAAACAAAAGACAAGTAGTGGTTTTTAAAGGGCAGCCTGTGAGAGCTTAAGCATGGCCACGAATCAATGATGCCGACTGATTGCTACAATGGGCCTGGACTGCTGAGTGTTGCAATCAACAAGAGGTCCAACATTAGTTGCCTTGCTGCTGATGGGGATATTAAGCATCCCCCTGACAGATAACTGCTATTCAAACCGACTGGGGAAAAATGGATCTTGACAAGTCTAATTCTTCAACTGCAGAGTCAATTTAAACTTTATGTCCGGACTCGGGTAAACTGACAACATTACCATCATCGGATTACTCCAACAAGGCAAACTCTGTCCACAGTCGTAGGGTGGTTACTAACAAAGGAGAGTCCCTGCTATGTCCCAACCACGGCCCAATAACAACAGTTTGCTTTCACTGTCCTCAGGGGGAGTTCTGTTCTATTTGGGGTAAATTCCCTTCATTCCAAGTTACCCGTTAAAGCTCAGGAATCATATTTGACTATTGCAGAGGCATGACGCTCGCTGGATTTCTGCAGAGCTGTGGGGGCTGGCCTGCAAAAGTGTTGCTGTTGCTGCTGGAAGCATCTGCAGCTTCTAGAGCTTCAAGAGTGAAATCATGACTCAGGAGGATGCCATGCTTCCTGATGTTTGGCTGTGGTAGTACGGGATTAGTAGGGCAGTATTAGCCAGTAGTTTTGCATTTAACAAATTCAGCACAGAGTTCTCTTTTACGATGCAAAGAATCTGAAATACACCATAGTGACATTATTTTCTGATTAACAAGTGCAATGGGAGTCCATCAACATTTAGTACTGTATGCCTAACAACATAAATTGTACATGCATGAACAACAAATGGCTCCAGAGGGTGGGAGTGGGGAGAGAGAGGAAAGAGTACAAAACAAAAAGAGAGAGAGGGCAGAAAATTTCTCCAGCAGGAGCATTAGGGATATTGCTGATTATAGAACTACAATATAAAATCAAATTACCCTTTCAGAATTATTATCACGCGGATGAATACAAGTCATTACTGAGCTGACTGTAGGTGATTTTGCAATAGACGTGAGAACAACAGGATGTTTACAATGAAATTACCTGTAGCACAATAAAAGCAGACACTCGATTCACGATCAGATGCTAAAAAGCCTGGTGTACGTAAAATTACTGGGGCAGCTGCAACAGGTTACTGCCAATACTACCCTATTATTAAGGACGTCAAATAAGAAAATGTGATTAAAAGCAGTGTGTATCAAAACAGTCGAATAAATGTCTCCATCGTTTTAAATTCTTTTGTTATATTAGCTGACTGGCTATAACATTCCAACACTGTTCCATAGTCTGTCTTAAGTTTTGAGGAACTTGATGTCTTGACTGCACTTGCAGATGTGAAACTGAATTCATTATCATGTGCAGACACTAGCAACAAAACCATTACTGCTTAAAATGTATTCGGCAGCTGTATGCAATATGTTATTTTATTGTGACATGCCATCCAGACTCACGCACAGATTCAAATGTATTTTATTAGCAGATGCTGAAGCAGAAATTGTCAAACCGTGCTCACATTCATTCCCAGACCTGAGCTATAACGGCTATATTTACAGAACTAATCAATGTGCAATGTTCCAGACTAGAATAAACCCAATAATGTGAAAGTAAAAATAAGGGGAAAAGAAGGTAGGTGGAGACGGATGATTAATGGGAGCAGCAACAGAAAGATGAAAGATGTACTGTGAGGCTCTATCATCCACAAAGTCAACATACACATACACAAGGCTGGAAGGCAGAGAGGTTGGACGAGTGGGCAGGGCTGTGCAGCATTGGGATGAGCCACAGTCATTGTGTTGCCTTATGTAAAGGACGGCGAGTTGACCTCTGTATGTGCTCCATCAGCACTGTCCTGCACCCAACTTAAAGCACATACAGACACTATGAGCACGGATGCAACGCAATGCATTAAGAGACAAACAAACACCCAAGGCTCAACACGTGAGTGAGTGAGTGAGTGAGTGAGTGAGTGAGTGAGTGAGTGAGTGAGTGAGTGAGTGAGTGAGTGAGTGAGCGAGTGAGTGAGCGAGTGAGCGAGTGAGCGAGTGATGCTACACTCACGAGAGATGAAAAAAGGCAGAGACACAAAGCAAAAAATAAAGGGAGAAGGGAAAAGAGGAAGGAGGAGAGAGGGAGAGAAAAAGCTGACGACTACTCCCATGTTCAAAATAACAAATGAGGATATGCCACAGCAGTAAAACCAGAGGGGAGGCGTGAAAAAAAAGACAGAACAACAAAAACTAGAAAGTGAGGAAATTCATGAGGGGAGTGGTCTGTTAGAAGACTAAACAGGAAGCAGAGGAGTTGGAAGAAGGAAGAGGAAAAGGGGGTCGGCAGGAACTGTCACAGTCCATCAGTACAATATGACACCACATATGACGGCCTCTTTGCTCCCCATCGGTACACATTCCCAGACATACACGTAAACGAAACGAAACGGCACAACACACACGCACACACACATTCAGACAGACAGAGGTGATAATGACAAATGGCACAAGAAAAAGACCTCTGGAGAACGCACACACACTCGGACAAACATAGACACACACAATTGTCACAACACAAAATTCCTGATTTTGTTTTCTCTTGAATTGGCGGTGCCCAGGCAACAGTGTTAACGTACACATATGGAGGATCTCTACACACACACTCGCACACACACGCATAACAAAGCATGTCTGCGTAATCCACGTTTGTGCACACTGACGGCACTTTCCGAGATGATTCCTGACATAGGATAACGCAGCTTAACCAAGCATGTCTCTCTGTGTGCACGTGTGTGTAAGCTGTGCTGTAAACCATGACAGTGCCTTTGTATCTGTCTGCGCTGTGAGTGGGGAGCCAGCTCACGCGTGGCGGTGGTGGCCGACATGACGTCAGTGCATGTCGAACAGCCTGAGAGATACCTGCTGCAACCCATCACCCACCTGGAGGTAAGAATTACCTGCCTCCATTCCATCACTTCTAATTACGTGTCTGTTTTTTTACGTCTTTTTAGAGCGCACACACTGCGTGTGTTACCTGAACACAAACATACAGGTATTTATTATAGAGGCAAGGTGGTGGAAAAATACCCACCCACAGCTTTATGCCGTGACTGCCATTTCTTCTTCACAAACCCTTTGGCAGGTAGCACCAACTTTTGGAAGTGCTCCACACAAAATCTGACTAACATGATGTAAACTACTTTATCTGATTCTGTAAAGTCGTGTGGACAAGGCATGAAATTAAGTTCACCCAAGGTAACAGCTCTCAAGACTGCTCTAGTGATCAAACACAAAGAGATGCCAGGAAAAGAGACCGAGGATGAAATTCTGATGTATGAATATAAAAAAAATATATTTCATTAAGATATCAGAGAAATTCCTGCGCTTCTGTCGGATGCCCGCGTTCTGCTTTATAGTCCAAGGGCTCATCAGCCTAGTAAAGGCGTCACAACTCTGCACTGCTGCCAGAGCGACAACGCTCAAAGCAGAGCCAACAGACAGGCAGCTCTTTAGCTCACAGGCAGAAATAACCAGCTAACAAACAACAGCAGCACTGCCACCAAAACGTATTCAAAAACACAAAACACCACAACGGCTTCTAAAGTGGCAAATGCAGTATTTTTGTCTGTATCTCACAATCGTCTCATGCGCATCTTAAAAACTACGGCTGAAATCCACCGTGGTCGGGTACAGATCATTAGATTATGTCAATCGGGTCACAAATACTTATACTGTCGATCCAACTACGGCAATACAACAATGTTCCATTGTAACTCCGGTATGATCCACACAAACACTCACATCAGGGCCCCTTTTCTCAGGATCCCCGCAACATACGACAGTTTAATGAAGCACAAAACGCATACTGTTGAAGCATCTGGTGCCGGCAGAGACAGAATGGAGACGGACAACAAAAGGCAAAGGAAACTGAAGAGCAAGAAAGACAAGTGGTTGAAATCAAAAGTAAAACGGATTCAGATAGCGAAAAGTGAGTAAACCAAAGTAGTAGTAAATAGACCTTCCAAGACAGGAGCGCGGTAGACCATAATTGTAGGGTGCAAACGCTGTGCCATGTGAGGAGCAAGGGAAAGGGCCAAAAAGACAAAATGGAGACAAACTGTTTTTGTCTAACGAATATGAGACAGGGAAGCCAAGAGAACAGTGTTTTAATGATGCAAGTCACTAACGGCACCAAGGAAAAGACAGGGATGGGGACAAGAAAAAAAGATGTGGGAGAGAAGAGGGAATTAAAATCTTAACTAGACTAAGAGTAAACGTTAGGAAAAAAAAGGAAACCATAAAAAGAAAAAGAGGCAGAGAGCGAGTCCATAAAACAAGAGCAATCAAAACACAAAAATAAAGGGCAGTTTCAAACGTTCGGCAATCAAGGCACAAACGCAACACGCAACCCTCCATCCTTTACTTCTTTGAGCAGGGAAACGGCGTTGACAGGACTTGTGAGGAAATTGATATTACAGTAAATACTGTCAACTAAAGGGAACAGCTGTCAAACAGCGACAGACGTGTTAAACAAAAGGCGAGAAAGAGTTTCTCCTCAAATATGCCACAGGAGGAAAAATACACGCCATTAAAGCGTTCTCATTAACAGGACTGACATTTCCTAATGTCCTGAGCCATTTATTAACACAACGACAGAGGACGTAGACACAGAGGGTAATAGAGAAATAAAACCTGATCACTCATTTTTATTCCGCGATAATAAACATGTGGCGATGAAATGAAATCTATTGGGAGAATAAGCAAAACAAGCTCCGCCTGTACAGTGGTATAAAAGGTTTTATTTCAACCAATGAATTTCCTGGTAATGGCAGCAGGGGAATGAGAAGGTGAGTGATGGAGAGAGAGTGGGATGGTGACGTTCACCACAGTAGGCGTCTGATTCTAACAACCACATGTATGCAAGTGTGGATGCAGTTTCTTCTATACTTAAACGCTAAATTTGTGTCTTGGTATGTTTGCATGTATTTTCACAGTCTGAGAAAATGGGGAGTGCAGAGGAGGGGGGGGATAAATCGATCTGCCTCCCTCTCTGCAGTGCTGCAAACACTGGGTGTGTGCAAGTGTTTCACTGTGTTCAAGTGTGCCCCAACTGCAGGGGCGCCACCAAGTGGTCATATTTATTCCCTCGGCCATTTAGAGTAAGAAGACTAATGTAAAGAGGGAAAAAAAGAGGATGTGGTGATTGAACGGTGAGACATTAGGAAATGATGCATCTCTGGGAAGATGACACAGACAGCGGTGACACCAGTCGTCTCTATAAAGCCTCCAATTACCTGGCTGCCCACAAGTTCTCCCACATAACAGCGTTCAATCAGTATCTTCACTCACTCACTCACAGACACACTGGTTTTCTGTACCTCGCCCTCAATCCTGGGGGGTCGAATGCTGGACAGGTGGATGGTTTTGTATTCTCCAGAGTTGAGCTTGACCACCATGGCGTCAGCGTTCACCACCTGCATCACCTACGGGGACAGCAGAAGAAGGGGGTGGTTAAAATAAATGCAGGAGGGGAAAGGTTTGAAAGTGGGATCAGGAGAACACAAAAACACAAAAGTGAGAAACACGTAACCCAAGTCGAGTTTAATTTCAGGGTCCAAAAAACCTGTAAGTCTTTGGCGGAAACGCATAACCCTGCGGATTGGAGGACTGTTGGAGCAAAAGAAAAAAAAAAAAGACTTGCAATGCATTTTGTTGAGCGAGTGAGCAGGACAGACTGAAAGAAAGACGGGAAGCGAGGAAGCAGGTAATGGATAAATGAAGAGGAAGAGATCTATTCAAAGGAGCGGGGAGAGTGACAGTGCAGATCGTGTGCTGTCACGACCAGAAATCACCGCGAGTGAGGTAAGACAGAGTGATCCTTGGGCGACTGAGTGGGGAAGCGAGCTAAGTCGTCCCAGCAGTTCGACAGGACTTGGAGGACAGAGGGAGGACGTTTCACTGTCTGGGGGATTGGCACCACGAGGGGAAAAGGCAGGAGGGAGATGGAGACAGAGTGTAAGAGAAAGCTTTAAAACACAAACATGCTGTTAAAGACAGACTCTCGGCCAAACGACTGGCTGGCACCACTTTGTTCCAGTGACCTTTACAAGTGTAAGCAAGGACACCGAAAACGTATGGTTGGCATTTAAATGTTATTTCTCTGTCTATCAAATACAGCAACCACAGTTTACAGAAGGTTCAAGATTATAAAATGGGTAAAAGCTGGAAAAAAAAAAAAGTTCACAGCAGCGTTGGTTTCCGCCTTACTTCAGAGCTCTAAATGTTTAAATTCAATATTAAAAGTGATAATAATGATGTGCAGACTACATGTTTGCAACTGAGCCCAGTCTGTGTATAATATGTTGACTACTAGGTGCCTTGGCCCTTCGGAGTACAGAGACTGGGGGTATAATGAACCCAAACCCAGCCCCTTTCAGTGGGCTGGCAAAAAAAAAAAAAAAAAAATCAATCGCCCTACAAATGTTGCCACCCACGTGCGCATTAAATGGCCTCGTCATTACTCAAGCTGGAGTTCATGTGTAGGCTGCGCTCAGGCTGGAGCCCTAAAAGTGAGAGACGCAGGTCGGAGCCATGTTTCAAGGTCCGCGTGGGTGTTATCTGGTGAAGCACCAAAAACATAAAAATATATATATTTTGTGTTGTTAAGTTACAGACATTCGATAGCGGTGTATGAGAGACACAAATCCAGGTGGGTCGAGCGTCATTGTTCCATGAAAACAACCCCGACTGCTACCAGAGAAGAGAAATTAGACCAGCCCACATGCTAAACAGGCTGCCAACAACAGCAGCCAAAATACATCATATACTAATCACTGAGCTGAGTGGGAGATATACAGACATAGAGAGCAAGGAGGGGTGAGGGGGGGGCGTGCACGCACACCAGCCTACACAAACTGACACTGCAACAAGGTCATTTTGTGGCCTGCCCAAGTAAATAAAGTATGAGAGAGAGAGGGAGAGAGGGAGTGTGGCAGGAGCAGAGGAAAATGGCTCAGCATTTGCTGGCTAATTATCAGCCGGAGGAGGCAAGACGGATATGCAAAGGAGGACGGATCAGCACGCACCAAGATGGAGGAAGGAGGAGAAAGCCGGGGTAATCTCTTAGCAAATATCACCAGACCAGAGATGAAGGAGAAGATGTTGAACACACAGAAATACAGAGCAAAAAGTCTTTGCAAAGTAGCTGCCATGAGGGTTTGAGTGAGCAGGCAGAGAAGACAAACAGGCAGGCGGCATGACTCACTGGTTTAACGTGGTACCGGAGAGGTAGGGAAATACTGCCACCCTCTGCCCATGGCTGACATGACATCTGCAGTGGCCAAGATCAGTCATAACACGGGGAGGATCTTGGCCACCATCAGTAAATGTTTGGGTTGTCAGCCGAATCCATTAGGTTGGTTTTAACCACAGGGCCAAGTGCGGACTGGGGCGGCGCTTAACTCATTACTCTTGTCAGATCAACTCCCTCAAAAGCAACACCGATAGCAGTGCATCCGTCTTGCCACCAGAGGAGATTTGTCAACAAAATTACAGGGTTTGACATAAACTAGTGTTACGATGCCATGATAAACACCTCGAGCTGGCATCTGGGCCATTGGGTGCAGGTGGAAAAAGAGGGGATGATGCGCGTGTAATGCTTTACCATAGGTACCATAAAGACTTTTTCAACTTATGCCCTCCTACTTGACTGCTTTAAACTGGGGCACGAACCAATTTACCCTTTTCTCATCCTCATCACGTAAAAGTCACCTTTGAACTTCGCAAAACAACAGCAGTGTTCCTCAAACAATACAGACATCACCTTCTGTCCATCACCTCATAGGATGACAGTTACCCAGGGGAGAGAAAGGGAAGGAAAAGAGTATGAGGGGAGAGGGAACAACTACTGGGACCTGGCCTACATCCACTTCTTCGTTCCCCGCAGAGAGGGGAGGAGAAAGGGGCGAGACAGTCAAAAGGGAAGATGCGTCAGCAGGATTGACTTGTGGGGATTGGACCTCCTTTGGCTCTCGACTCCAGCCATCACTCAGATAATAAGAAGTGAAAAGCGGAGTGGACGCAGAGGGGGGAGGAGTGCGTGATGATGGGCCTGATGGATAGACGTGTCCCTGGGCGAGTCGGTGCAGTATTAGGTGCCCGCAAATGTCACAGGGACAAGAGCAGCGGGCCGGCGACAGGCCTGTCAAATATGTACTTAGCTTTGAAACAGCTCAACCATTTGCTGGGCAACCCGACATTTTCCACCACAAACTGCCAGTCATTCTTATAAAAAGGTTTTTCACAATCACATGGTCCGTCTGTCATTTCAGGGGCACAGAAGACAGACAACGTCCTATGGATCTTGATTGGGTGCATTTTTTTTTCTGACCGTTCCTTATGTCCTTTCATCCCTAAGTCTCCTCACACAGCTCAACAGAACCTCGCTGCTTTCAGTTTCTTCTTTAACTCTCTACCTTTATTTACCACGGGCTTTCTGTCTCTGTTTTCATACGCTCTCCTGAGCTCACCGCCAAACGTTCGCCTCACTCCCCACTGCCCACATCCAACCTTCTTTTATTGAGGGGGTTCAGAGAGATCTGAGAGCAGCTCATAGTGATAATATAAATGTTTTATCCTTTCTCTAGCCTCTTCCCTCTGACTCAGGGAAATAAAAGTACATACAGTTTCGAGGTTTTTTTTGTGCGCCTTCTTTATGTGTGCGCAGTTTATCAAATTCATCCTGTAAGCTGATTGCCAAAGCATCACCTCCTAAGTAACCCTCAGGCCAGCCATGAATTTTTCAGGGTCTTAAAAGTTCAGGGTCTGGAGGGAGCAAATGCAGACAAAAGACAAACTTTAGGGGTATTAAACCTTTTTTTTTCTTACAATCCCGGAGAAAAATATATCAACTGAAGGGAAGAGTAGAGGACCAGATTTAAAAAACCTAGAGCTCATGTTTTAAGGCAAGACTTGCCTTACTATGTTAAAGCAATGGATTGACACCTATAATATCATCTCATAGTGACAATAAGGTTACACAAGAACCAAAATGTATCCAGGAGTCCGTCTTACTTGATGTGAACTAATGTGGGGAATAATATTGGTTATAATGGGAGTGCAAACCAATATTACTGGCCAAGGCGTCTTTTCCCCCTGTCGCCTTGGCCAATAACCAGCAAAGCTAATGTTTTAAGTTCTTGGCTGTTGGGGGTCATTCTGTGCCACGGCTTCAGCATAAGCCGGCAATGTGGCCCTAATTTAACTTTAACTCATTAGAGGCCTTAGAGTGGTTCTGCTTTTGCAGCAGTGCTTGGAGAAAATTGGAAATCCTGCAGTAGACAGAGGTGGAATCGAGGTAAAAGACCAGTGTCACTTTGGCACTGACGCAGTGTTATTCACACCGGGTAATGTCACTGTGTCGTGTTGAAAGTTCCGTGCCTTCCTTCGTCTTGTTGCCTCTACTATCTAAATCAAGGTCGCTGACGGAGAATACATTAAGGTCGGAGCCAAAGGAAATAAATGACCTCGGGACAAGATTAACTGGAGACAGCACCTTCGCTGATGGGACACTCAGCCTCACCTTAGCTACAAATTGTCTGTCCTTCTGGTCCAAGTTGGCTGTGGGTGCAACGTAGTCCTTCCAGATGCGGACCTTGCGTTCCTTTGCAGATCTGGCAAAGAAAAAAAGATCACATCATCGTTATGAGTGGTAGCTCTCGCCATTCCTTTATGATAAGCCAAAAGTCATTGCTTCAATGTCTGCACGGTATGTACAGTATGATAAGACGGCTTGTCTGCCGCTCCTTAATGATGTGCACATAAAGCATCAAAAATCCAACTAATCAGTGGAGAGCTAATAGCTAATGCAGACCGTTCAGCAGCTCTGAGTTTCTCGGCTCCCTGGGTGTAAACAGCCATGGACCAGTCCACGCAGCGAGCAAAGCCCTCCTTCAGCAGCAGCTCTGTGATATTGCCATTCTGAGAAAAACAGGAAAACGTGCACAGGAGAAAAAAAAGACGAGTTAATGACGCATGAAGCCTGAATAGTGAAAAGACACTGTTAAGACTGGGTGCCGATCTTTGAGTCTCACCGGGTGAAGAATGGTGCCCAGTATTATCTGGTTGGGGCAGCTCTCCAGAATGATCTGAACGTCCCTCTGCAGGAGTCGGGATTCGGTGAAGAATTTGGCCTCTGCTGCGAATGGCTCTGGTGTCTCCGTACCATCCGCTTCCCGCTTGAATGTGGGACACTGAAGAGAGAGCGAGCGAAGAAACAAGAAGAAATTAAATCTGTAATGTTTGTGTTCTGCCTGAAACAATTCTCAGTGTTCTCCAGGTACTCGAGAAGGGTCTTTTTTGCACACGCACTAAAATAACCTGCTCTTTGTGTATCCTCTTTTAACTGCCGCCTTGCTTTACATTCTATCTGTATTCTCCTTTTGAGTGTGGCACACCGCCAGACAGATAAACATAACAGGCGTATTGAGCAGACAAGCCTTTGAACAACAAGGAATAGGACACCTTGAAAAGGATGTGATATCTTCGAGTGGGAGATGAAAAAAAGATTTGTTATCTTGAATGATCAATAGGCAGAGCTGGGCTTTGTGAAAGACACAGGGATGATGGGGAGGTTCAGTGGAGTGGGTATGACACTGCTCGGACCCAGGGGGACTTAAAGAGGGGACAGTGCATTTATTTATGTTACTTCTGGTTGCTGTACACGCTCCACTATAAAACAGCTGATTAACAAAAACAACTTGTTCAACAGTTCGAATGTGACCACACATCCGAGTTCAGCGTGGTGTTTACCTTAACTCCAGACAGCATGACAGTGACCAGGTAGTAGTCGGGGAGCAGCAAGGCACGGACAATGCTGCCGTCACGCACATGCTCGATGATGGCTGGAGGGAGAGACAGGAGAACAGAACGCAGAGGCGTTTGAAGGACGATGCCACTGTACAAACTTTACAGGTTGATTTTGAGGCCATGACAATACAACGAACACCACATTCAAACCTGAATACTGACACACGACACAAAACTATTATTCTGTGGACTGTCACTTAAAGGTTATGACAGAATGGTTTGTATTATATGCTACAAATAAAAACATGAAGCAAGGCCAGTTCTTGCAGACAGCTCTTGAGGTATGACATTGATACGTGTTCCCCAAAAAAACCCATAAATTTACTGTGGGTTTTTTTGTTCATCCATATATCTGTGCATTGTTGATGAGAGAGGATTGGTATTCCGGTCGTCACGGCAACTCTCTGCACATTTAAAGATTGCTGACTTCCGAAACAACCCTGATGTTCTCGACAGAAATCAAAGAATGAAAAAAAAGCCTCCCCCTGTTCATTTCCCCCATTCAATTAAATGGTAGCGAAATGAGCTGAGCCACCCTTACCGGCAGTTGCCTGGAAATAAATCGAGTGGCACATTACACCTTGGGTAGGTCAGAGATGAGAGAAGGGAAGAATGGGCCAGTGATTGGTAATATACCATTACCATTACACGGCCTGGAATGCAGACTGGAAAAATCTCCAGCCAAAAAGCATGATTTCCCTTGCAGCCTTTTACACGACTTGTACCTTTGTTTCCTACACAGTGATTTGTGTGTTGGTGTGAATGGTCACAATTCTTACCATTGATGGGTTTCTGGTGCAAAGAGTCGACAAAGTTGCGTGGACTCTCGATGGTGTATTTGATGTCGCGGACGGTGTGTGTGCCGCCACCCTCACTCCATAAGCCCTTCTTAGATGACTTTGCCTGGTCCTCCAATTCACAGAGTCTGGCCTGGTCTGGACTGGTCACAGCAAAACAAGAGGAGCGTTTAAGGCACAATAAAAAGAACACCACAAAGCATTTTAAAAACGCTTACAAAATCTTTAAGTTGTATGAAAAAAAGTTGTTAAGCCAGAGCAAGTTCGACAACAGTTTTGGAAGAGGAAAATGCAGTTAACGATCACAACTGCACTGATGCTGTGGTGGTTCCGGGTTAAAATACTGCCCATAACTAGGTTACAGTGCTATAACAGGATTTCTAAGTGCCATAAAACTCCTTTAACAACACACTTGAAAAATGACACCGCTAGTTCAGCCACTTAACAGATTGCAATTACTTTCACACCAGTCAGAAATGGACACACCATTTCTAACAAACAGGAAAGGTTCTGAGTGGTACCCCTCGTTAAGTTTAACATGCTCTGTTAAATAACGGCCCACCTAAAGCCTTGTTCCGACAGGCAAATATCAAAATTACATGAGTTACAAGCTGTGACCAAACTACACGGTCTGTTAACTTCTGTCATGTTGGAGTCACTTCAATTTGTAAGATAACAGTAACGTCTTTGTGTGACAAACCCACTGTTGGTTCTAAACCACAACATGCAGGAGTTTTCCTTAAAGGACTGAATGAGTTTAAGACGACTCCAGCTTTGTGCTCTTACTCGTAAACCAAATTGTTGTTATTGTGATGACCAACTTATAAAGTGCTTAAAAAGATCCATGTGGATCCAGTGTGGGTTTCAATGAAAACGCCACACACATAAACACAATCAACTTTTCTACAGTGATTCCTTTTAGGACTCTGACCTTTGCCCAATATTGATTTTCCCTTTAGAATGGATTCACATTGAATGGAAAGCCTATCTTGCTTACTGAGCAAATAATAGTAAAACTCTATAAGAATTCAATTGTGCTTAAGCTACTTAGAATTTAAGTGCTAAAAGAGAACAGACTGCGGCACAGAGCTGAGTGAGTGACGCTAACAATGCAATCAAGTGAAGCAGACATTGTAAAGCCACAGAGAGAAAATGGAAAAGAAACTCAGAAGCAGAGATTGAGTAAGACACAGAAATAAATCCATGTGCGGAGGGAGATGAAGGTGGAGTCATGCAAGTCTCCAAGTAGGCTGGCTTCTTTTCATGTCAGCAACTCCTTCCAACCAACACGATGCTTCGTATGAAATGTAAAGATACTGATGGGTATGAAAACCGCAAGACTGCTGGAGGAACAAACATTCTAATTCCGCCATATCTGAAGACACTGTGGGCTGTATCTTTCCGCTGTGCAACAAAAACTACTTTCACTGGAGACAAAATGTTGAGCCTTGGTAAGCTGTTTTCCAGCCCCCTGTTGTCTTTTACAGTTTAAAGAGGGTGTAGGAAGTCTTGTTCCTTTGTGTACTTGACTGCAAGGCTTTGACTCCGAGTGAGCAGCAATGCCCACAGAAACACAGTTCATGTGCTGGATGTTTACAGCCCTCTGCCAGCACTTCTCCAGACTCTGGCTAAAAAGGCACAATGGGTGGTGATAACGCACAGCTGGTTTCCATGTTAATGTAGCTCCCCTCTGTTCTGTTGGATGGTTGTTGTACGGTATAAACCAATCAGGCACCGCCCCACTGGTGGTTTTAATTTATCAAAAAGGAAAATGTGGTGCTGCGGAATCGGACTATTTTTCAGAGCCTCACCACCCGAGCGAATGGATTAAGCATCGTGAAAGAGAAGCAGTCTGACAGAGCAGCAGAGACTGGGACGCGTGCGGAAGATTGATGAATGTGTCTGTTACACGCACTGTTTGACTCAGCACCAAGGACAGCATTTTTTATGACTGAACAAGTCAAAGTGAAACTCAGTCAAATGACAAAACCCAAAAACTCATCTGCTTGATGCAGAAAAATATAAATCGAATCGACGCCGGCAGCTGCGGTGCTGATGGGAAATGTTTAAAAGTCAATCATATTTACACGTCGAAAAAAAAAACACATCCTGTGTATGTACTTCTTAAAGCGAAAAAATGGGATTCTGGTACACAGCTGAACGCAAGCCCCAGCCCTCCAATTCATCACCCGGCTGACCATTTTCCCAAGCCACGGTCAGTTTCTGAGATTGTGTTTTACTGCACTGTCCAAAGCCATCATCACTATCATCACCACCCTAATTATCATCACATTATAGTTTGCGTGATCAGTGTAGCCAGTCACGAGGGATAATGATATTGGCGGCTTGATCATTAAGGGAAAAACTAAGGCCTTGAGCCCTCACTGAATAATGGGCTCCCCTTTGGCTAAATGATGCCCACTTACACTTAAAGCATCATTTACATTAGTGCTTGTTCTGGGCCATTGCACAGGATGCTTGAGATGGGTCATTAGTGGCAGAATATTCACATCATCTCTGTTCATGTTGGAAGATACAAATGTAGCAGCATGAGTCAAATTGCAGACAATGTGTGTAATGTGTAAATACTGCCACTGGGGGGGCTGTACAGCACTCACACAGTCATATAGCAGGGTATGTTAGTGTGTTTTGGGGATTGCCACTTAAGGGCAATGTAGCAGAAAAGGGTTTCAGAGGGACAATGATGTATCAATGGGGTAATACTGCCACCATCTGGGACACCACAGCTTTAACTCAATTCTCGCCAGTATACCAGCTGATGACTTTTGTGTATTTTCACTGTCACGTCTAGTTGCTGAGAGAGATTTCCAACTGATTCTGTGAAACAAATTGCAGGGGTTGCAAACACAAAAGCTTAGATGTCCAAAATCACTTCTACCACACTGATTAGGTTTTAAAGGGAAAACATTTGAGCTCTGTGTCTTGCATAGTAACACACCACACCATGCCAACATCCCAGAATACAGTATTTAAAAAGGTATTCCAAAAATAATACATGATAACATACAGTACACATATTAGTTTGATACTAGATGATAATCCAATCAGCACATGGTACAGAAAATGTTCAGCAAAATGTTTTTCTCTCTAAGTCATCTAATTAATTTATGAATTAATTAACACTGGCATTGAAGTAAATATCTTACTTATTCCCTCTGATTCCTTCCCTGCGGACTGTGGCAAGGCCCTCATTCACCAAAGACTCAGCAATGTTCTCGCCTGTTGTGTCTGAAATCAGGAGAGAGAAAAAACTCAAGCTGCTGAATTGCATTTTTAGAACAGTGCACGCATACAAACACATTAAAAACGGGGCATTTTACTGTATTCAGTATTACATAAATAAAGAACAAAGGAAATGGACTGTGTTCGTTTCCTTATCCATGACATATGCCGATGGTGTATTTATAGGCGAGTGGACTCACCTTTCCCCAGGTAGACCATGCCGTACTCCCTGCCTGACGCAATCTTGACCTCCACAGTAAAGCACACTTCTTTCCCAATTAGCTTCTTCCTTAGGAATTCTCTGGCTTGAAAAGCCCATGGCTGCAATACAGAAAGGAATATAAATGTATACATCCAACACAGTCAAAAGTTACTGGTAGATTTTGACTCATGAGTAGAAGAATAGTTAAACATAAATTCATTTAATAATAAAATAAGGTAATGAAACAGTATAAATATTAAGATAATGACAACTGGAGGTCCACACTGCAGGTGTGATCTTACTTTTACATCTTTGCAGCAGTAGCTAAATCAAAAATTTACATGTTTATCTCCAACCATAGTTCAACTACTCAAATCTAAAATGAGGAGAGACAATTCCAAAGTCCAACGTCTCCCAGCAATAAAAACAATGTTCACAGCCCAATTAGAGTAACACAGTGTTTTCCGTGGGGCTAATTAGTAAGACCTTGTTACGCCCTTGCCAAACACACACAGGAATAAACAAACAAACACAATGAAACTCACCTCATCGGGGGTGTCCTTGGTGTCGGGCTGGCCCTGAACAGCTCGGCGGGCCATGGTCCCAGCTCGGATGTTGCTGAGATTGATCTGACGCTCTGGGGGAGGACCGCCTCTAGGCTGCCCCCGCACAATTATCGCACAGCCTGACAAGACCTGGAGAGGTGACAATAAAGACCATCAATCGAAGAAGATATCGTTAGCGGTAATTGTGCTGGCAAACGCTTTAATTAGCAAGTGCTGATGAAAGAAATCAGTGACATCTTAAAGTTTGTATTCCCTCAGATAATAAACATTATCTGATCCATTGTGTAAAATACATTTGCATTTATATAGTTACAAGTCTGTCATATAGGCAATGAACAAAGGTCATGGTGGATTGATCTAAAACTAATGTAACATAAACAAGCATAGCATTTATGTATATAAAGAAATCATCAATTTAAGGAGTGAATTAGAGCTCATGTATTAAAACGGAGAAAACAACTTTACACACTTGTTGCTATGGTAACAGTTTGTCATTCGAACACAGAACAAAATCATGCCATCTGATAACGTAGCTAAATACAAAAAGAAGGAGATAACCTACTCTTGGGTTTGACAACCATGGCATTTACACGAATCTGAGCAAACACCTTTTATCTGTGGACTCTCTGGTGTGTCAGCAGGGAGCATCACTGGGGTCTGTTGATCTTAGATGTGCACCAAGATAAACTCTTCCCTCGGTTCACCACAGTGACCCACTAACTGATTCAGATCCTTCCAAGTACAGGCAAAGCAGAAGGGTTGCTATAATTTTAAATACCCAACAGCCATGGAAAAAACAAGCAAAGGAGCACTACTCCGATTTGTGTTTACAAATAGGCCGGGTTCCAGTTGTAATGTACCACATGGCTTTTCCTAAGGCCATGATCACCATGATAAAGGCACAGAGCTGAGTGTACTAAATAAGTTATTTTTGTAAGACTTAATTCTAAATACTATGTGGAAAATAATTGAAATAAGCAAAGAGTTAATTTGATATTAATTTCCAAACTAGTCCTAATAATCTTAGCGCTTTTATTCTGGTGCTCTAGAAGCGCTATAATTATCTCTTTAGAAAAACCACAATTCCTTTGGTAGCAAACCCACAAGAGAGTGCAACCTATTCTACGCACACATCTGTCTCCATGGAGCGCACACCGCCAACCTGTTTACAGCAGTTACCACGGCTCTAAAAACAGCACAGCTTCAAATCACTGTTGTAAAGTTTGCTCTCTGAAGTACAAGCTACTACCAGCCGAGTTTAGGTAAATAAAGATTGAGTTATAGCTGTTGATTCCACTTTCTTATACTGAGACAATCAACGCTTTATTTTGTACAATCAGACTTTAAATATGAACATTAATATTGTGGGAAACAAACAGATCAGACTGTAAATATACTTAGAAAACATAAAAACTGTCAGTTTGCATGGGAAACAAGGCTGCAGTCTCACAGTGGCAGGCAGGGGCACCTTCCACATGTTGAAATATACAACTATACTATGTTATACAAAGCTGTTTTAACAAACTGGAGGATTCATTTATTTATTTTAATGCGTAACTGTCCCCAGGAACAACGGGTTTGGCCAAGGCTAAATAAACGCGGGTGAAGTGAGATGAACGGAGGCTGGTGAAAGGGTGATTATAGGGGGCAACAAGCTGTAGCTACGTGTCAGTTTCCCGTGGTCGGTCATGCCCAGCACACTGAGGAAAGTCTCTGTCTGTGGCTGTGAGAGTCTGAACACAACAAAAATCCCCATCACTGCACAGCTAAAACCTAAATGTATTAATGTCAACAATCGCAGCTTTAATCACTGGTATTTAACCCATAGTTAGCGAAAAGGGACAAAGTTAGTCGTTGCTAGCTTTAACGACTGGCAAATAAGTGTTCGTTTCATGTGATCGATAAGTGAATCCACTGTGTTTCAGCGCCATAAAGACAGGACCACAGACCACAAACTTTGTCCGAACTAACTAAACACATTAAGTACGATAATTAGCTAACCACCGTTAGCTGGGAAACTTAACATCTGTTATCGGTACAGCGAACGAGTAGCTATATGACAGTAGTGTCCACACAGCCTTCCTATTTGAACATGGAAATCTAACCTTTTGACATGTCCTGTTTACGTTTGGTTACTTATAACTGACTACCAAGACAGCAAATACACTGGTTAATATTAGTTGGCTTCTACTCATTTGCAGGCTAGGAAATATACTGGCAGACCAGCTAACCAAGATTAGCCGGCATGCTACCGCAGCTAAATGAGATAAATGCTACTGACAGCTGTCGGCGACGCAACGCCAGCGCTGGTATTCAACATATATTTGTATATTTATCGTTAAAATGGTCCAGTTAGAGTTTTGAGGCAATCGATAGTTAGAATAGCTACCGTTACCCCCTAGCTAACTAAGCTAACTAGCTATACCCTAGACCCAGCGAGTGAGCTAAAATTCTCATGATATGTTTCCTACCATTTTAACAATTCCCCTTTGCAGATGAGCAGTCGGAGCGGCGGCTGTCTGAGCTGGAGCCGAAACGGATGCCATGTCTACCGGTTCGAGGTGCAACGCCGTTAAGGGGTAACCTGGTTAAGGGAGCTAGGACTCTGAGTTGAGTGACTGTTCTACTGAAAGCCAGGAGAAAAAGGGCTGAGCACCGATCAACACACACGTTATACCGGAAACACACTTTGCCATGCGTACACACGCATCAAAAAGTTCCTGGGTCACGGGAGCAGAATGAATGGAAGCGAACGGGGCAGCTTTCCGACCGCGTAGGCCAATTGAATCAAGCACTTCCGGGGCAAGAGGTGTGACACGTCAGCGTAGTGTTAAACCCAGTTTGTGCTGCTTTCACGGTCTGTCGGAAAAGTTTACGTTCGAGCGATCGTGCGACTTTTTATGGCAAAGTGATCATAAAATGAATGAATGAATGACACTAATGTAGCTAATGTAGATATGGGACATCCCAGAAATCTCCAGAGAATTAAAAATACGTCCTTTTCTTTTCAATTTTCAATTGATTTAATTAATAACGGCTTTTAATGAATAAAGGCTTAGAAATAGAAACAGGCCTGGTTACTGTGGTAACACTCTGATAGTTTTCAATGACACTGCCGTTGTCTGCTGTCAGTGTCATATGACAAAAAACTTTTCAATCAAAAAAAATGTTTGATTCTTGATTCTTGATCCTGGGAAGTTCATTAAAGTTTTTAACCCCTGAGCAGCATCTGCTGTTACCATGGTAACATTTTTTTTGCGAAAGCCCTTTAATGATGTTACTGATGTCATCTGTCAAAAATGAAGTGGAAACAGGCAGAAAGGAAGACTAACAGTGATCTCTTACTGTATTCATTAGAGGTCATCAGACCATGTGACGTGCATCAACGTTGTTATTTTACATGTGCTGTTGTGAGTGGCATCTCAGACATGAGCGTGAGTGACCGTGTGAGTGGGCAACAGGGCACTGCTGAAAAGCAACATCCATTCTCTGGGGACTTACAATAAATATTTGCCAAACCCTGGAATGTTTTTCATATATTATTCTCGCTTATGTTCAGACATATTTTCCCAAACGGAGTAACTCATAATAGCTGCGTGTGTGCGAGAGAGAGAAACAGAGACAGATATGGAGGGAGAGAGACTGATTAAAAAGAGAATTACAATTTTCTAAAGGTCCCAAACCTTCCATTGGTGTTTCATATTCTGTAGGTTTACAAAATGTATCGTTACAAATAAGTTTATTACGTTTATTGTTACAAATAACTATTCCACCACCTCTGTCCAGGTATATATATATATATATATATATATATATATATATATATATATATATATAATGCATATAGTGTTTTTTATGCATTTTAGGCCTACAAAAATTGTATGGCATGAGTGGTATGTAAATATGGGGAAATATCGCCCTCTGGGTGTAATATGCATGTGATTGAGGGCTGGAAACTATTTGACTTTCTGTGACAGTATGTTTTAATATCTTTGTTCAAACCAGGCAGTCAGCGATTGTGAGCTGGGTTTTATTTGATTGCCAACAACCACATATCATCCAAGTCATATATTGTGATCATTACTGTATTAAATGGAATAAAAGTTACAAATTTAATAAAAGTTGCAAATTACCACAACACCTCTTGCTTTATTCCTTCCAAGAAAAAAAAAATCCCACTTCAGGAGAAAGGTTGGCATCATCGTATTGCCTAAGGGAAAATGAAAGAAAGGAAATTTACATGTAATGTTATACACAACAAGGTGACAATCAGAACGAGGAAAATACTGACAACATGCTTTTACACTGAACAGTTAAAAATCAGTCAGTTATTCCTTCCAAGAAAAAAAAAATCCCACTTCAGGAGAAAGGTTGGCATCATCGTATTGCCTAAGGGAAAATGAAAGAAAGGAAATTTACATGTAACGTTATACACAACAAGGTGACAATCAGAACGAGGAAAATACTGACAACATGCTTTTACACTGAACAATTAAAAATCAGTCTCACGGTGCAAGGACAATAAAGAGCACCATACTGCACAAGGAATAACAGCATACACATCACATTAAACCTTATAAACAAATATGTATCGAGCTGTATATAATCTAGATCTGCAGGAAAAGTTGTCATTGTTGAAAAAAAAATCAACATGCATGATCATTTGACACAAGCAGCAGGTTCCAAACGTATAAGCACTAACACTGACCTTCAATACTTTGTGTGCAACTGTGTTGTACACAATCTGCAATAGTCAGATATTTTTGTATATAAGCTTGCACACTGCTTGGCTGTTGTGCGTCATAGGGCTTAGAGACGGGTCACTGCATGTTTCTCATGCAAACGGGGCCTTATTATTATAAGTAGTAGTAGTAGTAGTAGTAGTATGAAAACTGTATTTGCTTGCGGATATTTTCTCGCAGCGCGCTGCACAAAGTTGGGGAGGAAAAAAAATCAACAGTTTTTATTTTCGGTTGAACGAGTGGAAAGAATTCAGGTCCCATCCTTTTACGCGTTCCACTAAAGTTTTTAAGTCACATTGGAAATTAAATGGCAGGTTAGGATCGGCGAGTTGTATTTCTGTCCCTGCCCGCTGAGACTGGCACGTGCGGCCACGGCCGGTAAAACTGGTGTAGGAGTTGTGAGACTAAAACTCTCGTCTATATTGACAGAAAGGGGAAAAAAACAAGAAATACAGTAAAATGTAAAACATGATATTTTATTAATAGCCTTGCTGTCTATAGTGGCAGGGAGGAGAGGCTGTCTGGACCAGCGTTGCGCACAGGGCACCTCGGACTGCGCGCTTTGGAGAGGTTTTGGAGCCCTTTTTACGCGGCTGAATTATTCTAATTCTTTACTCTTGAGGACACAATACAGCACGGATACATGGTCTATAGGCACCAGACAAACACACGGGACGAGCAGGTGCAATGGTTACTGATTCTTTGGCGCAAAGTCAGGACTGAAACTTCCGCCCTCTCCTTTGGCGAGCTCAGGTGAACATTTACGCACCACAAATATGTGGCACCGCCTCAACAACACAACGAAAGTACTGTCATCAACCTCATTTGGCGCACACAGGTACGTGCAATAAATGCTATAAATCAATGAGCCACATAAAGAGCCCGGTAGTAAAAGAACAGGCTCGCCTGATTTGTCCTTTGTCTCGGTTGGCAAGGAGATGGTGGTGTCCAAAAATGGCTGCCCTCTATCTGAGCTGGCTGATTGTACACAGAGAGTATTATTGTCCTCTTGCTCGTGGTTAATGTATAATTTGGGCCATATGGCATTTTAAAATGGGGGCCTTTATTTCGGTGGCACTTAGATCCGTGTGGACCCAACTAATGATATTCAATTAGTCATTAAACAGACCAAAGGACGAGTCTTGCGTGGGTTTTCACATGGGCTAATATTTGCTCGTCAAATATTTCCCTTTGAAACGTTTACAGCGCATTTTTATCTGCTGGCTGCCCAGGGAACATCTGTGAGGGTTATTCTAGCCTCCCTCTTATGGATAAACGAGGTCCCCCAATTGGTCACTTCCATGCGCCCATGCACGAGTCTATTTGTTCACGTTCTGCAAGACGATGTAATAAACGCGAGAGCGCGTGATGGATTTATGATTGATCAAAAGCACTTTACCATATGGCCTTCGTCATTGGCACAGATTTCCAAATGTTTGCTTTATGGAAGGAGACCAGAGATCCGTTTTGATCGGTGCCACTTAACCTGGGAAAGGATGCTCGAGTCACGTGACCACAAGTCCCCCCCCCCCCTCACCCCCAGACCCATCCACCCAATTGTGGACACACAATTTTATTTATTTTTTTGTTATTGATGCTGTGTTTACCTTCATCGCAGCATGGACAACATACAGAAAGTTAAAGGACTAGTCCGCCTGTGGGCATCTCCTGCGCAAAGAGACACCAGCCTGACACCCCGACCCTCAACATGACAACATCCGACCTGCTGATTGCAGCAATACACAGACAATTTGGACCCAAGGCACAACAATCAGAACCGAAGAGAGGAAACGTGTTTCCATGACAGCGAGGGGGTTTGCCACAGCAGCTCCCGCGTGTCGTCACTGCAATGATCCGCAGCAGCAAAGTTCAGTCTGAGATGGTGTGATACACAAACAAAACAAGATGATGTCATTAAAAAAAAGTTGCAATTGACATATTTTTCTCGTATTGTGTTTTTGCCTCATGTGCATAATAGGATACCAAAGTAAAAAAAAGTAAAAAATATATATAAATATATGGATGAATGTTTCTGAATCTCTGTCACGTGCAGATTTTGAAAATCAGCGATATTGTATAAAAACAGTCATGAAAATGTACAAACGTATATTATTTTTAAAAATGTATTGATAAATGATATTGAGGTAAAGACTTTGTTCCAGCGTGTAGACAGATCCCAGGTTTAAGCGCGTGATGCGTTCACTTCCAGGCAATGTTGACATTTGTGGCGTCATGTTGCGGTGTGCGGGCCTATAAATGTCAGCCGCAGGGGCGTGAGTCGTCTCATTATCCCTCACCACGAGTGCGTGAGACTGTCTCCCCTCAGGTCATCGCACTTTCCCCGCTGGGAACGTCTTCACATCGGGACTTCTCCCACCAGGAGCTTGGAACCAGTTAGGAAATGTGCGGCACAAACCCCGATCCTCAAACCAAAGGTTCGATTCCATATCAGGTCACCTCACAGTAAGTATGGCTATGTCTCCACGCGCGTGTCATTTCTGTGTGGACTTGTTGTTGTGATAAGGTGGTGGACGTGTGAACCAGCTGGGGGGCATGTTCCTCAACGGCAGACCTCTCCCAGAGGCCAAGAGGAGGATGATGGTGGAGCTGGCCTCAGAGGGCGTCCGGCCCAGTCACATATCCAGGATACTGCGGGTGCGCATCAGCAACACTTCCGTTTCGTGGAATTAAAAACACAACGAGTGTGTGTGTGGTGCTGATCTGCGACCCCGCGTCTCTGCAGGTGTCCAACGGCTGCGTCAGTAAGATCCTGAGCCGCTTCCGACGCACGGGACTCCTGCAGCCCAAAGCCACCGGGGGCAGCCGGCCTCGGCTCCTCACCCCCGCCGTCATCTCCACCATCATCCGGTGCAAAAGGGAAAACCCGTCTATTTTCGCTTGGGAAATCCGAAAGCAGCTGGCAGCGGCGCGGTTATGCAAAGTGTCCAAAGTGCCCAGCGTAAGTGGGTTAGACCTGAATTTATTGTCATGTCACGTGACTGGAAATGTCATCACGTTCATATGTCGAATAATATGCCCTGCAAGGTGTCGTCTATAAACCGGATTCTGAGAAAGATCCATCTGGACCACGGGGCCACGTGCATGGAGATGAATGCGCACGTCAGACCTGAACAGGGTGAGTGAGGGTCTCTGGATACACACAGACACACACACTCCAACTCCTGACTGACTACAAAGAACTACAACCACAAGTACACATGTTCATGCATCAACATCATTATCCGATAAAACCTTGTTTGATTCCTGAGATTTATTGAACTGGGCCTGTTGATTTTCCACATAAACACACTTCCCAGTTTGGTCGCATTAATCAACAGACAGAGGAAATCCAAGCTGATGTCATGTCTGCTGTATTCATATGTGTGTGTGTGTGTGCGTTTGTCCCATATGCAGATTTTGATTCTTTGATTCAAGAGGACCTGAAAGACCACAAACCTAAAGGCGTCCAGCACCGGAACCGAACCACCTTCACCCCAGAGCAGAGCAGAGCCCTTGAGCAAGGTGACTTTTCAACCTTCCATGCACGACTCAACACAAGACTGCATCCAAGGAGCATTCACATGTACACATTCCTCTCCATCTCCCAAATCAGAGTTTTCTCACAGCCAGTACGCAGATATGTACATGAGAGAGAAACTGTCCGACACCATCAAACTTCCCGAGGACGTCATCAAGGTAGACTTAAAAATATACTGTATGGTCATCATGGAAAGATCTACACAGAATCCTGATGCCGCATGTCTCTCAAAGGTCTGGTTCTCCAACAGACGGGCCAAGTGGCGGAGAGAAACCAAACAGCGGAGTGGCACACAGAGTAAGTGTGTCTATGTTTACTTCAATAATATGGATGATACTATTATTCTCAATAATCTGACAAAAGTTGTTTTTCCGAAATAGACTCCAAAGAGCAAACCGGTTTTGTTCCCATGAATCCAACAGGGTTAAACAGCTTCACCTCTCAGCAGGTACAGGAGCAAGACGCCCACTTACACAACAATATAACACCAACGTCATCTGTAACGTAGTTTCTTGCAGATGACCAAGTGGTATGTGTTTGTGTTGGTTTCAAGGCAACAGCAGTCACAGGCGCTTCCTCTTCATATAATAACCCAGGCACCCGGAAAATGCAGAACGGCTGCTTTTCCTCAACAGAAACAGGTAAAATGTTATTTATCAATTAAGCATGATCAGTTGTCTCTGTAGTGTTTGATTGTCCCGATGCTACAACAGTTTTAACACTGGCTGATTTGTGTTGAGGTAAACAAATACAGCACAAACTATTTTCATCCCTTCGATTTGATGTGCAGGTATAAGAAATTCCGGACGTCTGACTTCCATCCCAGTGCCACCTTCGTTTTTCCATCAATCGAATAACACAGTGATCCAGAACATACACATGGCTTCAGTGGCTCTGCACCCAGACAGATTCAACTTCCCCGCAGACACAAGGACCTGTCTCCCTTTGGTAGCAGAGACAGTGAGAGCGGAGTGTCCCCTGACTCACACCTGGAATCATCAGGGAATTCCTCTCACCTGGAGCCAATTTCCAACTGATCATCAGAGACCTCTGTTCACCCAGCAGCCCTGGGACTCAATGTGTCAACCAATCCTTCCAGCAGAGGGCAACAAATGACTAACATTTCACTATTGTCTCGAGGACACTCATTTCCCCCCCAAATGCACTGAAAATGTTTCTGAAACTTTAAGATGCCGTTAATGAGGAGAAGTTCACGTTTTCTTATTTTAATCAAACAGTCAAAGTGATTTTTCTAACTGTCCCGCTGCACTCGCCTGTAGATAACGAAGCTGACTGACAGTGAGTGCTGGTTCCATTGAAGTGGACGTCCAGTAGTTAACGTGGGATTGAACCCAATAAACACAGGTTCTGCCCGAAAGAGTGCAAACTTCTCTTTGATGAAGAAGAACGATCTGTGGATACGTGAACATAACTGTGAGCGTATCTGCTACACTTTGATTATGACATAAATCATGGCGCCACGGCTCATTGAAGTAACCACTACAACAATATATGGATGTAATGTCTTTTATAGTCCTGGGCTTGCTGTTTGTTTGAATGTAGAGGGTGGTTCAGGCGCCGCTCCAAGATTTCTTTCCAGGGATGGCCAGTGGGAAAATCTATAAAAGCCGAGCTTCAGAAAGTTCTAACATGATCCGATATCTGCTCCGCTCCCTATCAGCTTTTATGACTGCAGCAGGACAGAGGCATTGGATTCCTTCATGTCCCTTTACTGCAGCCAGGAGACGGTTAAGACTCAGAGTTTTTTTGATAATTGGTCACCGGGGGGAACGCTGGGATCAGAAGGCAAACAGCTTGGTCAGCAGTCTGGAAGTGGCCTTCTGGCAAAATGACCTGCTGGAATATAACTCCGTGAGGCCAGATAGGCAAATTGCACCTCCACATGTGTGTTATACTACATTTCACAGGCAAATCATTGTTGTTTTTTTTCTTTCATTCACCATTCACTTACTTCCCAGATTAGGGTTTTTACGTTGCAGCATCATGTGATCTGCGATCATCTATTGTAAACAAGAGTTTCCTCTATAAGAGAAAGTCCATGTCTCACTGGGGCAACTTGTCATGTTGGTATGAGCTTTAGGGAGTCACACAAAAAAGAAAATGATGTTCCCCCTCTCGACATTGTTTCATAACTACGCATAAGTGCTTTTTCGAAAATATCCAGATCATGTAAAACAGACTTGTTATGCAAAATGTTGTTTTTTTACTTACTGATCTGGGAACCACGGGACTAAACCAGCTCCACTGCAGCAGTAAAACAATGCTTTAAGACTTAGGCTTCGGTATTAGGATTTAATCGTTACATTTAGAGCAGTATAACGGCAACAGCTGTGTTTTGTTTTTTTTTTTACCTCATGAGAACTTTGACTTTTGGCTCTCATGAAAAATGTGCTGATAATATTATGTACTTTACTGAAGTAGTATTGTACATACATTATCTATCTATCTATCTATCTATCTATCTATCTATCTATCTATCTATCTATCTATCTATCTATCTATCTATCTATCTATAAAAATGACAGAAAACAGGTTTTACCAGAAAAAGAGATTTGACACAACCATAAATACTACGTTTGGAGCATTAAGTATTTCTTATCACATATTGAGCAAGGGAAAGTATGAGTTTTTTTTTACTTTCTTTTATTGTTTTTAGACAATGTTATTATTTATCTTCTTCCGTGGCTTTATGGATGACATCTGCTGCTGTCAGCCACTTCAGAATATTTCTCATGAATTACAAACTGCAGTCTTGAATGATATAGTACCGAGTAAACAGATTGTGGTGTTTCGCTGTTATATTCCTGACAACACGAGGGAAAACACCAAGAGAAAGGAAAGGAGGTTTAGAAATGCGACAAAATATGATGTCAAGTCGTTTATTAAAATAGGAATAATACAAAGTGTATAAAACTCCGGAAAAGGCCGTAAGATATAAAACAACTCACTAACACAAAATAGCAGCTATTATATTAAAAGTTTACATTATACAGACATATAAACAGAATGATCATGGAATAAAAATACTCAAGTAGGCGATATTCACAAAAATTACAAATAGTAGTTTACAGACTGCACGAGGCTATTTACATTAAGGTACATTAAGAAATTACTTAAATTAACAATTACAACTCCATAAGAGCACGGTAATCAAAAAGGGCGAATTAAACACTGTCATATCATCTGCCACATAATTAAGACTCGTTTGCATACAGACTTTCTTCTTGGCTGTAACATGTGCAAGGCTATTGGAGGATTTCTGGATCTGGTTAATGTATGCATGGGTTTTTCCATGTGATTTTCACAACAGTCAACCTGGGCTGAGAAAAAAAATGTGATGCTTGAAGACTCCGGTAAACAGCCGCAAAACAGACAACACACCTAAAATCTACTGTAAACAGAGAACCTGGCTGCAGACTGTGGAGATTCTGTTCAGAAAGTGCCGATTTGACTTTAAACAAACATCAGTCTTTGTAAAAGACAAGTGGTCATTTACTTCATAAAAAGTGGCCAATACTGAGGTATGATTTTATTGCAAATGTAGTGGTTTGTTTCTTATCGTTTCTTATTTAGAATACATTTTCGACCTTTGAAATTTCTTCTCATTTAAAAAAAAAACAAATTTGTAAAAACCAAAAAAAAAGCTTTTTTTACATCTTTGAAAGTTTCGATTTTCTTTGTTTGTTTGTTTGTGTGTGTGTGTCTATGCATGTACAGGTGATTTGTTTGTGTCAAACCTATAACCAGTTACCATAACTATAACCAGCTACCAGTCTTCTTTTTTAAATATTAAACATAATCAGACGCAGGAAGAAGCCAATCTGACATTCTTACGTGAACTGAAAATATTCCAGATCTATAAGACCCATAAAATCTTACAGCATGGCAGGAACTTGCTCAATAAATCTGCGCTTATGTACATAAGGAGTCACTTACCATGAAATAAAAAAAATATATATAAAATATCCTACTGACCACACACAGCCCGCCAGGGGCCACAGTTCCCTCCAAACTGGAGACCAAATAACCATGTTGTATTTGGCATGGCTCTTCTCTCTCATGCTTCAAATATTAGCACAAGATCTGGAGCAGTTTGCTCAGTCCGACTTAGACCCTCTCACAGGGAAACTAACACTTACAACTAACTGGGGAAAAGGTAGTCCAGCTACTGCGCACAATTAGCACTCAGTGATTTGCCAAAGCTGCTGCCGGTAGCGGTTCAAGCAACAACAGTGTATTCTATACACGTCACGAAAGGCCTATATCTACACCGAACCTATACAGGTTTGATTTTACATTTTTTGATTCTTACTAAATCGTTTTTTATGCTGCATATCTGTATTATTATTTATTAGGTATCCAAATATTTGGTTTATTTGTTGACGTTGTGGAACGCAATTTCTTGTCCATCCACATCACTTGGTGTTGGAGGTAAAATAAAAAAATAAACGTTTTGCAGTCCAGCTCAATACTTCGCAAAAAAAGAAAGAAAAGAAATCCCAGTCTCAGGGGGGCGTGTCCAACATGGATCTGGGTCCATATTCAAGTATATTCCAGGAGATAATACTGAATCACAGGTGTCATTCTCACGTCAAAGTACAATTAGTTCGCCGTCCATGTGCCCAAGACTTTGGTTGTGAAAATATTATCAAGGCTAACAATGTGCCTATGGAAGAACGCACGATATTTCTCTTTATTGTATCCAGTCTTCAATCACTAGTCTCCGTTGTCTTCATAAAAAAAATGATGAGCTCAGCAACAAAATCCCAGAGTGTCCACTTTCCATCATGTCTTCCCCTGTGGTCCCTGCTGGAGAGGTCCTGAAATGCTATGTCCCAAAGTCGGCCCCTCTTTTTGCAGGCTGTGGTACAGTCCTCTATAGAGCCGACTGTGACGCCGCGATATTTTAGTTCCTCTCCAAATTCGGGTAAAGTTTGAACACTTTGTATATCCACTCTGAGTAGAACGCCACATTGACAAAGAGCGCGGGCCGTGACGACGCACACTTTGTCCTCTGGATGCTCACCCCGACGATGACTTTGCGCTCGTGCTCCTGGCAGACCAACGGGCCACCATTATCTTTCTGCAAAAAAAGTGTCAAGAGTGAAACATCAGAGACACATTACGCCAATTACGATGATGCTAAACCAAACCAAAGCTTTAAAAAAAAGAAAAACAGCTTTATTCCATAAACTAGAAAGCGTTTGTTCTGTTGATCGACGACTTCCGCTTCATGATATAGAGACATTGATCCTTACATCACATACACCTTCTCCTCTCGTGCCGCCGGCACATATCCTCCTTTCGCCGGCGTCCCCTTTGATTTGTGAGCACATGTCGTTGTTAACCATGGGCATGGTTACGCTGTTCAGTGCCTCGTCGTGTCCTGTGTCTGAACAGAGAACACACAAACCACTGAGTGCTTACCACGACATATGTTGGGTTGTTGCTGAAATACTGGATAGAAAAGAATGTGGCATTGCATATTGGTGAAAGCGGGCAGTACTTTTGGTTTCCCCCCAGCCGTACATGGTGCAGTTGGTGCCTTCGGCGATGTGACAGTCTTTTACTGGAAGATGAACAGTGGAGGCGCCCTCAGACACAGGAGCAGGACTGCAGCAATCATAAGAATCAACCAGTGATAGTCAATACATGCAATCTGAGCAAAAAAGGTTTGGATCAATTCACTAAATGTACACAGAAGAATGGAAAATCTAGTTTGCGATTGTTTTGTACGAACGGTAACTGTAAACTTCTGGTGTTTTCGTGCCATGTTGTTTTCTGCTTTTAAATCTTTTCAGATTTAGAAAAATCAAGACCTGTTCTCCAACACAGAGGACATAATATAGAAATACGTTTTAACATTAGTTTTTTGTGTTGTTTTGTGCCCCATCAGGCAATTTATATCAGCAAAAACAATCAGGCTTTGAAGCTGACAAGGATGACAACAGACCTTTCGTGCATTTGAAGTTTTCCAAAGCACATGTTCAGCCCTAAAATAGGACCTTAAAAAGCAGCGGACACCTTGTTTGGATGAGAACTTACTCGGCTAGTTTCAGCATGACTAGGTTGGACCCTTCAGGGCCGCAGATCAGGCGAGAGATACGTAGTCTCGGATGTCTTGAGGACTCGTTGAGGTGGCGTAGACCAACCTGGACGCTGTAATCCCGGAGATCTGGAACACTGACCACCACAAGGACCAGCGTCAGATAGAAACCTACAACTGCGACTTATAGTAATCAGTTCTAAACTATTCACAATAGTGATAGGCCGTAAATACTGGTCGGGATAGATACTTATGTAGACACTTATTATATAACCCTGTATATACTGGCCACAGGAATTTAATTCACTTCTGGTTAGAAGCAGTCAGCATTTCATTGCTTTATACCTGTGACATGTGCAATGACAATAATGTTGAATCTGATCTAAATGAATCTATTTAAAAAATCTAAATAAAAAAACAAATTTATATTATATTATATTATATTATATTATATTATATTATATTATATTATATTATATTATACAACGAGCAAAAGTCTCAGGAGACTGAAGACTGCTGATCTGCACCATATGTAATACCTGCAGTGCTATGCATTAGTACGTGGCGACAGGAAGGTTTTCATTAAAGCCACTGCTGCAGATGACAGAGATACTGTAAGTACTGTAAATAAGTGGCTCTGACAACTGCAGAAGTTAAACAGATCAGACGTCCGAACTGTTTCGTTCCATATCTCAGGTCAGTAAACGGGATCCAGCCTGTATCCTCGCTGAGAGATACGCGATACGACAGAGTAAATGGACTACATTAACGCAATAAGGATCAGAAGATATATCAGATGGTGATTACCAGGAAGTGAAGCACTGTTGGTCCGTCAAAACCCAATCTTCTCTGATCAACGAGCCACCGCACAAATGAAGCCTCCTGAGGAAATTCCACAAGACAGGAAAAATTATTCATGACGTGAGTAAAAAAGTTCTACGAATAATAAAGTTGGTTCGGAAAATATAAAACTTACTCTCTTTGGATGCTTACAACCCAGCTGCCATCCATTCCTCGAACTTGATGTCCTCCAACTATTCTGGTGTTTATATGCACGAAGCATGAGATCTTGGGTCCAGTTTGAGCTAAATAAGTGGACATTTTTAATACATTATAGTAGATGTACAGATTATTTACATATTGGTGGCAGAAGATATGTTAGAATTACAAAGGGCGATGATACAATTGGATTTTATCGGTTACGCAAACGGCGGCAGAAGGCAGAAAAATCTGTAAGTGCAGAATAATATGAAAAATTTGAAATAAAAATATGTTTAAAAAAAACGATACGTACTGCTAGGATGAGGAGCCACAGGACCTGATTCACCTGACAGAAGTAAAGAAAAACACCAGTGTAAGATGAGAGCCAACAGTAGTGGAAATAATTCAGACCTCTGACCATAAATTGACACAAAAAGCATAAAACCTCAGATCTAAAAAAAAAAAAATATTGCCTCACTTTGTCAAGACTTAATCTGAACCACTGTTGGAGGCAATATGATTTGGCAACGGCAGTGAACAACAAAAAAAAAATCCCTTCACGGAAGACATGCTTTGCATTACGTCAATTATGGCCCAGCCATTCAAAAGAGGCTCTTCAACGTAGGCCGATTGAAACCAGCCATCTTCACAAATAAAAGGATGGGAGCACGGACCTGCATCTGTTTGCTGTTTGAGCACCAGGCATCTTCTGCCAATTGGACCAGGCCACGGCTAATACATTACGTAAGCCATCAGCACAGCTTCATAAAATAAAAATCATGACACTGTAGTCGGGTTTCGATAGAATCCGAAAAGCTACATCACTTGTTTTTGCTTCCTTGTGCACCGATGACGTCGCTTTTTATTTACTGAGAGTACACGCTTTTTCGCAAGCGTTTAACACAGTCTGACAGGCTCATGCTAAATCCATTTATTTTTATTTACCAGTGTCCACAGAAATTCGCGCAGCCTAATCCAGCGAGTGGCATTGCTTAACTTCTTCATTCGCTCGACTCCTGGAGCTGATCAAGGCTCGCATTGATCTAAATCTTTTGCACAATGCAAATAAAATTAAACACGAGGAAACCTTACTTTTCTGGCACTTTAAAGGCAGATGAAATAAAGGAATAGCCTCAACAAATGCAATTTGTTATTCTTCAAGTTCCTGTTCATGTTTACAGGCTCGGTTAATACGCAGCAGGCGGGCGACATGTCTTAATTTGTGAGGACATGAAACACAAACTCTTAGATGTTTGGAGACTGAACCAAAACAGGAGTCTAGAAAGACACACACACACACACACACACACACACACACACACACACACACACACACTGTAAGAATTTAACCCAAATCAACATTTTATGCTGCACTAAGGTTTTGACCGCTACCAGACATTTTCACAGCAGAAAATCTTTTTTTTTGTTTTCAATCAGTGAAAAATGCTTCCCATATTTGTCCTGAATGATTGAAGTTTGGGAACTTCATTTACATTTTTGACGACTGCTTGGTGAGAAGATCGATACCAGCCTCATGTCTGTGTGGTGAAAATGAAGCCAGTGCAACTCTCTGTCTCCCCGGTAGCATATTTACATACAACCATACATAAATCCATATTACATACGTATACAAACAGCAAACAGAGCAGCAGCCACTTTCTAATCCAACAAACACCATTTTCCTTTAAAGTACCGTCAAACAGTCAGCTAACGTTTATGACTGGCGTAATAATACAAGGTTTCAAGCCACTTACAGTGCCTCAGTTTGCAGTAGTCCCAGGCTAGGCGGTTATTTGGGTTGGTGTAGCACCAGGGGCCGTGTTTGTCCCGGTCTGGGTTCCGGCAGTAGTTCTTCTCCAGCCCTACGTTTGATACCGTAGAGTGAGAGTCCCCACTGTGAAAACACACACACACACACACAAATGTTCATGTACCATTTGTTATCTTTTTTATGTCTTGCACACAGGTGCATCAGCTGTGACGCCGTCGCCCGAGTCCTGCTAAGATTTATCCACACGCACTGAGCATGTGCTTATGTGGGAGTTGCACTCATTTACATATACAGACTTTAAGTGGTCGTGGTAAATGTCTGGCAGGTCTGACTGGGGCGTTCCTATGGTGCAATGAATCCTTCGTGTTCCTGCCCGTGAGTCCGTAGACGGAAACGCACTTTTGTGAAGAGTGCTCCTGGGAGTATGAAAGTATGCACTCGAAGCATTCCGCAGGGCTCAGACCAGTAGGAGCCACATCCTCAGTGGAACCAACTCACATTTAACCGTGTCCTTTTTGCAGCTTTCCGCAAAAATCGAAAGGAATCCTTCAAGATATCCCTGGAAAGCGTCAGGAGAGTAAACATGACGCAAAGCAGCGGACAACAATTTGTCAGGAGGTGAAGATAATTCCACTTCCCAGGAGAATGTTAAACAAGCTGTGGCTCTCAGCAGTTTTCCCTGGGATGACCCTTCACCTTGAGCAGGACAGACTCGCTGGCTGCAGTCTACACGCAAGGGAGCTGATTGGCTTTGATCTACTTTTCCTCAGAAAGCACTTCCTGGGGTCAGGGGTCAGCTCTGGAACATGTCCGTCTGTCTGTGCCGTTTTGGCTTTTAAAATTCCGATAAATTAAGTAATTCCAACAGCCCGACTTCAGCGTGAAGCAACAACCCTGTAGTGGGCAACCTCTCCATCGGGATGGGTCACTGTGAGAACACCCCAGGGCTTCCTCTCGTCAGTTAGATGAATAATAATTGGACCTCGTATTGACCCCAGAGGAACCCCCGATTTCCTCTCACTGTTTGTTTTCACTGCTTAGCTTGATTCATATATAAAGGGATTTTCACATGCCAGTGGGAGCTGTGTTGTCAACAAACACTCAGCAACTGAGCTGTAAAGAATGTCAGCCTCTCTAGGAAACATCTCCAGCATGTCCGGCTTGGCTGGGACTCAAGAAAATGCATATGCAGAATAGACGGGCTCGTTACCTGTTTATGTGATGTGACCAGTCGGCACAGGGAATCCCCGAGCGAGTTATGGATAAAGTGCCCCGGTAGGTCTCCCCGTTGCCTTCATAACACTCTGAGGAAAAAACAGCATCAAGTTATTTTAGACCACCTTGCTAAACATTCCCCAGAGTGCATTGAATAATGGAGCCAAGCAGTTTTCTCAAACACCTAAATGTGAGAGTGGGCAAACGCACAAAAAAGCATGTACAAGAAAGCGAAGGCGGGATTCGGGTGTACGCTTGTCCTTGTGGTTTGGATTATTTTAATGTCGAGGGCCCCTGTGTAACTGGTGGTTCTCAAATGTAATAGAAAGTTTAAACTGTAAAACGTCTTTTCTTAAACAGAATCACAGGAGGCCCCCGAACGTAACTGACTGGCCCGCTTGGTGACATGTGTGGTCTTTTGAAATAGAAAGCAGAGAAATATGGGATATGACAGCAAGCACTATTGACAAAGTCTGGTGTTTTGATCTTCCATGAACTGGAATTCATTGGGCAGTCTGCTGCCAAGTGGTCCGGTCCTCTGGGAGGAATACAGAAAGTGTCTGCGTAATGCGCTCAGCGAAAACATCACATGTCTTTATGAGCACCTGCAGTCTGCACTTCAGCCACACTACTGAAGAACTGACTCACGTAGTAGTAATTAATGTGAATGCGGAAAGCATTCACATTAAGAAACTGATCCTCACTTGTCTGTCATTGTGCCTTCAAATACTTAATTCAAGGGTTAAACAAAAATGCCAGCTGCTACATAAGGAATAATTTGTTTCAATTACAGTTGTACACTTCAATTACAGTTGTTAAACTGATTATAATAATGCTAATGCTAACGTTAGCTCGCGCTAACATAAGCAATGCCTGTGACACATTTTACACTGTAATTTATAATTCTGCTGATTATAATAGCTTTGGTAGCTTGCACTAGCTCACACTAGCATTTGGGACATCTCTGGTACAGTTTGCATTGCAATTTATACTTCTGCTGATTATTACAACTTAGCTAGCTTCTGCTAGCTTGTGCTAGCATTAGGGACATCTGTGATAGAGTGTGCACTGTAATTTACCATTCAGTTGATTATGACAACTTAGCTATCTTGCGCTACATCGCGCTAGCATTACGGACATCTCTGATACAGTTTGCACTGTAATTTATTTATCATTCAGTTGATTATAAAAACTTAGCTAACTTGCGGTAGCTCGCACTAGCATTAGGGACGTCTCTGCTATAGTTTGCACTGTAATTCATCATTCTGTTGTTTATAACAACGTAGCTAGCTTGCCCTAGATCGCGTTAGCATTAGGGACATCTCTTATACAGTTTGCACTGTAATTTAACATTCTGTTGATGGTAATAACTTGGCTAGCCCGCGCTAGCTCACGTTAGCATTAGCAATGCCTGTGACACATTTTCCATATACTGTACTTAATTCAAGGGTTAAACAAAAATGTCAGCTGCTACATAAGGAATAATTTGTTTCAATTACAGTTGTACACTTCAATTACAGTTGTTAAACTGCCTCCTGTAGCATCAATACTATACAGAAAATAGCAGAAGCAGGAATTTTAAAAAAAATCCATGTTGTTCAGTAATTTACCTATTTTCTGATTGGCTTCAGCGTCACACCTGGGGATGTGGGTGCAATTGGCTATCTTCTGATTAGGGTCTGTAGTGAAGCACCATGGGTAATCTGCGCCGTTCGGGTTACGGCAGTAGTTTTCCCGCAGATCTCTGTAACAAACACACAAACTACAATTTAAATGAGGCTGCTGATGACTCTTTTCTTTTCTTTTTTTTTACAAGTTCGAGTCGATCCAACCTATCAGGGGCCATGAAAAACACATGACTCACTTGCATCTGTAGTTCAGAGGAAGGAACGAGTGGCTATGGGGGAACTGGGAGTCCCAGCGCTGACACGCCACTCCCTCTGGAGTCACATTCATGGTGCCTCTGTAATCTGTGCCCTTACCCTGGACACAGGACGTGGTGACGTTGACCTCCGTGACCTCGCTGGAGTCTGACGCTGGTGGAGAGAGAGAAAGGACACGGAAACCGTGGGTTTGTGAGTGTGGGCATGAGAAAAAGGGCAAGTACAAATTGGATTGAAAGCAGGAAGGAGGGAGGGAGAAAAGTAGGCAGATATTAATCCCCTGAAGAATGTGTCATGTTTAACCTAGAGACAGATGATCAAAAACAGTAGCTCTCCCCTTCCTCCGTTCTACTGCGATAAGAAACTTGATGTGTATTCCACATTCTTGCACGAAGGGACATCCACAACAATACAGAGTTATATAGTCGTTTGCTGCCACTCAATCTCACAGGTTGTTGAATTTCATACATTTACCTTGCGATTAAACATCAAAATTCTGTTTCTGGACTTTTCTTTTTTATTATTATTATTATTGCAGCCCATCCAAAGATATCACATCCATCCTTGTCTGACTGTGGCAACTTTATCCATCAGGAAACTATTCCAAACATGTTCAGATGGAATTCTGCTTTTCGGCGGAGCAGGAATGGCAGAACGTAGGGAGCGAGTTCTCCCCTCCAGATTTCTGTCTCTGTTTCTTTAGCCTTTGACAAATGGGACGAGGGAAGACGGAGGAGGAGGGCGAATGTTTTGAGGCAGAAACGAGAAGGCGGGTGGAAAAGAGGGATTCTTTGGCTTGATGTAATGCATGCCAGTGTCTGTGTGCACTGCGTCGTACAGGTCAGTGGTTTTTATCTTTCTGAGGGAAGGCATTGAGGGAAACACACATCTGGACAAATGCAGATCCTCCGCCCAGGCTGTAAATCATAACATGTTCTGTAAAGTGCATGTGTGTATGTGTCTGACAAAGGGAGATGCTGTGTGTTTGTCGGTGTGCAAATTCCCCAAAGGTGTAACCTCTTTTTTTTTTGGACATCCTCTCTCTCTCTTTTTCCTCTCTCCTGTCTTTTCCCTTTCCTCTCTTCTACTCCAACCTACTCTGAACCTCTATCTCGAGCAAATCTTACATGAGCAAATGATTACTTTTTTACTTACTTAGATTTGTACGTTAATCAATCAAAAAAAAATCCCACTATATATATATATATATATATATATATATATATATATGAAATGTCGACACCACTAAAAGGACTATTAGACCTCCCAGTAGCTATGTAGGACATCTCAGTATAGTAGCCTCTATTGTATTCCTTTACTTTATGACCCCTTGTCATCTGTGAGTGGTCTCAGTAAAACACGTCCTGCTGTCTGAAGTCCTACTATCCCATTTACAAACAACACATTTACTGTCCCTCCTTGAGATTGAGGGATTTGAATCCAAGCACCACATGAAACACCGGGCAAACAAAAGCCTGATGAGCCTCAGAAGGGGACAGGGGGAACTATTTTTCTCAGCTGCCCACAAGAGCTTCGAAACCACTGAAGTCCTGTATACAATAAACCCCATGGTGAACTCGAACCACTTGTTGGTAGTATTAAACCGCCAAACACTAAGCAGGGGATCTTAAACGCTTTGACTCTGTGATACAGTGTTATGGTGTTGTTTACCACAGCGTTGTTTACTAGCAACAAAAAAAAAGAAATAAAAAAGAAATAAATCACTTTATCTGTAATGTAGTCTTTTGCTGGTTTGTTGAAGACCCAAGATTAAAAAATACAAAGTGCATAGGTGCATACCACACACAGCAATGTTGCAGTACTCCCATGGAGTTTTGGGATCCAGTGTGTAGCACCAGGGACGGAGTCGATTGTCCGGGTTACGGCAGTAGTTGTCTTTTAAACCTTTGCCACGATACCTGAGAGAGGAAACAGGGAGGACAAGAGAAATGAGGAGTAAGTCATAACAGCCGGTGAGGTCTACCTCCCCCGTCTATTAGCAACAGATATTAGAGCATCTGTCATTGGTCTATGTGGGTGTTGTCTGTGAGAAATAATAGTACATGGGTAACAGCTTTGCAGCTCACTTTTTGGGGTGGAAACTGTGTCTGTGAGGCCTTGGAGAGTCCCACCGCTGGCACTCCTTTCCACTCTCTGTGTGATCCATTTTACCCCGGTAATCCTCCCCGTTACACGTCATACACACTTCTGTCAACACAGCCACAAGATTTATCAAGAACTTCATTTTCTAGGGGCGCAAGTCACGACATGTAGAGAGATAAACTTTGATCGACTGCTCAAGCACGCTTCAGAGTCCAGAAGGCCTTACCCTCCGAACACTGCGGTACACCACACTCCTCGGCTCGTACGTTGGGATCTGTGGTGTAGCACCACGGACCGACAGGATCGTTGTTGGGATTTCGACAGAAGTTCTCCCTGAGGTCTTGTGTTGGGTATCTATCAGGATAAAACCTACAAGGGAGAAGACAAACTTCACTGAAAGTGTTAACTGATACTGTGAGCTGTATAAATAGATTTCAGGGAGTACTTGCACATTTGGCTGCTCCGGTAACATATACAGTGTTGTACCTGCCTCCTGGTGCGCTCAGTAGCAAAGCAAATAAACTATCCCATTAAGATGTAGGTCTAATCCTAAATCACAGAAGCACCTACAATGTGACCAGGTTACAGTTTAAATCCCTGAGTGACCAATAATAGCAATCATATGCAAAGTAAGTCATCAGTATGCTTTTCCTTCTCAGGTTTGCACAGCCAGACTCCGTCACAGTCAGACTCCGTCACAGCACAGTGACCGCTAACAACACAGAACAATGCTACGAACCACTTGGAGCAGCCCAGGCAGGTCATTTACTGGCAGCTTTTGAACACGTTTAAACCTAATCCCTCGCTGTCAACCGCTGCGTAATAACAGCGTGAACAAACGACTGGAAGACCGCAAGAAAAAGAACCTGGCTACACCAGACATATGGGATGCAACAACTGGGAGAGGCAAGGGATCTTGTACTAAATGGACAGTGCATGAAATTCGTCTCCTGTCAGGACAGGATGATGAAATGCTGACATGTCAGCGCCCTCTGAGCCATGTCGACAACATTCCTGCTCTCATCCGGAAAAGCCAGACAGGGAATTTGGGAAATACGGGGAAAGGACGAGATATGAGTGAAGTGAGCAGAATGAATGGAGCAAGCAAAATAAAACATGACCTGATTGTTTAACTGATGATGCAAAAAGAATTTAAAAAAAGATGTGCGGGGAAAGAAAAAGACAAGGAAAAAGAACCAGAGCTCATTCTTCATTCAGCAGCCTGTCTGAAATCTCTACCCCTGGCAATGACTCTTTTCCTGGGAGTTTGCTCTGCTCTCCCCTATGTGCCCTGGGGTTTATGCAAGACATAAACACAAATGCACAATATCATTCAACACACAAGTGGATGATAACTTATACATCTAACTTGGCCAATGAAAGAGAGAGAAAGACAAAAAGGAGACAGAGAGGAAGGCTCTTCTAACCACACTGTAATTCGTACAAGTGTCAACGTATAACAAGGTTAAGTCTAACGCTGACATTTCACTTATGCATTTAACTAAAACAAAACACTTGTTTCCCTCTGAAGCAGTACCCTGCCAAGTGCCAAAACGCACATCTGTTCTGTGTAACGCAAACTTTCATTTATTTCTTTCACACTACAATATCCCTAATATATTAATGGAATCACAAGGCTCCTCACATCACACAGGAAGGCTGCATCTGGTGAGAGTCCGTAAAAGGCCGTGGCATGGGAACAAGTTAACCATAATGATGTTGTGCTAACAGATGTTGGCCAGTTCTTCATCTCCGTGCCAAAGTCTTTTCCCACTGGAGGGCCGGCAGACACTATGCACACATGCTTTGCTCCCTGCATATTGACTAGATCTTGGATATCACTGAGGATGAAATCTAGACCTGAAGTAACTGCGGCAACAGCACCCGGTGGCGGTGGAGCAAACACGGTCATGCTTCAGCACTGCAGCATCCAAAGCAGTAAAGATACCAGAGATAAAAGGACTCGATGAGGAAATAAATGACAGGCGATTATCACTCGAGTTCTTATAGCATAAGCTGCTGTGGTTTACACCTGTCAAGTGGTTATTTTTACAATTTATCTCCTACCACACCTTTAAATTAGCACAATGCAGTTATTGCACTGCACGGTTTGAAGTCTTTCCACTAAGCTGATGTGAACATATACAATGCAGACATGAGAACTATTCTCATCCAACCTTCGGCAAGAAGCTTTTTCTTTTTTCTCCAAACGTCTGCGGTGTCCAACCCAAGCCACAGGGGTGGGTTTCTGTAGCTAAGCACACTAACAGACCTCCCAGTGGAAGTGTGCAGAATAATAAATGAATGCCTCCGTGGGAATAAATAAATGAATGTTATCTAGTATTATGAATATGATTACTATGTTCCATTCCTTTCTGCATGTGTGGCTCGACATCAGTACACTCTAGTTTTAGCGTCCTTTAAACACTATTATGTAGACAACAGGTGGATGTCCCATTCCTCGGAGGGCTCCTACTGGGAAATCAGCCCTGTCCCATGGTGATTGGTCAAGCATGAAAATAACAGTTACCTGAAACTCAAACGGTGTGTGGTTCATTATGGTGGTAATTCTCACACAGCGGGGGGCCGTCCCAGGTTAGGTGACCCCACGGTAAAGCTCCCTTTGACCCCATGAAAGTTAAAAGTTGTTGACAAGCCAGGGGGATGTTGTCAGCCGCAACATACGCCATCGAGGACTCAGTCTGAAGCCGCAAGTCAAATAAACAAGGATTGAAACAATAAACCGAGACTTCTAAAGGGAATAGCTGCTTCAGGCGAGGGGGTGCGGGGGTTGTGACCGACACAATACTGAAATGTGTTATAATTGTGAGAGATTGTTGAACTCGGTTTGTCTGAGGCTTTCTGAGCTCAGCTGGACAACAGACAGAACATTACTTCAGTCCATAAATCTTTGTTTTTTTTTTCTCCTTCTTTTGTTCGACCTCCCCACTGCATTTCTTCAAAACCGTTATTACACTGTCTCTTGCCCTCCACACCCCCACCGTCCACCCACCACCCCCTACCCCTCACCCCAAAGGCCCCACTGCAGTTAAAATATCTCGTAACTAATGAGCAACACTAACGAGATGCTGGCACACAACCGTCCTCGCGAAGCCACTGATCTGTGCCTGTCTTGGAGTAGTGAAAAATAATTTTTAAAAAATCTTGATAACCTTAAATGTCATAAAAAAAACAGCCTCATTGTGGAGAACGTCCCTGCATGTGTTGAAAGAAATCTGACTTAACTCTGGATAAACGTTCAGCTGCCTCAGAGCCTCCACCTTCCCTTAACCCCCGAGGTGCAAGGGGATGACTTGAACATCGGTAAATCAGCTGCCGGGGCCTGGTCTATGTCAGACACAGAGAAATAAAGAAGGAGCATCCAGGAAGGAAGTGGAGGCCTGAGGATTTGAGATGCTGGCTTTGATGGGTCCACAAACAGAGTCGGGGGAAATGAATAATTAACACCTCCTCCCTAAAAACCACTCCAGGCGTGACAACGAGCAATGAACCACACGCTCGGCGTGACTAGCGATGTTTGTAACCACTATGGTTTTTCAACAACCCTACATACAAACTCAACTTTTGTTGACTGTCTTAGTCGGAGGGGAGAGGACTTACGTGTGCTCATTGATGCTATTATCTGACCAAGCTTGGCAAGTGATGTTTGACTTTGTCCAAGACCTCCTCCCTCTGTAGTCCTTGATGCCGGTGATACACTCCCTTATGTAATCTGAGGAAAGGCATAAAAAGCATTTGAAAACATCCATTCATGTTTTGACTTTGAGACACGATGTCCTTGTGTACTCCTTGTTTGCCAATTTATACAACCTTCTACAAATTAAAAGTTGATACACTCTCGCGGCCTTGACCACCTGGATTGCATTTTCCCTTGTATGGTCAATAAACATTTTTTTCCAGCTTGTATTTCAGTGCGTCCCATCTTGTGTGTTCTTCCAAGAAGACAACTCCCCGAAGTTCATTAAATGTCACTGGGGGAATTTACGTAAATTTTGCAGTGAAATCTAAAGTGCTAGATTCCACATCCTGCGCTTCGGAAAGCCTTTGCACTCCGACTGTAAACAATGAATTTTTTTTTGTTTACACTCCACTCAAGTCCGCGGCATGTTTATGCATGCGACTAACCTCACCGCAGTGATTAAGCAGCCAGGGCTGACGGGGATTGGTTGATTATTATTGTGTCAACAGAAACACCAAAGACTTCAGAAATCAAGAAGCACAACCTGCAATCAGAGTTCACCCGAGTAAATCCCTCTCCACACCTGAAAGTTCTCATGAGAAAAACAACAGACTCACCTTTTTTTTCATACAGAGTGAAGTTGAAATTGGCCTCCTTCTTCACGCCGGGCGTGAAACGGTCGAAGGGAAGCAAGTGGCATTTCCTGTTGTGCCTTTGAAAGTTGAAGGCCCTGTCGAAAACACACGGGAAATAGTTGAGAAATGGCCCCGATAAACAAGATAATCGGCGAAAATATGTAAATACTTTGTCCGTGAGGGAGAAGGGGTGGAGTGAGAGGAGCGCGGCTGTCAAGGGAAACGTGCTGGCTGTCAGGGACAGAGGGAGAATACGTCTCTCACCTGCAGGTGAAGTTCTTCTTCACCTTCCTGCACTTCCGGGCGCAGTGTTCCTGTGACCGGCTGTTTCGCACCAGAGGTGCCTGGGAACAGTCTGCGCAAACCAGCATGTGGTGATCAGTCTTCTCATACCTCTGTAGTGAGTGGTGACGGCCCCTTCTACAACAACCTAAGAAGAACACAGCGTAAGAACATTACATGTTTAGGTTCAGCCAGTAGATTCACATTCAAAGGAGACAATGACCATACGTTCAGATTAGCATGAACATTCACTTTACTTTTTCTTGTTTGTAAACATGGCAACAACTAATCTGAAAGATCGAATCAGCAGAACAGGATCTGTGGCCGAGTGTAAACAACCCTGACTCGATGGATATAAAGCATGACCGTTAATATACAGTACCCTTTCTTCTTCTAGTCTGTCCATATCTAGACTGTCAGCTGTCAGGCAAAAGACCAAAAAAACAGAGAAGCAGCCATGTGGAATATGTTTGTCTCCTCTTCAATGACAAATTTTCATCACAAATACTGAAAAAACAAACGGCAGAGCCAAATGTTTCTCTGCTGATGTCGTGCCGCAGAGGCATAAGTGGAACTTGTCAAAGAAATAAGAATATTTTCCCTATATCTCCCCGAGATTCGATTATTGGAACAACAACACTGCCGTCTTTTGGGGTTTTTGGGTTTTGTTTTTTTTTTGGCCTCGAGAATGTTAAGGAAAAATGAAACAAGTTCGCTGTCACACACAGCGAAGTTGGTGGCCTGATAAAAGCATCCTTCAGCTGCAGTTTGCTTCCTGACGACTGTTTGCTGGCATTTTCAAATCCGCCCATCTGAATCATGCCGAAACACCATTGTGCAACACATTAAAACCCTCTCAAACCTCTGACAGCTCGCAGGAGAACTTTTCTTCAGATCCTGCGTCAGCTGTGCAGACCACATGGAGGTAGCCGACGGCTCTATGTAGCAGGAAAACTATGAAGTGTGTGCAGGATTAAAGCATAGCTCGGAATACCCACTCCCCCAGCACTCATGTTTCAAACCAGGTTAGCTGCCAGAGAAATGGAGCCTTAACTGTGAAGACGTCCAACAGGACAAAATAACATCCATCCAAAAGGTGGATAGACTTTGGTGCAGCATTTCTCAGCATGTTTCATATTTAACTGCGTCCAGAACGAGACGAAACCGTTTTACTAGACTGTGGTGCCCACTGCAACGACTTGCTTATGGGAATCTGGAACAGCCATGAGATGTCGTATATGAATCACTGCTGTTTAACGACCACGACATTTATTATCTTCCTTTTCATCCTGAGCAACGAGGGTGACGCTTTGTTTTTAGTCAACAGAAGAAGAATGCAGTCAGTCTCCCAGGGAAAGTGTGTTGTTTCCACGAGCTATTGCGAGTTTTATGTATAGTCCCTGAGCTATTGGCATCCAATGCATATTTGAAAAAAGTACACAGCAAGGTGTGGAACAATGCAAAACTGTCAAGATGAAAAACGACACATTATAAGTCTTTTGTTGTTTTCTTTGTGGGCCGTTGTCGAGGAGCATTCCTTTGGAACGGGTTACATCAAAAGAGGATTAGATCGTGGCACAGTGAATTGTATCAAAGATCCGAATGGGTTCAAAAGCAGGACAAAACCATATTTTTAACCTAAATCCACCGTCACGCAAATCATTCATTTTACCTACTGCAAAAAGTTAAAAGCCCATCCTTCATCCGAATGGAGCTCCAGGACGGATGCTGTTTCCAACGGCCACAGCGAGATCTTTACGCGCACAACATGCTTACTTACAATAGTTTTCCGTTTATAACAGGGGACAAGTGTGAAATAAATCACACTGGGAAATCTCATGCTACTGAGTTACAGCAACATGCCGCCGTGCCAAGATCCGACACAAGACGTTGTGTGTGCACTTAGGATACTGTAAACTTTAGAGCGTTTAGAGGCTTCTCGTGGTTGAAAATGGTTTTTTGGGGAGGATGTGTTATTAATGTTTGGGCTTGACTGGACCACATCTGGCACTCATCACAGTGTTGTTCCAGCCCTGATGTCTGGCCAGGCTGCTCAATTAGATTTCACTTAGTCCTCTTCCTCTCCTTGCAGTCAGACTGCTGCTATCTCCAAATCCCAAACAGTTCGCTGGGGCTGGAGATCTCGATAAAAGGTGGCTCGGCTCGCCAGTGCGGGAGAGGAGAGGTGAGGTTTAATGAAAGCTGGCGACAACAGCGGAACTCGACTTTTCGGTTTCGCACGAAAATGTCTCAAAAACGTCAATAATCGACATTGGGATCCTCCACAGACAGATCCACTCAAAAGAAAGTGTCGGCTGGATCAGTGTTTCAGCCACAAACTGTCAAAGCAAAAATAATATATATATATATATTTATAAAACCACAACGTTTATTAGTTTTAATGGAGGGGAGGTTGTATTTTATGTCAGAAGACGAAGATAGCATGGTAAGTTGTGGTTGTGTCTGCAAATTAGGGAAATAGGACATCTGCTGCAGAGGTGCAAAATGTGGAGCTGGGTCCAGCCAGATGTTACCCCCCCTCCGCATCCCTTTACCACACACACACACACACACACACACACACACACACACACACACACACACTTTTCTATCTCTCCTCCGGGACAAACGCACGCATGCCACAGTTCAGGCGGGTTTTACTTTCCCCAGCTCCAGAGAGGCTGGGTCAGAGGTCAGGGTCGGCACCCCCTGGAGGTGGTAACTATGGATCCAGTGCTTTAACTCGGTGACATGTCAGCGGGGTGCGGGACCTGAGCCTGGCCGCTCTGCGGCCACCAGACGGCCCGCGCTCCATTAAAAGACGCATCCCACTGCGCCTGTTTGCGCCCCGCGTGCGCCACCGCGCACTCTGCGTTCTCCAACACACGCAACAGGGGTGACTGTAACTGAAATGACCATGACCTGTATAAAAAAAAAGGTTTAAGGAGAATAAAAGCAATAAGGTCAGCAGATGTACTTCGAACCAGGCGCTTTGGCACGAGCTCGAACCTTTAGGCTGCTGATTGTACAGATGGAAAATATGTCCCAAGTGTGCGCACTACACACGTGAATGCATTCAGTGCGCCGTCTGCGTGACGAGTGTGGCAACGCGCCGCGATGTGCGGGGGAATCGCCCCGAGCACGTTTGTTTTCATAATTAATCATCAGACGCACATCAAACGCGGCGCCGAGGCGCGCGCGCGCGCAGGTCGGAACACGTCGTCAAGTTCACACAGTGCCACTCGCAATTAAAAGCTCATTATGTATTATTATTAAGTACGTGATTGCATCAAATTGCGGAGGCTCCTCGTTTTGTTCTTAACTGTTTCAAAGCGGGTTGGAAGTCTATTTAAAGACGAGAGAACAGGGGCGGCCATTCCTGACGCGCACTCGTCTTGTTATTCCAGTCTATCATTTGTTTGAGTGTGTGTGTGTGCGCTTTGTAGCGTAAACAATATGCAGTAATAAAGCTAAAAATGTTTTTTTTTTAATTGCTACATGAGAATAATATCAACAAACATCAAGTACAGGTTGAGCTGCGTGCGTCCTACCTGTGTCCAGCATGGTGACCATTACGCACAGCAGCGCGTGGTAAATCCATACATGTGTCCTCATGGTTCCAGGACCGGTGAGCAGGTTAGAGTCCGGGTGGAGTGACGGGACAGAGTGCGTGTGTCTGGGTGAAGTCCTGAGTGTCTGATGACCGGCGCCTTCCTCACTGTGATGCCACTTTCCCAAGAAACCGCTCGTCCTCGGTTCAACCCCCCCTTTTTTTTAAACACCAGCTCTCTCTGTCAGCGTCTCTCCTCACTCCCGTCGAGCCCTGCGAATTAAAACCAGGCCACTTCCGGTTATTAGTTTTACCAAAATAAAATCGGATGACACTAAGCGTTGCGGTTTGTGTCTCTAAACCCGCAAAAGGCGCAATTATAGCATTAACTAAACCTACAATTTAGAAATACTACAAAATACTTTATTTTGCTGCAGTACAACATTTTTTAAAAGTTGTCTATTAATACACAAATAAAAGTCTACCTTTTTTTTTTACTAAAAGCTACAAAGCGCAGTTGTTTCAATAAAGAAGCCACATTTTAACATTACACTTTAATTTACCCTCTTCTTTACAAAGCCAAACTTGTAACAGGTCTATTTCACAGTGAGCCATTACTGGGAGTGCAACAGTTTGGTTGCACTCCACCCAGTAATCAAGGCATTTCAGCATATTTCTATAACGTGGGCTCAAGTAAGATCACGTTCATCAAGAATAAGACTCACTCAGCCAGAATAAGCCACAAAATAAGAGTTCGCTTGTTCTATAAGTCCCCCGCTCTCGATATGTATACATACAGTAATATAATCAAACGTAAGATGTTCTAGATGTTAGAACTAACAGTTATATTGCATTCTTGTATTAAAAAAGGTCTACCTGTGGCTTTTATATTTTATACAATATGTGGTGCTACAGCAATTTTTCGTTTACAGGAGGTTAACCAGACATGGCAGTGGGAATGAAGTCGTGGTGGCAGCAGTGGTGTCGCATTACCTTCACTGGACTGTGGTGGTCATCAGGCTACATCCTCTTTGGCTCAGCGGAGGAGGCAGATGGGATTTTGTGCAGCGTGCGCCAACGAGCACTTGGAGCAAAGTTGTGATTGCGTCCTCAGTGGATTAGCCAGTTGCAAAAGACCTAATACAGGTCCAGACACAGTGCAGAGACATAAATCATAACCAGAAAAAAAGCTGAAAATAGTCTTTGAATTGACCTAAAGTAAAATGCTGAAACTACACTACATCCTGACGACACTGAGGTCTGGCCAGCTGGACCTGCTGACACAGAGAGGCCCTGGGTTTGAATAGATTCAGGCACTTCAGGAAAGAGTTAGAATTTGCTCAGTCTCTGGTATGCAGCCACTGTCCGTGACTAATACACTTAACAATGCGACGAATCAGAAGACTGTAAGGTACAAACCTAATTATGTGATGAGCTGCTCCGCCTCATAATGAGACAGCATCTTTCTTTGGACAATAGAAAAAAAACGTTGGGGTCATACTGTATGTTCTCATGCAAGTCAAGTCATGACAAAAATGAAAACTATTAATCAGGGCCTGAGGCCATATTTGTCCTGTTATTTGAAAAGTCCCCGCGAGAGGAGCAAGTACGAGGTCGAGAACAGTGCCAACGGTCTTTTTATGGTTTATTCCAACAAACCTGGCACAGCTTCTGTATGGAACTATTATTCATGGAGGCTGTTGGTTGGGGCAAACTACAGGTTGCAATAACTTTTTATACTTTATTACAGGCATATCAGAGTAATTACAGGAGTTTAAAAGTACCATAAAGGCCAAAAAGGTCACTATAAAGACAATGTTAAGCACCGCAAACAAAGTATACATTCCTATAGGGACGTTAAAACACTTGAGGAGTGTGTGTGCGTTTCGGAGGGGCAGCTGGAAGTGATCCAATTTAGGTACCAGCGCACGGGTCTTTTGTTGGGCCCTAACCCTTATTTGACAGGAAATCCACACTTCAGCCGTTAACGGGCGGCGGATTTAAAGCCCTCCTGAGAGAGCAGCAGCAGGGGGAAAGAAATGGCTTGAGGTAAATGCCAGACACCCAACTCTCTCTCATTAGGACGTGTGGAGGTCATTTCGTTTTTCTTTGGTCCCTTTACCTCCCTTTGGTCTGCGTGAGTATGTGTATGTGTGTGTGCCCAGGAAAGTACCAGCAGGTGTACCTCTGTGTGTGTGTGTGTGAGCTCAGGGGGCCGCAAACAGCAACGACTCTTGGCCTTGGCAGCAGGCATGCCGCTTTACTGTGCACCGTGCACACATCACAGCCGCAACGTCAATCAGCGTCAGCGAAAAGAAGAAATCCAGACGCTCAGAAAATCTGTCTCGAGGTGAATTATCGTCAATTGGTACCTTTTGAACTGCAGCTAGCTCCGTCCCAAGTGCATCGCAAGCCTCAGGTAAATAAGTTATGTTTGACAGCTGATTATGCATTAGGGGAGAAGATGTTGGAAGTGGGATTGCTCTTTCAAAACAGACCAAAGCAATGGGAGTATTAACTTCCATGATTTATGTTTTCACTCAAACCCTCAGGCCTATCGTTGCGGATTCCAAGATGTCAGTCATTCTGTGGCATTGTTAATTACAACATGGGAAGTTATGGTCGCGCTGTGATGTAAAAGACCGGTGAGCAGTTCTATTTAAATAGAAGCTTAAGACGTAATCAGCGTGACTGACATCAATTTCACAACTGCCAGTAATACGAGGGGCCAGTTTCTGCGGAGCCTAATCACAAGCTACATCCAATCAGATAACAAAGTCGATTCCAGATGATTATGGCTTAATTTGCCATCAGCCATAACAACGTCCAGCAGTCAGGCGTCTGTCATTCATGACAGACGCCTTGTTTTGTTTTTGTTGACTGACAAAAGGAGGTTAAACACACTCCGTTCACGCTTTTGTTGGTTGCTGTCAACAGGTGGTTCAATTCAAGAACTAGCTCACGTCTTCTTTCTGAGAACCTAGACCATATAATATATCGATCCTGGCTGGCAACTACTGAGCTGTCAAGTTTGATGATTGAAAGAGGAAGACTCTGTCCTTGGCACATAGCTTGGAAACGTCCACAATATCTATTTGTGGCCGTTTTCTTTTGTGTTTCACTTTGCTTTCATCTTTTGTTCTCTCTTTCTTCGTGCCCACAAAAACACACGCCTACTTTAATGGCTTGCTGAGCCATGCTCAGAAAGGTGTGGACAGGCAAAGTGAGGAGGAGTGGAGAAGAGGGTAATTTTCATCATCATCAGGGAGACCTGGGAAGAAGGCGCGTTCCTGAAGCTGTCATCTCCCAAGGCCAGAAGCTGTCAGCGCTTGGAGAATGCAGCCTTATTGGAGATAGATTTGTTTTTCGCAGACAGTTGATGTGCTCATCCAGCTGGCATAAATCAGAGACATTATGTACAGTTAAAGCTACTTCAAAGGGCCAAACCCACAATCTTCCGACAACCACTGTAGGAAATGCAATTAGTTCTTAGTGGTAATGAAAGGTTTAGTGCCTGCATACACCTTTCGTAACAATAAACGTTTAATCAACAGGTTATCTACTAGTCAATTACTTGCATTCTTTTGCTCTCTCTTATCTCCTTTGTCTCGCTGGGTAGTGCATATCTTCACTCTATCTCTGTGGCTGTAAAATATTTAACACACTTACTTGGAACCACTCTGACAGGGTCCAGGTGTCCACTCATTGACCCGGGGCATCATCACTAACAGCTCTGACCATCTACTGGATTTTACTCCAAGCCCTCTAATTACTTTACACACCAGCTGCCCAGCAAGCACCCCCCCATGCCTGCTCCCATCCATTCCTGCACATGAAGGAGGCTAATCACCAGTGTGATCTCCCCCTTTTCACCTCTAACCCCTCCGACACTAGAATAACAACCTCCATACCAGCCCCCGAACCCCTCAGCGCTACCCCCCCAAAAATTAGGCGGGTGCTTTTTCGCCTGCAGATGACAGATGAGGGGTCGAAGGTTGTCAGACCCCCTTGCTAGTTTCTCCTGGTGCCCACCGTGGGATGAAACGAGGGGACGTCATTGCCTATGGGAGTGACAAGGAAAAGGTTTACCAGCAGCAGACATATTGACATAGACAAACTGGTGTCAGGAAACTGGGCACAGGAGCACATAGAATCGTGGAGTTGGGGTGGGCTGCAGATGGAAAGTAAAAATCTGTTGGATTGACTTCAGAGATATTCAATGTGAGAGGATGAAACTCGATGAAAGGAAGAGGGAAAAAAAGACTTTGAGGAAGACACGGCTTCACCTGAGGAGAAAAGGCAGCAATTATACTCAGAAGGACAAGACTTTGATATCGAGTACATGGAGAGAGATTGTCCAAAAAACATAATGAGTGGATTAAAGGATTACACGAGGGAAGGGGAAGCAAATGATAAAGAAAACAAAAAGGGTAAAAGAGCGAGACCAATAAGGCCGCACTTGCTGTGCTGAGACGCTGCAGCGAGCCTTTTTTCCTCCGCTGCAATAAAAGCAGAGCTGCAGTCCAATGAATCAAGGCGTCGGGGGCTTTCCTCTCTCTGTTGTGTGTTATGTCCACTGCTAATGGCCAGCAGATGTGAAGGTATTTCACAAGTGTGGCTTTGGAAAACATTCCCGCACATAAATCCAATTAGGCCGGACCCTGCACACGAGCTAGCTATCGAGCGGGCGAGTGCACTCAGGACCGCCCAAAGGCTCCAAAGACCGGTTGACTTAAATAATCACATTTTTCGCAGCAGGTAGAAGAAGGTGTAGACTTAAACAGCGGTTAAAGACTTTCTGAGCTTAAGTAAACTAATGTTCTAATTCAGGATTTCGGGTTGTTTGGGTTTGTCTGGGTTTGATGTCAAGGTAGGTGATCGGACTTGACAGCAGTGTCTGCTGTCGGGATTTTCTTTATACAGGTGGTCTACAAACTCACTTACATCATACTCAAGGGGGGATCAATAAGAATACATAATCGTAACAATAGTTTTGTAAGCAGATTTGGACAACAGGACTTCACACCAAGCCAAGGTTGTATCATCGAGTGGAACCGCTCCATCTCTGCAGATCAAACGGAGATCAAATTAAATAATGATTTTAGATTAAATAACCATGCATGAACACTTTGCCAAGTTTGACAAAGGTCTGACACAACCATTTTTCCTCAGGGAGTCAGGCAATGAAAGAAAGAAAAACATCACACTCCCAGAGTCAGTACTATCTGTTCCTGATAGCACAAAGCCTTGTGCTGGACGAGCTGCCAGAAACATTTGGGTTTATACCTGAGCTTTTCAATAAAGACTTCATTTTACGAGGGTGAGATAAATGGCTTCTAGGGCGTCTGGTTTCAACCGGTTATTGAAATCATGTAAATGATAATTGTAACATGTTTACCATTAAGGTGTTAAATTGCAAAGTTGGCACGCAGATCCCGCTTCATTGTGGTCTGGGATAAACAGGATTTGCAGGGGGCAGGAAACATTTAAAGTTGTTAGCCAGACATCAAAACAGGTACTTCTTAGAGAGTGGAGGTACAACCTGTACTTTTGAGCCAGAAGTCAGAAAACCTCACTTGTAACCAGACTTGAAGTGGTTAACAGGGAAACATGGTGAGATTACCGGTGTTTCTGGCTAATTGTTGGGTCACAACTAATGGAGGCAAACCCTTTTATTAAATAGACAATGACACGACACCATTTCACCTAACCACGTTTCCCTTCATGTAGATGACATGTAATTACTATATAACCAGGCCAGAGAGGTAATGTGAGTGGTTTACAAACAGAAATCTTATGACCTGATAAACGTACAGAAGAAACACAAGAAATGTGCGGAGATGAGATGAGATAGTTCACATAGCGTTCGTGATATTACAGGAAATACTTTGTTAAAGGCAAAAAAAAGGGCCCATTGTGACTCTGCTTCTGTGTGAGTCTCTCAATGAATGTTTCAGGAATATAATTTAATTTAGAATGAATATGTCTAAAATTAGCCAGTCACATGTCCAGAGCTGGAATTAAATCAACCGATGTCTCGGCTCTGCACATTCCCAGAATAAAACGTGCAAGATCGTGCACGAACTTTTCTTGTATTATCTTTCTGACACACTTAATTAAACACACAAAACGGAGAAATTAAAAAAAAAGTTTAGACATGACAAGTTTAGACATGACAAGGTTCGACGGCAGCGTCATAAAAGAGAAAATTTTTGTCCACATCTGTGCTTGACCACGGCCAATAAACAGTTTGTTTAAAAAACGGCAAGCCGACTAAAGTTCACGTGACCCGCGCACTAACAACATCTCTGCAATTACAGCAGTGCATGCGATCTGACCTGGAGCCAGTGCTCGGCCGTCGCTGCAGCCAACTGAGTCTGGATCATGAGCTATTGTTTCGAGTGTGGCAGCTGCTGCATGTTTGTCTGGCACCTCATTCCCGGCTAACTGGCTGCACGTGTGCGAGGACAAGTCCAGATACACCGCTCGGGTTTTGTGCGGCCCGCACACATATGCGGGCGTAAACGCACACCTCGCCACACGCCACAGACAGACACACACACAAACTCACTAATCCCCCCTGGCTTTACTGGCACAGCGGGAGTGCAGTGGTCTTGTGTGGCTTTATTAACTGGGGTGGGGCAGGGAGAGGTGAGATGGTAGAGGGAGGGGGTGGGAGTGGGGGGGGGGCAGAGAAGGGGGGTTGAGGGTGGGGAGTCCCACCAGGTGCTAATAGATTTCCTACAGCTTTGAAACGTTCGCTTGTGCGGGTCCCCTGGAACGGAGTCAGGTTTCATCTGTGGCAAATTACCCGGACCGAGGTTTGACCTCCCTGCAACATACAGCCCAGACACACGCCGGCGACACACAATCTGACACACACACACTCACCAAGCTGGGCCAGTCGTACGCCCACACCTACACGCATCGCCGGTGGCAACATATTCCTTTTAATATTCTTATCTAATTTGATGGTTGTGTGTCTCAGCAGCTGACCTGGCCGCTTCCAAAGTTACACGTTTAGCTGACAGTTCTGTTTGAGTCACACGAACATCAGCTGGCTGCTTCAACTGATCCGAGCATCCTGAAGCTAAACCACCAGAGAAAAGGGGTTGTCACTTAATTGCATGTGCAGACATCAGGTTTGCATCGGGACCTGTGGTCCCTGAACCAAAGAGACGGATCAACCTCTGCACATGAGCCTGGCTCTAACTGGAGGTAACAGAAAGCTGCCCCGGGTACAAACACTGACCGTCTCTCTGGTGACAACAGAAATAATCAGGCTTTTTAGAGACGCCTGGTCAAACGGAGGCAGCTGTTTTCTCCGGAACGACAACAAATTAAATGCATTTCCACCCCAAAAAACACAAACAGATTTTTTTTAAAAAGTTTCGTATCATGTTCTGACACTGGAGCTAATCTTCACCTTTTCCATCGAACTCCCAGTGAACGCACAAAGCAAATGCGCAAAAAAAAACAACCCAAAATGTGTCACACACGTCCACTGAACTAATTAGGAATTAACGCACATTTGCACTCACTCAGCTTTTGATTATCCCTGGTAAGATCTGGCCTGCGTCACACACACCCACACACACACGCACACACACTAACCCTTTCATAGACTTGCCGCACTTGCCTGTTTGCATACTTGTGATTTTTCCTTTACTGCATGTGCGTGTGTGTGTGGGTGGAGCATGCACACTCATGTACAATCAAACATACACGTGTCGATGCCAGGATTTACAAGTTTGTTTAAATGTGTTGTGGCCATCTTTTTGCATGCACACAAGTGTGTGTGTGTGGGCCCTGGAGAATGTGCACATCTGCATATTGCCGCAGTTGTGTGATCCAGCTGTAGATGCAGCAACACTAAATGGGAGCTAGCGTGTCAATGTGTCTTTATGCGTGTGCCAGACACTGGCTCTTAATCACTGTGTTGTTATTACACGGAGTCGAAAATGCTGACTCGCCGTCCCGATCAGACACCTGGGGCTGGCAGGACAGGAAACAACTCACTCTACCAGAATAAAACCCACCCCACCTGACAATATACCATATCCCATTCACTGATCTATGTGATTTGTGTCTGTGACTCATCGTAAACGATAGTCTAGCTGTTCGTGATTCACGCCGCATCACCGCTTTGTTTTTTGCGGCTTACTCTTATCAGAACAACAAAGATCATTTCCTGTCGAGTCGGCTCAAATCACTGCTCTTCATAGTCATATGTTGATTCTTTTTTTAAAAATCATCATTCAGAGCTACTAACGTTTGTTCCCCTTTTTCCTTGTTTCCTGTTTCTGGCACCATGGTTTAAAGATGCAGTTTTTGACAGCCTGTTCCTTTTTTTATTTTCACGTCTGCGAATCTAAGCGCTCCTCTGTTTTCTCTGCCTCTCCGCTCTCCCCTGAGATAAGGTCCACTCATATTTCCAGTCAAGGACAGCTGATACAGAACCGTGGGTTGATGCCGGTGATTCAAAAACCACATCAAACCTCTGGTACTGGTCACTGCGTGCCCCGTCCAGGGAGCCGGCGTCCCACATCTGCCCGGGGTAGTTTTCTGTTTTCCCGATATACAGCCGGGGCCTCCGCTGCAGCCTCACTTTCTCTGCGGCCAAAAACATGAAAGGAACATGAAAAGCCAGTGCTCCCAGACTGCAGCAATTACAACCAAGTGAGTGCACAAATGACCAGCAGATGAGTCACAAAGTACAACAGAGCTCCCAACAGGGCTCTGGAGCGGAGCGGACACAGCGGAACAGGTGGAGGAGATTTGAAATTTGAAAAAAAAAAACAAAACAAGCCTTTGAATCTTACTGACGAAATGCGAAAAAGCTCTTGTTTACTTGGTTCAGGTCACTAAGACCTTGTTTGTACTTTCTGCAAATCTTTTTCAGAAAGGTTTCTATCATGGCGGCAGAGCTATGAAATGACGCCAACCTCCGCCAGGCACGACACTTCTGTTTAAAATAAAAACCCCAGCGTTTGTTCCAATCCCGATTTGAGATCCCACAGTTCCTTTACGTTTCCAGCAGACATGTCTGTCCACCTCCTAGCTGCTGTGCACACACACACACGCACAAAGTTGACACATTCATCCAGTGACACTATTTATAATAGTCTGTGTGTGTGTGTGTGTGTGTGTGGTCCCCAGACGACCGAGCGAGTTCACTCGCAGGGAACCTCAGACCAGACTGTCATTTTGAGGCTTTGCCGGACAGAACCTGGATTTTAGAAGAACTCATGACAAAAATGAATCAATACGTTGTATTATTAACCGACTGAGCTTCAGTTTTCCATTGTGGGTTTTCAAACACGCTGGATTGTCATAACAGCCGAGGCGGTTCTTTTTCTCCTGACATGTTCCTAAATCAACCCAGAGTAGGTTTGATAAACGTCTTTCTGAAAAAAAAAAAAACATACACCATTAATCCCACAACTAGTGTTCGAACTGCAGGTGGAAAAACCACAGTGCATGACTCGGTTTGTTCCAAACATCTACAGCGCTGCAGAGATAGCAGCTAATCTCAAGAGTTGAATAGTGGTCGCCTACAGTAAGTGGCTTATCAGAGTCTTGAGGTGATTTCACGTCCGTGGCCTGACTCCAGGAAGAAGCAGCGACAGACGTCACAGTGAGTGGTTTTGCCATAACCAGATGGATTTTGTTTGTTGTCCAGAAACAACAGGCTACCTGGAGCTGCTTACCGTCTGTAACTGTGATATATTTTCCTACAGAATAACATCAGGAGTTGCACGCAGGCGACCGCTGACCCTCAGGGCACAAACCTTCTAAATAAGAGAGGCAGAGTGGAAAAAAAAAACATAAAAAAACCCCAAAAAACCCAACGGGGAAGCACAAGATCCCATAAACATGTCAATCACGCCTCACTGAAACGAGAATCCCCTGAGCTTCGCAAGCATCACAAGACATTTATTACATCAGCAGTGATTGGGTTTTGTTCCCGAGCCAAAAGAAACACCTTTATGAAGTGTTTGAAATTCAAATGAAGGGGTACGAACGTCATTTGGGACCGGGGTGATTACAGGGAAGTCAAAGGCAAACCTTCAAAAATATTATGCAAAATATGCTCGCGAACACCAAAACCTCAGCAACGTCTCGGTGGTCTTAACCCGTGCTCTTTGTCGTCAGCTGAAGCTGACAGTTACACAGTTTTTGTTTTTTCCCCCCAACCACATCCCATAAAGTTGTTCTTTCTGCCCAACAAGCATGTGCCTACTGGACATGTTGTTGCTAGGCATCTTGGCGAAAACCAAACTTTCTTGTCAGCGGTCAGTCGGGGTTCGTTTGTGGGCATGGTGCAGGTTTGTGTGTGTGTGTGTGTGTGTGTGTGTGGGGCGGGGGGGTCTTCTCAGACCACTTCCACAGAACTGAACAGAAGAACGGAGAAGCCATATCTTATTAATCTAGCATAGTAAAGAATGCAAGCGTAAGCGTCAGCTGAAAAGGAGGAGGCCTTGCAGAGCAGTGTACCCACACATATATATATATACTGTATGTGTATATCCTCTAGTTACGACGGTCACGAGTTACGTTGTTTTCGTGGTTACAACACATCTTCCATGAACTTCCTTGGTTCGGCTTAAGCGGTTTGCCCCGTAAATATGTACAGACTTCGCACGGGAACTAGTTGGTGAGCGCTCTCTCTGTCTCTCAGCGCGCCTGCCGGCTCTCCAGCACCTCCACAGCACAGCTAGGCTACTCTGCCTTGTGTTTACTTATGTGAAATGGGGGGGCGGCAGCCGGTAAGGAGATGCACACGGACACAGATGCGTTCGGGATCGTGGCGATACCGTAGGTTTATTCACAACACAGGGTCTACATGGTTGATATCAGAAATCTAAAGGAAAATTCTCATTACACTCGTGATATCAACCCCTACGGTGACAAAAGGCAATTCACCACAGTAAACTCTTATTGTAGGGTGGTGTTATAGCAGAAATCTAAAGGAAAATTCTCATTACACTCGTGATATCAACCCCTACGGTGACAAAAGGCAATTCACCACAGTAAACTCTTATTGTAGGGTGGTGTTATAGCGACATCTAGTGGGACACAATGGCACAATGAATGTATGTTCCGACTTGCGTCAAAATTCGGTTGCGACACATTCTCAGGAACGGATCTCCGTCGTAACTCGAGGACCCCCTGTATATGAATTGGTGAACTGCAGCGTGGGACTACTCCCTATCAGGCATGCGGGATCCAATTTAATAAAGCACATAAAGGTTCATTCTGGTGCACAAACAACATGTGACACCATCTCCACAGTCTTTGGAAACTTCTTTTGGACAAACAAATCTGCCGGTGTAATGAGAGGACTGTTAATACTTAGAAATGTAATTACTTACATAATAAACTTCTCATATTCACTCCCGAGGTCGTTCGCTTATGGGCCGTGAGGGCAGATACGGATCAGTGGCAGGGGGACACAAGCCCGGAGACGAACGATAACAATCACAAACACAACAGGAGTGACCTCTTTGAGTAAACCAACTGGGTCCTCCTGTTGCCAGACGCAAAATCCAGAACCGCTGGCAGGAAATCCACAGTGTGCTGTTGACATCGCAACTCATCCATGACAGACAAGGAATAACACTTTTAGAGAGGAAGAGCTCGGGGGTGGGGGGGGGGGGGGGGGGGGGGGGGGAGTTGGGTCCAAGAAAGACTGGGTGCTGTCACCGGAAAACTGCTTTTGTTTTGTTTTTTTAAAGCATGATAATAAATCTGTCACACAATATTCACTCAAGGAATAAGACTGAATTGAAATTTAGATCATGTGTGGTTTGGTTAAAAAAAACCCAAACATGTTGTAAATAAAAGAAATTGCAATTTTGATTTGAATTTAGTCACAAGAATCCTAAAATGCCAGTTTCCCAAATTTTGGTTCGCTGTTGTAATAGTTTCTGCCACTAGGTCTGCAAAATATGCATTTCACATTATCCGTCTCCGTATAGTCATTCACCAGCTGTACTACCAAAACGTATATACTGTATATATATATATATATATATGAAAAAATAAATATTAACAGCATCATAATTGGTCCCACTTTAAATGTTCCCAAGCACCTGTCCCAAAGGATTTCATATTCCAGCTCGTAGTGCACCATACAGAATCAGGGGTTGGATTTAACGTTCCTAATAAAAAGAGTAAAATGAGCCTGTGGTTTGTCTTCAGGGGGCAGTCAGGAGTAGCAGCTTGAAGAAACTGGACGTGACCACAGCTGGTTTCGGGTTCGAGTGTGAAGCGAGCTGCACTAACGAGAAAGTCACTTACCATTTGATCAACATGCAAAAGGGGAAACAGGATTTACTTTAAATTTATGACCACAGGCTCACTGGAAGTTAATGGACGCGTCCTTGAGCCAAATCCAGTGTTGCGGAGAGATGTGGCCCGACCCGCGCCTCTATCGTTTCTGTTCCTGGACATTGTTGATTTTGGCCCAAACGTCAGTTTCTGATGTTGGCTAGACACTGGGAGAGCCGACTCGGTGTGCTTCCTCCTCATTCTCACACACATTCGGATGAGAAAATGTGCGCTGGCAATGTGACAGAAGTTTGTAAAAGAAATTTGATCCACTGCTGGGGGGGGGGAAGAAAACAAAAAAAATACTTTTTTTTCGAGAGGACATCATCCAGAACTCCAAACACAATACAACAGATAATAATCATATAATAATCATAAATTTTTATTCTGCATGTACCTTATTTGCACATAAATAAACAACACACGCCCCCCCCAGCATTATTAACATTGCTCTTATTTTTTCCTTTTTCCACAGAACAACATAACAGGATTTATACACGTTTTTACATAACTTTCAACTAAAGTGTAACATTAACGCACGCTTGAGGGGGAGACCGACAACAGAGGCCCACAGAGATGCTTCCAAAGGAACGACTCTGTGGACGCCTCCTTTAAGAGCCTGCCTTCGAAAACAAAGACAGGACTGACTGACAGGTCCGGCCAATCATCTGCCAGAGACTGGAAGCAAGACATCAGACAAAAAAAAATAAAATACATTTTTAAAAAAATACACACACCAAGCGATCCTCGAGAGTCAAGAAATAAAAACGCCAATCCACACGATCCATACGGAGCACCAGCAGAATCCAAAAAACACTTCATATCACATCGAGAGTATACTATTCCTGAGGTGACAGCATCTGATTTTAGCACTTATGAGTTTAAGGGAACATGTGGACAACTCATCCTCCAGTGTTTATCTGGAAAAAAAGTGTCCAGTCAGCGTTTTAGTTGGTGGCAAATTTTCACCAAATTTATATTTCACCACCCAAAGGTCTAATTTTCAGGATTTTTTACTACAGTTTCCGACAGTTCATGTATACTTTACTCACCGACCAGAGCTTTTTGTGTTTCAGGCAGACACTCGTCTTCAAGAATCCTTTAATTTGCCACAGCAAACATGCGATCTGCATTAATCCACATGTGGGTTCACTCAATTAGCTTCAAGACAGATCCGATTATTCTGGAGCGCATTACTTCTCAACAACAATATGAATCTAAAACTTGACAAACGTCAGTGTGATTAACTCAGCTTACTGCGATGGATCATAGTCAAAGAGGTTTCAGTTAACAGTTCGATTACCATACCGTGCACGGATAAATGAAAACGAATGGCTGCCCTCAAGGTCACGACAAGAGGCCAAACTTAGGCACAATAGGGCTTAGAGAAAAATACTAATATTAGTATGTAACATGCTAATGCTACTCGGTGTACGCTTGTATTCATGATTTGTAGTTAATGGAAATAAACTTGTTAATTCACTGGAACGGCCCTTTAACCACAGCGAACCATACGCCGCTGGAACCAATCAGACGGGTCAAGAGCAGTGCAATCAAACATCACACTGGCCAACAAGGTTCCCTTGACCCAGTCGAATCAGATGAGGGCGGAGCCAAATGCTGTCTCCCCAAGAGAAAGGCAGTAGCAGCTGATCAAACCTTATCATATGATGAGTACATGGGCTATTATGCTTCCAAACATCACACACGAAAGCAGGATATTTTTATACAAACTGTCAGCCACAACCATGCAGCACGAGGAAACGCTGTACGAGATTTACGTCTTGCATAAATGTCTTATTAGGATAATAGGTTTCTCTGCAAGAGAATAAGAGAGTCCTATATGGCACTTGATATTCTTGAGTGTTAGTAAATGGAAAAGGAGCAGTGTTAGTTTCACCACCGTTGTGTGAGTTGGAAGGTTATAGTTAGATTTACTGACTATGACGGCAGTGGTTTTTGTGATGGCGCGTGATGGAGCTTGTGACAAAATGAGACCGATCCAGGATTTCCTGATCAGGCATGGAGGAATGCATGTCATTTTAAGAAAATGAAACTATGCGGCGTGACGTTATCGTGATTACCGAGTTAAAACAATTCAGAAGATGTGACGAGACAATTTTCTTTTTTTAAATATGAACTTATAAAAGACCCCTGTTGACACCCAGAACTACCACATCACCACTTCTGTTGATGTGTCTATGTCTCCTCTTCTAAAACAATGTGGATCAATTTAAAACTATGATTTTCAACTTGAAAGAAACAAAAAAAAACAAATAAAGATCAGATTTTGTAAGAATTTGTGTTCAGTGGTGCCAAAGCAAATCCTTGACACTTTTATATCAAGGATTTAAAGCTTGTTTTTGTCCTGACGTTGTTATTTCTCATCTCAATGTGACTTCTTTTTGAAGCTTAATTAGTGTGAATACATAAACTAATCACAAGTTTTGGTCCAGGGCAACTTGCTCTCGTTAATTATTTGGGCTTATTTCCTGATTTTCAATGCAGCATTATGGTTAGAGGATGCTACCAGATGTGGTAACACTCCTGGCAGTGGTTCCACCTCGTGAGTCACTGTGTGTCTGTGTGTGTGTTTGCATTGAGACAAATCTATCATAGCAGGAACCAGAGGCAGTGTACTTTGTAATTTGGCATGTGTTTACACTGTCAACTCAGTGATGTCATAACTGTGCAAGATATAACAGGTGGCAGGTTGCTGGGTTGGCGATGGGTGTGACGACTGGTTATGACTAACTAGGTCAGAATGACATGTTGATGGATGCGGCGGTTGGCATGACCCCTCCCCCAAACATATGACATCATCCCACTCAATTAACCTGCAGTAAAGCATCTGCAAATTTTCTTTCCAAGCTTCAGTATCTCTCTTATTTGTAACTGTGGTAAAAAAAAAAAAGGACACAAATGGAAACACGTATATTGAAGAAGAGAAGATCATGAGTGATTTCCACTGGGTGATGATGCCACAGCACAGTAAACTGTCACAGTGAAACTTATTATGAACAAAAGAAAGAAAATCAAAATTAAATTATAAAGACAAATAACAGCTGCACTTGAAATTGCAGCGCAGACAGTAGTCGTTTGTCATTTAATTTTAAAAAAAGTGACAGCAGTGAATGCAAACACACTGACTTATAAGCCATCATTCATTTTCCTTCGCTGTGGGAATGAAACAGACTGTAGCATTTGTTTCATTCGAACAACTGATAAATAGGAAAATAAATAAAATACCACACTTCTCTCCATTTAGGAGCCACATACGACAAAGCTAAAGGGATCATCTGAGTCACGCAGTCCACATGGCACTAGAGATTTTTGTCCACTAAGCACACAAAGGACACCAGCCAGGCTCATCCTGATTGGTCGATGTGAACTTGGCAACCAAGTTTTCCCTGGAGCAATCCAACACCAGCATGGAGAGAAAATCCATACACATCCACCACTCCTGATCAAGGCTGATCATCCAGGTGTTCATCGACAAAGTCAAACTCCGCACACTCAGGAGCAAACATTCTGTGGCAGTTGGTTTATGTGCATAAATGTGGTTATGGGCATGATTTTCACACTGCAAATACAGCGTCTGCATGAATGAACACAGGGGCGGAAGGGAGGCCAAAGGCCTTGGCAGACTTCCAGATGTTGCTATCCGAAAAAACAATCAGACTCAAATAAGGATATATTATCAGCAAGAAGGTTCAGGACAAAGACTTATGGCACCTCGTGCTGCAAGCTTTGCCAAAATCAAAACCACCAAACTATAACCTATCAGCTAACCACCGCAAATTGATTCAAAATAAAGAGTACGCTTGCAAAGAGCAGTACTATTCCTGGCAGTGGTGGATCAAACTGCTCAACATCTTCAATAAACAGCACGGGCCTTCCAAGAGGATTCCAGTCCCTCTGATACTATAAGGCAGTCCAACCTCCCTCAGCGGCGACATCAAGCCAGAAAAAGTTCGTTAAGTTGCCAATCAAAATGATTATCCGGATTCCTCGAATCTCAGTTTACGGGAACATCAAGATCTTTCTCATTGTTCAAACTGATCTTGTTTGATACACGTTTATTTCAGCACTAGTACCACTGGGCTTGGTGAAATCGCTGAGCGAAAACCGTGAAAATAAGTGTATCAAAAAAAAACAACCCAAAAACGGCAGAATGAGGCTTGCGGACGTTTGTTACTCAAACGTTTTGGTGGCAGCGTTGCGTGCTGGTTGCCATGTTGGAGATTTAGAGGGAGAGAATGAGGGCGAGATCGGGTTGTTCTGAGGTCATGATGGGACGCCGTGGTCTCTGGAGCCATTCACGACCCAGAGCAGCACCAGCTGAAGAGCCAACATCAACCAGAGTGAGGGACTCATGCTGGAAGCCCCACCACAGTCAGGATCCTCCTCCTGGTGACATGGAAATACGGTTATTGTTTGCTAACAATCGATACGATAAACATTTAGCTGCTCACTCCCCTTTCCCAAGCAGCTTGTTCAGTCATGGCTGGGTGCTATTAAACTGTTAAACTATTAAACCCTATTTCCTGTTTTCCATATAGATTAGCTTTCACCCAGAAATCGATTTCTCTTGTGACTTTAAAAATGACTCACATTTTCGCATATTTGAGGTTTTTTTACGAAATAAATTTAAGAGAACAAATTTGATTTTTAATCAATTATTTGTGACGTTCTAGATTTTTTAAAAAAAGGAACATTTACAACATCAAACCGCCAATTCTCATCGGCCAATTAGGACCTCAGGGAGTAAGAGGTAAAAAAAATAAAAGGATTCAAATAAACTCATTAAGGAAGACTGGCTACATCACTAATCAAATGTCTGTAGAGTGAGACATGAGTCTATTGCCTGAGATGGACAAGGACAGATGAGGAAAGGTAGAACAACACAGCTTGAAGGTCAGAGCCAGGTGAGGCAGGGAAACATGGTGGAGTCAGAGGTGGGTTTGAAGGAGGGTGGCAGCACATGATGAAAGAGTCAGAGGTAACAAGGACAAATGCAGGGAAACAACACAAAACTAAAAGACAAGCATGAACATACAAAATAATAAGTAAGAATTCAAGAGGAGATAAGTTGAGGAAAACGGAGAATAGGAATTTTTCAAAAAAACAAGTTGTGAAAGTTTAATGCTGCACTCACACGTACTCGGCGCAAATGGATTCACATTGAATTCAGTGACGTCATTAATTAATTAATTAACGGCTTAATTGCTCAACAACAGCTTAATGTCAGTTCACAGCACCAACCAATCAAACCATGTTACTGTCAACTTTCAGGTCCGCCCATCATCAAACATCTACGCAACCCGTACGTGTGAGTACTGGCGTGTTAATGATAAAACGTGTTCATGAAGGAGAGGAAGAGCTTGTGTTATGGGACTGACCCGAGACAGCACAAGAACAGCGGCGGCAGTAACATGAGCAGAGAGGAAACCAATGGGGAGCCAGCGCTCCTTCGGCACATGGCCTCATCCTAACCAATCACAGCCAATCACAGAGCAGGAAACAGAGAGAAAACAATAGAGAGAGAGAGAGAGAGAGAGAGTCGTGCAGTGAGAAGGTCCACATGGTTAGCGAGAGGTTAGAAAGCAAACGAGAGCAGAAACAATAAGGTTCAGGAGCCGAACGGCCCGAGACAGATGCATTCGCTTCTGGGACGAGAGTGTGAGAGCGAGAGTTAGTGTGTGAGTGGATGTTTGTGTCTGTATGTTTCATAAGGCCAATAAAACTCCGATATTGGAAGCAGACTATAGAGTAAAAACAAACAGGGCGTCCGAGTGCCGGGGCTTCACACGCAGAGATTCTGTGCTGCTCATAAACCTGTTTGTTTGGCTTTAGCAGCGTAAGAGCTGACTGTTTGTCTTTGCGTGGGAAATCGGCGCGTAAAAAAAAAAACAAAAAAGAAAGGGGAGAGAAATGACATGCACCATGTAAAAGATATTATTAATGGAAAAGTGCCATTGGGCAGGATTTCTTCATTTCTCTTCCAGAATGAATCTGCTCAATCCGATCTCTGAACTCCTGTTATCCCTGTTGCAACACATAATGTCAACGTGCACATCAACTTTATAAGGGGGATAATATATTAGCGTTGTATTTGCAGGTCGTTGCACTGCCCTCAAGTGGCATTAAAATAAAAAATATATATCATACCATTTATTGCGGCCTGCGTTTTCCTTGGCATCGACTAAAATAATTTTATCACAGTGAAAACCCAAAGAGTAGCCTGCAGGCGCGCGCTTTAATTTGAGAGGCTTTTATAATTACAGGCTGAATTTTTCTTTTCACTATCATCTATAATTCTTATGGGAACAATGAAGCCACGCTAGTCCCACTGCTCAGCAGCTTGTTATTATGCTGTGTGCGGAAGCCTACGCAGAGCAACCTCAGTAACAAATTGGCAAACGTTCGAATATTACGTACTGGAAGGAGTCGAGATCTGCCGAGAGCAACTTACGTGTTCGTTATTATCAAAACAGACTGCAGGCCCTTTCCTGTACCGGGGATTGTGAGCCAGTTCACAGGGATCGGGACCTTCAGCTGGATGAGTGAAGTCAGGAATGCGACACTTAGTGAGTGATTTGTCTCCGAGTTATTAATCACAATAGCAACAGTGTTGTTGTTGTTTGTTTCTTTTTTTTTTGCACACGACATTTCAAACTGATTACGACCTGCAAAATGATGATACTTGACTAGCGTGGAAAATCCCACTGATGCATTTCATTGTCCAAAATGAAGCCGATTCAGGTTAACGGTGGATGGGCCACTAAAACATGAACCAGGTTGCTGACCACATTGCGAAATACCTCAACGATGTGGCACTGTTTTCCTCAAATCTTAATGTGTAACCGGCCACAGATGTGTGAGATGGAGTGAGGAGGACAGATTTATCCCTTTGCGCCATCTGCTACTCAACGACACTCAGTACAAATTTTAAATGGCAACCATGGAAAAGACAATGATACTTAATTTGTCCCTGTGGAGAAAACTGGTGACGCTCAGAATATCAGCTGATAGCTCCATGTCACCACCAGCATCTGTCTTTGCTTATCTCGTCAAAAACACCAAAACTGAATCGGAGGCACGCGTTCTCTGCCAGACGATGGCTGCGTGCGGTAAAAGGATACACGGCTCCTCGTCCTGTTTCATCGGGGTGGCGTCGCAGGATGAGCAGGTGAGTTTCGCATCAGCGATGATGAAGACTAGGTTCGTCTGAGGCAGCTTTTCAGCATGGTAGAGCCTGGAGAGACACAGGAGCAGTTGTTGACATGTCGGCTCGGATCCAGGAAAGATGGAGATACGATTTCAGCGAATCGAGCACACAGGAGATACAGGAAGTTGAAAACCGGGGCAATAAAAGAGAGACACACCGACTTTAGTCTGTGACCTTTTTGATGAACTATTTCTTATGTTTTACTCCACGACGCTCCAGAAACGCTTTCATCTTTAACGCGACCCTTAAAGCTGCAAACACGGCGAACGCACAATGAAAAACGCACTGTGGTTTGCAAAATCAGGTTCCCTAGCTGCTAAAAAAAAAAAAAAAATTCCTGCTTGGGACAAAAAAAAAAGAAAAAACCTGCTGTGCCAACCCAGGTCGCCCAAGACCTTTACCCACACCCACATTTTCTCTGGTTTTTTTTTATGGTGGTTGTTAAAATTTTTAAAAAAGGGAAAAAAGAAACGTGTGTGCAGCTAATGCGCAGGAAAGCTGCATGACACTCCATTAGCCAGCACAAGGGGGCTTTAAAACAGTGTACGTACAACCAGCGTGCCAGGACAGTGGTCCCCACCAGTGACGTGACTTAATGTTTACGGCATGTGGGGTTTTACAGCCCACTCTTACAGTGTCACCTGGCGGGATTTCCTTTGCGTCGAATGGATGCAGATGCATCACTGCGGAGTGGGGAAGGAGTTTAGGCCTGAAGGAAACTGTGGGAGTGGACAGCCAGTGTGTGTTTGCATGCGTCTGAGGCTTTTACCTGGAGCAGTTCTCGCAGTCGACTGTGCCTCTGAACGACACGTTGTTGTTCATGAAATAATACTGCGTTTGCCTGGTGATGCAGACCTCTTTACGCATGGCGTCAGACACTTCGTCATCCATTTCAGCTGCAGGGGGACACGCAATTACAATTTAATAACATATATATATATATATATATATATATATATGTAGAGGGGGTCCTCGATTTACGACAAAGATCCGTTCCTGAGAATGTGTCGTAACCGAATTTCGACGTAAGTCGGAACATACATTCATTGTGCCATTGTGCATACATTGTGCCACTAGATGTCGCTATAACACCACCCTACAATAAGAGTTTACTATGGTAAATTGCCTTTTGTCACTGTAGGGGTTGATATCGCGAGTGTAATGAGCATTTCCTTTAGATTTCTGATATCAAATGTGTAGACCCTGTGTTGTGAATAAACCTACGGTATTGCCACGATCCCGAACCATCTGTGTCCGTGTGTCCCCCCCCCCCAAGAGACAGAGAGAGCGCTCAACAACTAGTTCCCCTCCGAAGTCTGTACATATTTACGGGGCAAACTGCTTAAGCCGAAACAAGGAAGTTCACGGGAGATGTGTCATAACCACGAAAACAACGTAATTTGCGACCGTCGTAACTCGAGGACCCCCTGTATATATATATATATACACACACACACATATATATATATACATACACACACACACACACATATAAGTATATATACCATTATTATCATTATTATTACTATTATTATTGTTGTTGTTGTTATTAATAGCCTTAATCATCATAACAATAATAATAATTCTCATTGTTGTTGGTATATCTTTATTTAACACTTTTCAAAAATCAAAACTACTAGTAGTTTATAAACCACCAAATACAACCTAAGTCGCAAAATTGCTTATACCTCAAAGCACTGCCACACACTATGCAGCAACATCATCATTTACTTGGACAAACGTAAGTCTGATACTTTCCTATAACACCCGCTGGATGTACAGTGCATCACAGCTTTCTGTAGTTTCGGCTCCTCCACTAATGTACAATTTAGATTTTTATTTAAAATATATTGAGTAAAAGTGTTTTATGTGTATCTGCGGTGGTTCAGAAGTCTGTTCTGACAATGTGACACACGTGTTGTAACTATCACAACCCTGCTACCTAAACATTCACGTTCAATTCACAAAACCACAGCATAACCAAACCCTAAAAGCATAAAATAAATGTCGGTTTTGTCTTTGTCTTGGTTGTAAGATTACACTTTCTAACAAGCATAATCCTTATCACGGGACAGGAAAATATAAAAGAGTGAGTGAGTGGTGACCTGTCGTTGTGTTGTGATTTATATCAGATTATAAACAGCAACATTCACAGCCGCACAAAATACCACCCACAAATACAACTCTACATATATGTGCTACAACTTGCAGGAAGCTAAGCAAAGTCATGAAGATGAATGAATAATGAGCTGCTGAGTAATTATCTGTTCCATAAAAACAACACTGTGTGTGGTATTGCACCAGAAGAAAGTTACCCAAGAGTGTGTATACAGTACAACAGCTGCTCAAGTCTCTACAACTAATTTGATTTTCATAACGAGTCAGACCAGAAATACCACAGCGCCGCATAAAACCCAAAAGCAATATTATGCTGTGTTTGTTAGACGGGAACTCACCCGCATCCAGAAGAGTGGGGAACGTGATGCTGACTAGTAACTGTTGCAGTATTGACCTGTGAGCAAAAAACAAACAAACAAAAAAAACAACAACAACAATATGTCGGGAATCATTGGAGAATAATTTAAAAGTGGAACATCTGTGTTAATGCGAATGCAAATCCAAACTTAATAACATGCTGGCGACCTAAAGACTGATGAGCGCTTTATTAAAAGTGACTTGTTGCATGCTCTGACCAAAATCCATTTCTATTGGACTCATTGTAAAACAAGCTGTTAATGACATCAAGACACTGAGACACTGGGGCATTGCGGAATGTTGACTGTGGACTTGGAAACGGTTCAGCTATTAAAACAGATGCCATACTTCCATATATCTGAGGGACCAATCCCTGCCTGTTTTCCATTATGATCTGAGGTTAAGGGCTTTTATACTGTGCAATTATGTTATTAATCATCTGGGGAAAAAAGAGAAGGGATGACACTAATGGCAAGCATATTGGAAAAGGTCAACAAGACAAAACACTCACCAGGCTGTAGCTGTCACCCACCATCCTAAATTCAAAATATCTGCTATTGTGGGCTGAGGGGGACAAACGGATGGAGAATTAATATCAGAGGAGAACACAATGATCCCTGTAATGATGCCTCTTACAAATCGCTGTAAGCTGGGTGAAGCCATCGGGACATTTCGTGTTTACAGCGTCTGCAGTCGGTCCAGCTGAACCGGGCTCAAAGAGCAACAGTTCCACCCAGAGATTTATTATTATTATTATTATTATTATTTTAATTATTATTATTATTAGTTAATTTTTTTCACCCCCTTCGACCCAGAGGAAGTTAGAACACGATCCCTTCTCAACAGATGTGAGCATAAATATGTAAACAAAGAACCAGCGAGAAAAAACAAAGTAGCACACGGTTTGAATAAAGGGCCCCGCATGCTGCTTTGATTACACTTAGCATGCGAGGGCCTTGTTTTGGTGAACGCGAGCTGTGTCATCTCTCCTGGTGTGTGGATGGTGCACTGAGTCATCAAGGGGTCTAAATGAAGCGTGTCAGTGTTATCGCCGGTGTTGTCGACAGTGGCGCTGATCTGAAGACGCGTCTTTCGCCTCTCCTCGCCAACTTGAGCGTGTCGTGCACATACACATGTGTGGTTTGTGATAACGCGGTTTGTGTCAACCTTTTCTCAGGAACTTAGCAGCGTTCCTGTAACGTCCGCTGATCATTTGCATCGTTTCACCCCAAATTGTGCGTTTTGTAAGTAAGTGATGACAAACAGTGCCCAGTTTCTACATCACGGAGTGTGTAGAAACTAACCAACCTAATCCCGTTACTGCCACTCCCCCTCTAACGCTTTCACAGTACACTTCAGATTTATGGCTCCCCGGTGAGCGATGCTTTGTGTGTGCCTATGCATGGCTGTGTGTGTACTTGGATCTGTCCCTCTCCTCATGAGTAAATGTGAACGTGGATATCAAAATGTGTGAACATGTGAGTGTTGGTTCACACACATGGGTGAATGTGTGTGTGTGTGTGTGTGACCCCTGGCTTATGTAACTCACCACGTAGACGGAGCGCGGGCCCGCGGCCCCCTTGTTCTCTCTCTTGGGGTCACAGAGCGACTGGTAGTCGAAGGTCTGCTTAAGGGTGAAGAGGGAGTCGTTCAGGCTCCGCATGAGAACGGGGTCGATCACGCCGAAGAAACGTCCGATCTAATGATAAGAATACAGAAATAAGATGTTTTTTTAAAAAAAAATGAATTTTACAGCATTTTTGTAAAGCCAAGTTCAGAACATACTGTAGATGGAGTATAAATAATAGGAGACATATGTGCATTAACTGCTTTGGGGGCCATAGGTAAAAACTAACTGCTTGCCCCCCCTCACCCCCCTGGCCCGCCCGGCCGTAGCCTCTTCTTTAAAAAAAGAAAAAGTGAGACCTCTCGTCTCCGTCTGCAAAAACGTTCACCGGCGGCTAAAAAAAGGTTGGATGCAGAGAGAGGACTGAAACGTTTTGAGGTGACCCCCGGTGTAAAAGTTTATATCTTCCACTTCCCCCCTCCCCCGCCGATAATCATACCAGACTTCATTAACACAAACAGAGCCTCTTAAAAACACACATTAATACACAGCAACCCTTCGGCCATTGTTAATCTGGGGAAACAGGAGAAATGTTTCAGCTCATTGTCGGCATAAACTATCGTACAATCCATTTTGGATTTCCTCAATATTCCTTATTTAGATGATTTAAGCATATTTATAAATCTTTGTAAATTACACACACACACACACACACACACACACACACACACACACACACACACACACACACAGTAAATCCACCTCAAACCAGGATGATGGACCTCTTTTTAATCTGATTAACACAGTCCACCCGGCAGCCATAAATTCCCACCTACAGGAAGTAGTCTGTCTCGGCATCTCAGTGGCGTGACGCGACCATGTGCATGGGAGTGTTTAAGTGCGTTTGTGTCCAGGAGGGATTATGTAAAGTTCGCATTCATCCGTGCATGTGTGTGTCCTGAAAGATGAGGAGGGCCGCATGTGCGCCTGAGTGCATGTGTGCAAACGATCCTCTTCCTTCCACCTCGTAAGGTCACCGTTAACAAGCCATCCTCCACATATCCATTCCTCTAAAGTCCAACAGCCGAGCGGCGCATAAATCTCCCAATCTATAAGGTAAAGGAAGCCCTCTCCCCTTCACCGGCGCAATAACACAAATAATGAATTAACAGTCACAACCCAGTCGGCTGCAGACTCCCTGGGGGTTTCGGTGAAAAAAAAAAAAAAAAAAATCGGGAGCACGCTTTGGCGAGAAAGCCATAAAGAGGGAGGGAAAGTGAGAAGCGTACGGAGGGAGAGTGACTCTGCTCCTGTAAGAAATATGATTGAGAGCAAGCAACCTTTTCCAAACAAGGCCTCGGGTCCCTTGGTTTTAGTGCCGCTGCCAAACTTCAGAGGGCGACTGATTTATCCAGCACACACCCAGCCCTGATTAGGCCGGGGCCAGGGCTGAACGCAAAAACATCTCGTCAGACGACAGCGGGGGCCTGGCTGTTAGCGCTCAGGATAAGGAGGGAGCAGGGAGACATTACTGCACCTACTGTATGCATGTATCTTATTTTATATAAGATACATATATGTCAATATATTGTCCTAAAATGTGTTTTAAAAAATGTGAGGTGAATATGAGAACAACAAAAACATGTTTATTTTTTCTATTTATAAATTAGTGATAAATGACCCTATAGTTAATTAGATCCACTTTCTGAGTCAACCTTAGTAAGGAAGTCACCTCCATAACAATTAAGTAACATCTTAAATATTGAGTAAAGATCAGGAAACTTTCCGTGGTGCGACAGAAATTACATATTTACTCATGATACTGTATAAACCACAGCAAATTTACCTGGTCAATATATTCATCTCGATTCGACATCACCAGGAAGCCCCCATCATCCAGAATGACACAGTCTACATACTGGAATCACAAGGATACGGTAAAAGTAATATGGCATATCATCCTTCTTATGTATAAATAACAGCAAAAAAAAAAATAATAATAATAAAATTACAAAATGCAATAACCCTCTTACCACATCATTTCTCTGACAGCCACAGATCTCATCATTACACTGAAAACACAAAATAGAAGAAACAGTGACGACAAAAATGGCCTGGATCAAATGCGTCGTTTATGCCATGGAGACGGAATATACTTACGTTCATCTTCCTGGTGGTGTTGGTGAATCTTGCCATCCAGGAACTGATGTCCAACTTCACGCCAGCCACTGGGATGAAGCACAAAAAGCCAGACATCCTACATCATGTTGGACCTCTATGTCAACTTTACTCCCTGAACTCAGAAAACGCAAACTTGGCCAAGGATCACAGGAGACGAGACAACTTGATGTGTGGTTTGTGTGTGTGTGTCAGAGGGAGGGGTCAGGGTTGACAAACGAGGACGAGCGGTCTAAGAGCCTATGTGTGTGTGTGTGTCAGAAGAAACAAAGGCATGGATAGGTTAAAAGCTATATGGTTGCTAATGGTGGGTCGGTAATTCGCTTTAAGTGCGTGTTTATGTGTAAGTGGCTGAATGAGCGAGCGTTGACTTGAGAGATGATTGGTATGAGTGTGTAAATACACCAACGTGTGTGTCCTTACCAGCCGGTTTAAGTATGATACCATCAATGTTGAGGTTTACAGCTCTGCTCACCAGGACTGAGTCATCGCTCGCTGCAAAGATGACAAAGGAATCAGGATATGGTGCAGTGTACATATTTATATATACTGTATATACACACACACACACACACATGCACACATGTGAATGGATGGATGGACAAATAGATAGATAACTTACTATTCTCTCTTTCGAGGTAGGGTGTTGGCGTGAAGATATACAGATCATTGTCCAAACTTCTCTTATAGAAACTCGACTCGTACGTCTCTGCTTCCTCCTTCCAGTTGAGGCCAGCACTGTCAAATGCATTTACACAAAACAAACACACAAACACATACACACACACAGGCACACAATAGCACAATTTGTCTTTTGAAACACACAACAGTGTGGCGGTCCAACTATATTTCAGCTCCGAAGCAAGTTAACGACCTTGTGATTGTGACATTCCTCTAGATCCCCTGGGGATTGTACTGGCGGTCTCTGGACTTCCTCAAGGAGCTATATTTGGCCCAATGTACTTTCCATATTTTTTTTATGCGGATGATATATTTATTCATCTCTGTCTCTCAAGCTGATGCTGCAAATCTGTCTGAACACATTCATCACTGCTTATGGTCTGCTCCTAACCGTCTTAACTTCCAGCTACTAAATAGATAATTAAATAAATAAATATTGTATTATTGACACAAAGTGTGATGCGTACCTTTTGGGGTAAACCCGTGTGATTCCTCCGTCAGTGGCAACAAATCTGGCCAAGACACCAGGTCTGACAAGCAGAGTAGATAAATCTTTTAAACACACGGTTACAAAAAAAAATCTGGAACGTGCTTTATACCTGTATGACATTTACTGGCGATGCTGAAATACTTGGAGCATGTGCATTCAATTTTTTCCATTTCGATAACAAGTAACAAAACACGTTTCAGCCCAGTTTTGCTGGATCACAAAAACAGCACTGAGGGCAAGGGTTGTGTGTGTGTGTGTGTGTGTGTGTGTGTGTGTGTGTGTGTGTGTGCATGCGTGTGCACATATTCACTTACTGCAACTCGTTTTGTTTCCAAAGCTTGATCAGATCTGAGGTGATGCCCGCATCCAGGAGCAGCCGGTTCACCAGCTGCACATTACCTAAAGAAATCAAAACAGTATTATGTGTGTCCGCTGAATTTACATCACATTTAGGCTTCTATATTGCCTTTTTTATATATGTTCAGTTGATACGCGGTTAAACAAGACAAAAAGATGAAAAGAACCAGAGCTGGTTTCAGAAAGATGGAAACGGAGAAAATCTTCACCTGAAACCAAAGCAATGAAATATGCGTTCAATGTCAATACTAACAGAACACCAGAATGAGGTGCAGCTCGGTGGTTTGGTATAGGTGTTATAAACTACTTTCGGGGTGCCACGACAAAACCACATGACAAGCATAGCAGGCGATAAAAAGACGCTCGGCCGTTCTCTGGGCCGCGTCTGCCTCTTTGAACCACCGCTCCAGTCCATTAATGTCGAGGCTCGTCCATACACCTCCGCCACCTCCTCCAACATTTATGACACGCCACACACATCAGAGAAAACAGCTGGTGTAACACTTGATCCCCTACCGCCCCCCCACTCTTTGTGCGGTGGTTTTCATTAGGGGTCTTTTATTGAAGGCAGCCCAGGAATTCCTAATGTACTTCAACTCCTCCGCCACTGCAGTGGCTTAACCAAGCAAAGCGTGTAACGATCCTCGAGCTGCCAATTGTCCGCGAGGGCCGAAGTCCCCTCTCCTTCTGCCTCTGCACTCCCTTTGGACTCTATTAAACTAGCAGCTAATAACGGTGAGAGTCATATTTTAGTTGGGTAAAAAGTTTTATTGGACTGATCACGTTGAGATTTTTGAAGTACGTACCATCGAGTGATACATTTGGACCCAATAAGCGACATTGTGTAAATATACGGGGAGTGATGCATATCAATGAGTGAGTGCAAGCAATGACGACGGATGTTAATGCATGGGTCAGATGTTTGGGAGAAGGTCCGCTGGCCTGATTTGTGTTTTATTGCTCTGTGCGCGCTCTTGCCTTGACGTGTCCTGCTCTTTCTCACAAACACACAGTAATTGGATGAGGTTGAGTGGCTATAGGTGGGGTGTGGAAGGAATATTGCCGGTGAATACTGTGTGTGTGTCACATCTAAGCCGACATACCTCACACATGTGCGCTCAGGCGTGTGATGGTCAGGCTTTAGGAGTTAGCATCAAATTGGTAACACGAACTCGGGGGTTCCACATTACAAACCTTTGCCTGGTCATGCAAACCAAACCGTCCAACCAGACCTGTATTCCCAGGGACCTCTGGGAATACAGTTTTGTCTGGCTTACTTCCACTAAGTGTTCAATGCACACACCTTAATGCTAAGCCAGACGGATGAGATCCATTCATATATACATACTACACCAAATACTGTGAGGCCTAGCAGCCCTTTGAGATGCAAATAGAAGTCTGCAGTCAGACTTAAGTCAATGTCTGCAGCAGAGATCAGTCCAATCGCTATACAAATGTCACTGTTGATGTCAGGTGGAAGCACAGCAGAAAACAGGTCTCCACGTTTTTAATACTCACACATGGGGTTATTTGGAGTCTTTGTGTCAATGTAGTTGTTGAACTCCATGAGAAACTCTGTGTTGCTTTTATTCTTGTCAGGTGGCTTCAAGTCAGTACAGTACAACCTGTGGGAAACACACACACAAAAAAACAATGTAAGAAAAGAGCATTGCATCAGGGTCGTCATATTACAAGCAGTAAAAAAAAAAGTTATTATACTTAATGACACAAATACATTTTACAACTTGATAACCCGCCGTCTTACCTCGGTGCAATAAACGTGTAGCCATATTCATCAAACTTGTCTGCGAGCAGGCTTTCGGAAACTATGGAAAAGTACAAAGCGGTATGAGTTTCCCCTCTCGCATGCCGGTCTGTTTTAAAAAGATTAACATCAAGCTGAGAGGATGAATGCGTACAGAGGGAACGGAGCTCCACTGCGTTTTACTGAGTGTAAGACCTGCTGAAAATGTTACTGTGCACTTACACAACAACTGAATCCAATGGTGTTAAATCAGTTGCATCTGGAGTTGATCATAGGCGCTTGAATTTATTTAATACACCTCCAAGAAATTCAGTTATTCCAGTTATTTACTGCCTTTAGAAGACTATGACGTACATGAGTTAAAAGTATCTTCTGAGATGACATGATCTGAAATGAGCTGAAAACAAACTGGACTAAATCTCCTGATAAAAAAAAACTATAAAAAAATATAACTTTATCCTGAAGGTCTTGATTTAAGATCTTTTTCAGTCAAATATCTTAAATAAAGCACCTTTTACGAATAGAACCAACAAGGCTGAAGAACAGGAGGAGTGAGATGAGAGCAAAGGGGGAACGAAAAATAAAATACTTGCCATTTTTCCCTGGAGTGGAAAAAAATCCCGGCGGAGAGAAAGTAGGAGAACAATCATCCCCCGGGGAGGTTAAAGACGAGAGGGAAAAGAGAGAGGGAAAAGAGACAGGGTAAAACCACAGGGGTCAAAGGTGACACAATATTTTATTCACAGAGCGAGTCCTGAATAGAAATATTGCATTCCGAACAAAAGGTTTAGGGCCTCTGGATGTTTCTGGAGACAGCGCTGATGGAGAACATAAAGAGGGACTTATAATGTGGTCAGAAGTGTTCCACGCGATGATTTAGACGCCTTTTTAGCGCGAGCATTAGCATTCTTCTGTTGATACAGTAAATCTGGGGGACTTAGCGCACTGCAGTGATGTATTGCACATCAGAACGAACTGAGCGACGCTAACCGCAGCTCGTAACCTTGGCGCATTCTTTGACGTTCTCCAAAGCGCATTGTGTCGACAGTTGATTATATAGTAGAGTGAAATTTCTCATGACGACATGGGGCTACTCCTTGTCCTCTTCGGTGGTCGTGATTGAAATATAATTGCGCCCATGTGTGTTTTCTTTGATATTTGGCCACAGCTTATCAATCCAACAAAGTATCTAGTGATGATGGATAGCAGGGAGATTTACCGAGTGAGGCCTGCATACATTTTACTTATATTTACATCCCTGCCAGTTCTGTGATTTCTATTTCTTTTCTTTTTTTTTTGAATTGGTCAAAATATCTGAGACATGCAGCTATGGTCCATCCAAGACGTAAAACGACTCCAGCATGCAAGACGAGAACCCGCAAAAGACTTTTAACTGCATGACAAACAGGAATGGTACGTTGGCAAACTGACATTTTATATCTTTACTCTGTGAAAAAGTACACAACAGGCACGAGTCAGACTGCACGTTCAGATGGACCACAAAGCTCGACCAACTGGAAGGAAGATTTTGGACTTAACGGCATTGAGCAAGATGAAAACGACGACAAAGCACACAGGCGGACAACCAGAGGAAATGTGGGTTTCGTAATTAGGGGCCTCGTCTTTAATTAAAGTGATTTCACAAAGCTGTAAACTTAAAGTAAATTAAATAGACAGATAAACAAATAAATAAAAAAAAAACAAAGCGAAGCACAGACTGATAGCTTTCTCCTTTATGGCTTCACCTTTTAATGAAGCTAACATCCTGTCCTCTGTTGTCTACAGCTACAGCAGGTTAGTGCCAAAACCACATCTGAGGGCTATTTGAACAGGTGGGGGTTAAACACATCCATGCGCCGCAGACGCAACACGCGCTGTCTGCGACGCAACGTGTGGGCGTGCGTGTTTGCATGCGAAGCGCTGCTTCTGAGTTGCGGAGACAGCGCGCCAGAGCGGTCATTATTCATCAGGAGCCACTAATGAAGAAAAGCAGACAGTGACAACAAAATGGCCTCCGGCTCTGCGAGGGACTTCCTGTTGCGAGCGCGAGGTGATGTCAGGAGCGAGGGAGGTAAAGCACAGGAGGAGGATACTTGCCCAGAAATGCTGCAGGGGGTCCGACACACCGGGGACGGTCAGGAGTCGAGGAGGGAGGAGTGGATGAGGAGAGAAAACAGGGGATAGGAAATGAGAAAAGGAAAGGAGACTAGATTGATTACTTCAACGCTGAGTTGAAGTAAACACACAGTGGAAGATACACAGGATGTCCTAAGTCATTTGGGGTGAGATGTTTGTTTGTGGTAAAGATCTAAGGGCAACAAAAAAAACTGTTAGCGCACTCACGTCATGGGAGCCTCACTCTCGTTTCAGGACGAAAGATTTAGGTTATGACTCCTGCTGCGATCAAGGATGCTCTGACATTTGACTGGTTGGAGCCGGTTGGAAACAATAACCAAACCACTGACATGTAAACTGTGGAAGCCATTTGAGGGAGCTCTGGCAAAACAGTTTTTTCTAAGGTCGCCCCTGCTAGCAACCGCACGTAACGAGGCACCAGCAAAAAAAAAAACGCAGGTGGTGAAATGTCGACTGTGATGGATTGCGTTGTCGAGGCGACTTCGAGGATCTGTCAACCGATTGTTACGGCGTTCCGAAATATATGGAGCGACTGGTGGGAAATTTGTGATGCATGATGTACGAGATGCTTGAAAATGTGGTCGGTATATATGCAAGGTTTATGTTAAACATGAAAAACTTATGGTTGCGCGCACGCACACGCACACGCACACGCACACACACACACGCACACACACGCACACACACACACACACACACACACACACACACACAATAAAAGTGGAAGACTATGAGTCAATGACATCTTTTACGACTGGGAACAGACAGGAGATGACAGCACTACACATATGGAGCCTCTGATCCAATGTATACCATAACTGAGCAAGGAAGACACACACACGCGTGCACACACACACACACACACGGCTACAAACGAATTGACGAGTGCTGTATTTTCGAGAGGGGACACTGGAGCCACTCGTCCCGCTGTCTGGCGACAAAAACTTTGAACGGCACCACAACTGAGGGTGCGACGAGTTACCATGGCGACTCAAGAGGAGGAGGACACGGGTGATGGCGCAGATGTATGCGGGCGTGTACATATATATATGTGTGTTGGGCACTGTAAATGATGGATAGGAACCATAAGCTGAGGCAGAAGCTTTTCCCAGCCTTACATGGAAGTGCAGTTAATGGACGACATTAACTATTTGTCTGCTCGGCTCCACAAAAATGTCACTGAGCGGAAAATAAGAACGACGCAAGAGACTGGACTCGAGTCGAGGCGGAGCTTACACTTTGCCTGAGTGATGGTGTCACCGATCGTGGCCTGGATGTAGTGCATACTGTACTCGGGCAGGACCAGGGCCAGGCTGAGAGAGGAGAGAGAGACACACACAAGAATCTCACAGCAATATGTGTCTATACTGGGAATGAATGAATGAATAAATAAATAAATAAATAAATAAATGTACACATGCCCTGTCCTGTCATGACTTCACTCGGATCGCTCTAACCTTTGAACAGCTGCAGTCCAGCTGAGAGCGAAACACTTTTATCCACATGTGACGAACATTTGGAAAAGTGTGTCACTGTGACCGAATATTGCTCTGTTTATTAACCTAATTTGGTAAAAAAAAAAAAAAAAGCATAACTGACAAACAGAATGGAATAGCATGCTATAAATATATTTACCTGTAATCTGTCCCCTTTACCGGTGCATATGTATATGTCCTCTCACCTTGGTCGATGTAGCGCTTTGAGGGCAAGACTTTGGTCAGTAAACATTATGAAATATGAAATACATATAAACTACACAATCATACATCACCATATAAAATTACCTCATCTTGGGATTTCACCAGTGTAGCTATTTTGTATGTCCCTGTTAGTGCGTCGATCATTTTTTTGCGCATCTGTTGATCGATTTGACAAAGGAAAAAAAATGGCCATAAATAATCAATTGCACCACAACAGGAAACAGCTGATGCTGACATCAGTCGCAGTGTTTGCAATTAACTTCTTCTCCAAACCTCCACTTTGATCTCGTTCTCAATCTCTGCATCCAGGAAGTCCAGCGTTACAGGTTCATGAAACTTGGCGGTCTGGATGGAAACGATTAGTCAGCAATTAGTCACTATTGTTTTTCTATAATTGAAAGTCTTTGAGTACAAATGAGAAAAAAGTGGAGTAATAAACATCAGTTAATGATCCATTTACAAAAGTCTAAACTGACGTCTCTATTGGCCCTTAGAGGCAACATACTGTGGATTAAGCAGTTTGGTAACGCTGACTTTTGAGTGTTGTAACCATCTGTGACCAATGTGTGCTCGGACAATGGGAAACATATTGCTATATTTCCACAAACATCATCCGGGAACCATATGATTGAGCCGTTATAAAAGGGGAAAGAAAAAGAGTGCAAATGTCTGCCAAGTTATACAAATTATTCATTGTCTTAATTCAGACAAACATAATATTTGCAGCGAGATGCCATGGTGAACGCATGGAAGCTGAAATGACACGTTTCATATAATAGAACGTGAAAAGCTGTTTTTTTGTTGCACGTGGGTCACTCTTACTGCTTTTACATCCTGCAGAGGATGTGAAATAACCATAATTTAAGTCGACCTGATGATTTTATAAATGATGTTTGGTTGTTTTAATAGTTATAGATAATAGAATTTAACCCACCAGTGGCTGGAGGTTAGGATGAAGCAGCACATATCCATTGGGGTCAATGGCAAAGTAGTAACCGTTCGGTCCAAACTACAGGAAAAGGAAAAAAAAAAGATGGGGTGGGGGGGCGAGTATGTGAAAGGGCGTGTGGGCGTAGTGATAAATGTATTTCTTCATCAAGCGGGCGTTCTCACAGTAAACCGGGGTGTAAGTCTCTTGATATCTTCCAGCGAGACATCCACAGCCATGACTCCCAGGATGAGCTGGTTTTGGGATTTCTAAGAGGAAAAAAAAGAGAAAAAGAAAAAGAAAAGGGTCAGTGTATGAGTCCTGTTGTTAGTTCTGGATGAATCCAGTCCCTCTGTGCATTCTGAATGACTGCAAGGAACTGGGGTGTAACAGAAATCTGGTCATTCTCATTCCCAAAAGCCTAACGGGGCTGCCATGACTCACGGACGAGGCATTCCCAGCCTTGTTCTCAGTTCGAGTGGAGGTAAACCCCCGATCGTTTGGAGGTAGACATGCAGAGTCATCTTGAAGCACTTAGCTACCGGATCATTTCTGTCTCTGATCTTCAGGTTTGATCTCATTTTGATTTTCGCTTTATGACAGCCCGGATTCTCTTCCTGCGGAGCCATGTGGGAGAGCTTTGAGGGACCTCGGCGTCGACGGAGGATTCGAGGACGAGCCACAAGAAAGCAGCGGATAAAAGGATGAGACGATAAATACGAGTATTCATGATGTATGATTTTTTTTTTTTGTTCTGGCAAACATTATGGTGTGTCACGAAAATCTGCCAGCTTAAATTACACCTCCCCCCAGGGTCAAAGTGTGACACCAGAACGACTCAACAACACAGGAATAAGGAAATTCATCCATAAATGAATTAGTAAACTTGGAGCAACATGAAAACACACATGGTTTATCCGCCCACCTTTGAGCCTATATAGGTCTTGTTGAAGACAGGCAGGGTCCCAGTGATCACCAGGCCAAGCTCCTGCAAGATCAAACATACAACATATGAATACACTCTTCAGAAGTTTCTATGATTCATCTGATTAATACATATAAAAGCTAAAACATGAAAGCGAATCTGTAAAGCACAATACTGGGTCCAAAGAAAAGTAACTCCAAAGGGTTTATAATGAGATATTTCTCTTAACAGAAGGCAGAGACGCTTCTGTTGCCGATCAGGTCAGTACAGTCCCAAAAGTTGACAGCTCCTTATCAGTAAACTGATGACAATAAGTGAACCATTTGGCTCAGACTGCCCAGACCGCTATCTTATCTCCGCCGTCCTCCTAAATGTAAATCTTGACAGAAGCTTAAGGGCAAAAAAACCCAAAAAAACCCCCCCCAAAAAAACAGGCATTTTTGGGAATGAGGTTTATCTGTCCGCTCCACAAACACCACTGGAGTTGAAGTTGAGTTTACCAGGATGGCGACAGCAGATTTTTGGCCCAATCGGAGTAAGACTTATCTGACGTCCTTCATCTGACACAAAACAGGGATCTAGTATTCTTGGCTAAGACGCACATGTGTCGACAAACGCCACCGTCATCGGTCTGTTATCGCACAATAACATAACCCACCAGTGCATCCAGGTAGACGTTGGTCCACTGGACTTGCTTGGCCTTCTTGTCAGCCTTGACCATGGGTCTACCCAAAACATCCAGGTACTCCTACAAGCAAACACACAGTATAAATAAAGAGGCAAGAAGGACTCTTATGTTGTTTGCATTCTGCACAACAACCAGCCAGCCACTAGAGGGCGTAATATACATCTGTTTAGCTGATATGAAGTGGAGTGTGCATATACCTGTGTGTTGATCCTAATGGCACCAAAAGAGGGAATCTCATAGTAATAGCCTGAGGGAAAAAACAAGTTCATTTTAGATCGTTTATATTGAGTGAAATAAAATAGATCATATATATATATATATATATATATATATATATATATATATATATACATATATATAATAATATTGTGTAATTATTATATATCATTAACAAAACCAGCGAGGAAACAACACAGTTCATTTGTTTTGATTTGTGACTGCTGAGTGCAACCTCATACCTTTATTAGCACAGGCCATCCACTGTATTGGTCCTTTGTCGTAGTTGTGCTGACCGACTGAAAACGTGAAGATGCGTACCTGGGAGAAATGCAAAAAAAAAAAAAAAACAACAAAAAAAAATCAATATGATGAAAGGCATTTCTCCTTGCAGTAAATGTGTGTTTTGTATCCTACCGCTTGCTTTGGGTTGTATTTTTCAAAGATCTCTTCTGCTCTCTCCTCTCCACCGTCAGTGAAGAGCATGATGATTTTGTTGCAGTTGGCCCGTGACACGTTCATCTGGGTGTACAGGGAAAATAAAACTCCTCAGATCAGGAACAGAGCAGGTTATAACATATAAGGAAGGAAAAGAAAGCACAAGCTCCGGCACATAAAAAACTGCAATATCCAAAAGTAGCCAGAAGAGGTCGACACATACTCACTTTTCATGATAACACCCACTGTTGTCAGTGGGTCCAAGTGTCATCATTATTTACAAAGTTGAATGGAATGATAAAGTCAACAACAGACCATAAAGTACATTTCTAAGAAATATATAAGAAGTAGATTCATCAAACCTCACGTTACCATCACAACTGCCATCCACAAACCACACACACTCTCATTACGCCCTTATTTTAGCCAAACAGCAAACAAATACTGACAGCTCACCTGTGCGAGCTGCTCAAACGCCAGCTCAAAGCCGCCTTTGTAGTTGGTGATCCCCTTTGCCACGATGTTCTGCACCGCATCTTTCAGAATCCTCTTGTTGCGGACGTTGGCCTGCACCAGGTTCTGGAAGCACGCGGTGTACGAGGCCGTCTCGTTGAACTGGAGGGAAGAGGGAAGGAGGGAATGACGGGAAGTGGCGGGAAGGCACTCGCACATATTTCCGGTTAAATATGTGGCTGGTTTTTCGCTTCGCTGCGGAGTCATGCAGTGTCCCTCAGACCTACAGGATGCACTTTGCATAAGACTGCTAAAATAGTTATTAACACAAAGTTGGTATCAATATTGGATAATGAGTTGACAAAATCAGTTGTAATCAAATCAGCACAGACCGAAGGGATCTATAGGGGCGAGGGTGGGGGGGGGATTGGCAGGAAAGTTGGTGGGGGGGCGTGAGAGCAGTGGCATAAGGAGGTAAAGAGGAAACACAAGAATCTCTGTTATGATGGGATTAGATACTGCATATATTACTGTAGCTGCTATAAATAATAATATAAATAATAATACTAGCTTCATGGAGGTAAACAGTTAATGTGAATGAAACCCAATCAGTACAAGTCATACATACAAATACACGCAGATGCACATCCAAGTGCAACACAAAACATTACAAAACTTGGTCCCCTACAGTTTTTCTTTCCATGTACTTTAAATGCCAAGACATCAAGACATTTGTACTTTAAACAAAAGCACGCCTACAGACACACACACACACACACAACACCGATGTAAACAATGGTGACCTTGAGCTTCATCTAACTTGTGATACACAAACATCACCAACACAGTATTAAAACCTCAGTAGTATGCAGTTTGGTATGCACTTTGCATAAGACTGGTAATATATATATATATATATATATATATATATATATA